>ML778077.1:91664-148318 GCA_009831015.1 Picea engelmannii | reverse complement strand
TCGACATTACGCCGAAGAATCAGAGCATATAGTCTTTTATAATAATTTAGTATTTATCTGAAACGCCAGCTTAGACCCAACTAAGGTAGACAAAGGGTTGTTTAACTAATATCTTTGCCAATTTAATATCAATCAATTATTGATACTTACTAGTAACCTTGATTCAATATTAAAAAGGATTATATATAGTACATCGTAAAATAAAAATAATAGTATATATACGTATAAAACGGATTAATAGTACATTATATTATATATATTTTATTTTATTTTATTAATATTTTTTATATTTTTCATTGTAAAAAAATATTTCAATTTTATGACTATGATGGTAAAGAGAAGTAATGTTTTAAATGTCAAAGTAAATTTTTTTAATCATGAATAAGAAATCAATAATTTTTTCTAAAAATTTAAAAATAATGATTATTATTATTGAAAAACTTCACTAAATTATAAGTGGAATTTAATGGATCCCACTATTGGAAAAATCATAAATAAACATATTATCTTATAGATTTTTTTATTATTATTATCCATAATACATTGAAACATTGCAATGTAAATCAATCAATAAGTTTATCTAATTCAATCACCATGTTGAAATGATTGTGGTACTAGTGCTATATTTTCATGTGCATTGAACCACTACCATTTTCTTTCTTTTGCATGATCACATGTTAGGAAGAAAAATAATAATTTAATATTATTATATTTGATTTTGAAAGTTATATATATAGAAAATATATATTTAAATAAATTTTGTAATAATTTTTTTATTTATATTTATCTTTTAATTTTAATTTGGCATTTTTTTTTATCATAAATATTTTTATAAGACAGGTAATGTTTTTTTTTATTATTGGGTTATTTTTTGGGTTTGTAGAAAATATTTTTAATTATTTTTTATTTTAATATTGTTCGATTATTCTCCATAAATATTCAATGTTTAATATCTGGAGTTTTCTCAATAGCCATATCCACATGAGTCCTCCTCATGTAACCAGGTAACCAAATATTAATCAACTTTTACGACATTTAAATTGGCTTCTATAACTTTCCTCTTACTTTAATTAACTTCTATCCAGAAGTCATGCAGATCTTCCACCCAAAAGTCATGCACATCCTCTCCTCCTAACACAACTTACACTTGCTCACATCGTAAGTATTCATTACATAAACAAACATATATCAATCATAGTGTATATTCTAATCTACTCACTTTTAAGACTATCAAGTGCCTCTTGTCAATCAAGTACAGCCCACCCGGGTCACTAAAGTCTTCATTCAAACCTTGGATTGACCTCCTAATCCTTTCTAGAAGGAGAGTTAGGCAATGAGGGACATTACATACTTTCATCCTTACAAAACTTGTCCTCAAGTTTTTGTACAATTACTATAGAACTTACATGTTAATTCCTGATATAAGAACTTGCACACATGGTAGTGAATTCACCATTTCCATTAAACTCAATCACACAATAAGATCCACTCCATATCTAATTTATAACCACATCACAATTCATGAAATAATTACAACTATACACATGCAAAGAAAATTTTCATAAACAAAAACAATTTCAACATGAAGAGTCTCATGTATATCTGAAAATTATGCAAACTCAATACCTAACATGCTTATAAGTTTTGCATATATGTGTAAGTATGTTGGCCAAGTTTTTGACAACCCTATTTGATCAATAAATTCTTGGTTGATTGATTAAATTGTATAAAATTTTAAATTTAAAAAATTTGAAAATTATTAAAATGTTGTTATTTTTTAAAACTACCAACATAAATGATTTTGATCTTAAAAATTTATTATTAAAATACATTTTTAAAAATCTACATTTCTAGAATATTAAAACTCAATTTACATTATAAAAATATATATAATAAATAAGCATAACCGTGATATTATCCCTTTTGTGCTATGCAAATGAACAATGTTAAAAAAGTTGAATAAAGTAGGATGCTTTTTCCTTTTCTCATACTAAGGAAGCCTTGTGATTAAGGATATTATATTCCAGTATTGAAAAGAAGAGGATTAATTCTCTAACCAATGTTTCCACCCTATGGGTGCATTGACCTAGAAAAAAATGAAAAGAAAAAATAACCATTTTCTTTGAAGGTTTTGCTCGTCAAATAGTCAACGTTGGCTGTTTTGCTTTTAGACCTACCTATAGGTTTGTTGAGGTCTTCTCTCGATCCTTCTGGATTTTAATATATCCCTAGGCCCATTTCTGATCAAAGTGTGTGAATGCTGTCGGCAAGTTAATATTAAATTTTATAAAAATTATAGGTATATGTTTCATAAGGTGTTGAAGGGAGAAGAAGATAACCGATAAAAAAAAAGAAATAAGTGTCTTTAAACACACATTTTGGAGAATGCCAATTGGGATTTCTTGTAATTTCATCAGCTATATGAGAAAAGTTGAATAAAAATTATGAGGAAGAAGGATAACACCATGAACTATATAGTTTTAGGGTGGTTATATAGTTTTTGGGTGGTTAAATAATTAGAGGAAAGTTATTTCTCTATGTTTATTATGTAGCTTTGTATATGAGTTTTTATGGTCTTATTATTAACATATTTAATTTTATCACTCTTTACCCTTGCCCTTAGCGGACAAGCGCTTCGCACCTTCTGAACCCTCATTCTTCGGTTGAGCCATCCTTCCTCACCTTCCGTTGTCAGGTGAGCCATTTCCTCTCCCCTACCTCTACCTTTACATTTGAGACCCTGCTTGTCTTATTATTAACACATTTAATTTTATCATACATACATATATTCACAAAAATTGTGCCACACAAAGAAGATACATAAGGGAGAAGAAGTGGAATATCTACCTCACAATCAATTAGTAAGGGACGTCCAACTTTATCATACACACATGTACCCACAAAAATTGTGCCACACAAAGAGGACACATGAAGGGCGAAGAAGTGGAATATCTACCCCACAACCAATTAGTAAGAGACAACACTCCCTTGTGGTTACATCCATTGGAAATAAATATTAAACCCAATTGTTTAGCTTAATCCTACTAAACCTCATTTTTGTATCATAAGTTATGTTTTCGTTTTCAAGGGAAAACATCATAATGAACTGAAAACCTAGGAAAAATTCACCTTATCCTTTAAAGCATTCTTTTTATTAATGAAGATGAGGTTGTTGGTACTGAACTAGCTCAAATTACGTATTACTGCTAGTAGGCCACAATAATGATTAGCACAATACCAAGAGGGCACTTATTCCAATAACATCTAAGAGCACATGCCTTAAAGGTGGCAAAGTTACAAGCCACAACTAACATAACCCATTTAGGGGAGGAGCAAACTCACTGGGATTTGAACCTTGTTGTTAGATGATAACCCAACAAAATTATAAATTCACTAGGCCAAGGGACATGGGGGTGGACTTTGAACCACTTATGTATGCATGGGTAGTGCTATGTAGTGTCACACACTCATTGACCTTGAGGGGTTTGGAGGTGGGATTTGGTCCACTTATGTATGTGCGGGTATGTTTCACTACTACCTCTAAGTGTTCCCCATGATTATCTTAAGAAGACAAAAAAATCTCCACAAAAATTGAGCTTGGATAATTGGTGTAAAACTCCTAATTCCTTATCAATGAATCCAACTCCCTTGAACATTATATAATAATAGTAATAATAATCTATTTTTAAGGTCATGACCAACACACCAAATTGGTGTATGAGACCCCCTTGTTAGTGGGACAAGGGACCCCCTTCCACCCATCGATTTGACTGGTAAAGTCTACGAAGGTATACATACCCTACCCCCCTCTAGATTTGAACCTGTGACCTGTTAAGAGGAAACACATGTTCTTAACCATTAGACCCACTCAGGATATATATATATATATATATATATATCTCACAACCTAATTAAACAATAAATTGAAGTATATGACCCTTTTATTTCTAGGATAAATAATCCTTTATATATAATAATTTGATTACTTAGTTTTATTTTTATTTATCAAAAGTGGTAAACCTACAAAACCTACCATAATTCAGTTGTTAACTAGTAGTGGGGACAATCACTCTTGTCACAAATGCCACCTAAAATGATCTCTCGGTGGTTAGTTGTCACAAATGCCATCTAAAATGACCTCTTGGTGGTTAGTAAATGGGTAAACTTTTACTCATACCAATGCTCCTTAGTCTTGGGCTAAGATCCATTAACTTGTTTCCTTATATTTAAAAAAAAACAAACTCTTAACCAATAACATGCACTTTTAAATTTTACTCCAAATCAAAACACCATTTAACATAGATAAATTTGTAAGAAAACAAATATCTATTTTAATATATATATATATATATATATATATATATATATATATATATATATATATATATGAAAGTATAAAAACATAAATAAATTTAATAAATTCACAAAATAAAGATGTCTTATCCCATGCTGCCATGTTTTTAAATGTGTAGGTAGTGTTGATAAATTTAATAAATTTATGTTTTTAAGGATATTTATTTATTAATAAATTTAATAAATAAACAAAATTTTGATGTATAAAAAACAATAAAAATATTGAAGAGAATTATTTTGTTTTCCATTAAAATAATATCTATATACATATAGTCGGTGAAATATTAATAAATGGTATTTCATGAAGTATTAATAAATCCATAGCACGAAACCAAAGTGAAAAACGTGATATAAACAGAAAGTAAGTTTGAATCGAAAACTTGACCCGCTAAAAAATCAGAATCATTGTGACGCATCCAATGACTTAGGGATGGAGAACCCAGTATACAGACATTATCGCTCGAACACAGATAAGCCCATTTGCACCACATGATACCCCTCTACGATGAAGCAATTGCGAAGACGCGTGGAGAAGGATAATTTACAAGAATTCCAAATTAAAATGGAAAATAAAAGTGTAAAGTCCTATATTCTTCAATGAAATCTATGCGCGCGAGAAAAGGGCGCAGCGGTGGAGAGACAATGTTATATTTGTATGATCGCCATTAAATTTTCTTGTTGGGCAAACACGATTTCCTCTACAATCTGGATTGCTGTTTTTATTTACAAGAACCTAAATGGGGTGTGCATCTTCAAAACATCTGGAAACTGTACTGAAGGCCGAAGGATTCGAGAGGCTTTCACTCTCACGTTCTCCGCAAAAGAAGAAGAAGAAGAACAACATTCAAAATCATCATGTTGCGCTCACATCGTCCACTTATGGGCTCTTCAATCCAGAGTCCCTCGAATCCAGCACGCAGCAAGAAAAGGCACCGCGGAGAGGTAACAGTTTCGATTCACCCACAAACCCAGTTTATGAAAAGCTGAAGAAATTTGATTTAAATACAGAGTCTGGTCCTCAATCATGGTTGGAAGTTAGCAAAGTGCTGGACGATCTGAAGCCTGCATTGGAGGGGGAGAAGAATAATAATAAGGAGAACCCATCGAGGAATGGAGATGGGGAATCTGAGACTGTTGATGCATCATGGGACGTTGTGGAGAGTGATGGAGAAGTCAATCAGCCTGGCAGAGTCAGTGTTGAGAGGAAAACCCAGTTTTTTGATAGTAGAAATATTAAATTCCATACACTGGAAGAATTGGATGCTAAGATTGGCAGGGCTGATGAGAAGGTTGATAGTAGTCATGTGAAAGATTGTTTGCAGAAGAACCCAAGTGGGAATTTCATAGAATCTAGCAGCAAAGTGCTGGACAATCTGAAGCCAGCGTTGGAGCAGGAACAGAAGAATAATAAGGAGAACCCGGGGAGGAATAGAGATGGAGAATCTGAGACTTTCGATGCATCATGGGATGTTGTGGAGAGAGATGGGGAATTCACTCAGCCTGGTAAAGTCAGTGCTGATAGGAAAACCCCGTTTTTTGATAGTAAAAATATTAAATTCCATACTGTGGAAGAATTGGATGCTAATATTGGCAGGGCTGATGAGAAGAAGGTTGGCAGCCCCATGAAAGATAGTTTGCAGAAGAACCCAAGTGGGGATTTGATACAATCCAGCCTGCCCATTGATAGGAATGGTGGGGATTCAGCTAGTCAGAAAAAAATCCAGGGATCCAA
Source organism: Picea engelmannii (assembly GCA_009831015.1). Taxonomy (NCBI): domain Eukaryota; kingdom Viridiplantae; phylum Streptophyta; class Pinopsida; order Pinales; family Pinaceae; genus Picea; species Picea engelmannii. The sequence continues at coordinate 142,233 of ML778077.1, read as the reverse complement.
TCTGTATTTGAATGACAAGGCCAATTCTAGGGCTGACTTCTCAATGAAGCTTAATGGTAATCTTTATGATCCAGAACTTCTTTCTTCCACATTGAAGAACCTCTCCGAGGATGATTGGAATGCTGTTAGAAACAAGGAGTCTGAAGAAGAGAAGCTTGGGCATTGTGGGGTTAGTCAAATGACAGGAAATGCTAAAGACAAGGGGTCCCCATATAGAACTCAAGGCAAGAGAAATCCTCTTGACAGCTTTGAGGAAAAATGCCCGCCTGGGGGTGAGAAGGCAGTGGTACTCTATACTACATCACTGCGAGGGATCAGAAAGACTTATGAGGATTGCAACAATGTGAGATCTGTGCTTGAGAGCTTTGGGGTCTGTATTGATGAGAGGGATGTGTCTATGCATCTAGATTTCAGGAATGAGCTGAAGGAGTTGATGGGGAAGCCTGTTGCAGCACCGAGATTGTTCATCCGGGGCAGATATATTGGTAGTGCAGACGAAGTCTTGCAGTTTCACGAAGATAATAAGCTGGATGGGCTTCTCGCAGGACTTTCAACAGATAGGGCAGGCAAGGTTTGTGATGGCTGCGGCGGAATGAGGTTTGTGCCCTGTTTAGAGTGCAGTGGAAGCTGTAAGCTTGTCAATGATCAAAATGTTGTTGTGAGGTGTCCCCATTGCAATGAGAATGGATTGATACAATGCCCCATATGCTCTGCTGATGCAACATATTGATAATCTTTAAAATCCTAGATTGGCAAATTCATCGGCCGATTGGGTTCAGATCATATGAGATGTTGACAGCCTTTGAGTGGGTTGAACCTTTGCGCAGCAGGCTCTAATTAAGTTGCACATTATAGTTCTGCTCTAAATTTCTAATAGTGGCTTGATACTTTGTTTTCTATTTTGCTATTCTATTTAGCATTGGAGTTCTGCAATTTGACAACAATTTCTGTATGGAGAATTCCGAAGCCTAGATCTCAGGTAGCTGCAACAGGGGTTGTCTTATCAATTCTTTTCAGAGTGATTAGTAGCCGTTGAAAGAGTGGCTTAGGTAACAGGGAGGAGTTTGGGTAGCAGCCTCACCTGATTATGGGATTGATTGGTAAACATTTGTTTCGTAAATGTCTCTAATTGTGTGCCTTGAAAGGAGATAAAGGTGATTATGAAGATCTCAAATGATTTGTGGTAAAAACTCTATTGAGGATCATTGTAATTAAATATGACAAAATCAATCCAAAAGGGCGTGGATTGCCACCTTTCTTTTCTTTTTTTTGCAGGTAAACCTGCATGCTTCTGGGATGCACAAGTGCACCTTATCATTCAGACATGATAAATGAAATAGATATGGAAGTTTTCTTGGTACTAGCCTTGTTTTATCACCATTTAAGGCCACTTTTCAAGGCAGTTCTATGTATGGCTTTATGTAGTCTATCAATATGAAGTATACATCTTTCTGCATCAGGATGTTTGATGATGTGGTTGAATAGGATGTTTATTCAATTTGTTGTGCAATCTTTCTTCGTTTTACAAAAAATATTGACTATTACAAACTGTATCATTGTTGTTTGGGTTGTCAGCATTATTTCCTTTAGAAGAAAGCATTGTTTTCATACAAGCATTTTTCTTTTTTTCCCTTTGAAGTTTGATAAACAGGCAGGTTATTGATGATATATCCAAAGCTTTCGAGGGATAAGTCAGATTATGATGTCAATTGGGTCTAGCTAGTGTGGCTGTAGGATGGAGTGTTATCCTCCCCACCCAGGTTCTATTCCTGTTAATGACATGTTGTGCTCATTATGAGTAAATTGTTGAAATGGCTTCAAGCCCTGTTGTTGATACCTGGAAAAAAAAATCAGGTTATGATATAAATTGTTTGGGAGAGTATTTCGTTGTTAAAATATTGGACATCATAGCTAGAAGTCCAATTCTTTCCAAGAGAAAGGTACGACTGTGAATCCTAAATTAAGAAAATATTTTCAAGTTTGACAAAACACAGCAGACATGACATTGCACTAAGCAGCACAGTGGTTTTCAACTACGTCCTGAAACTATAATGTGAAACAACAGAGATGAAAACATTATCTTATATTTTTGTGTTCGTTTTCTTCTGTTGTATCATCATCTTGTTGAGGAGAATTAGGAGGACATTTATGTTAGTTATGCCATCATATATTCAGAGTTCCTTGGTTGTGATTGAGATTTTTGTTGTTGTTATTTAATATTTACGAGGAGTCAATTCAACTTGGCTTTGAAATACCTAGTTAAGGACGCGGCATGTAAATTTCAGGAACAAGGCAGACATTGGCCAAAATTTGCATCATATGAAAGTCAGTACTGCAGGTGACCCCATGATAATGTCAGATTGCTATATAACCCCACTTAATATATTTGCGGTTCAAAAGGGGCCACTGCGAGCTTATCTATAATCTAATACAGGTCCCAGTGCCATTGACCCAGGCATATATCTTGTTATATTGTTGTTCTACAACACTACTATGTTTAACCGAAGATCACTTGTATTTGGGAAAACCTGAAGCTACTTGTCCAGTGCTACTTTGTCTTTGCATTGTAACACATCCATAACTTTGTTGCACTTGCAGTAATATTTGCAAAATTAACTAAGAATTATAAGGACTGCATTCTTATATTTCTACTACAACATGATTAGCAGAGCTTTTAATCCATTAAACTTTTGTTCTTCTAGGAAACATGTGTTCCTTTAGGTTATCGCTTTTGGTTGATAGGGCTCTGCAATATCAATGCATGACTTTATTCATATATTTTAGATTTTTTCATCTTATTTTTTGTTAAATAATATAATGTTTGTTAAATAATATAATTACTTCTGATGACAATGATTTATTTCCTCAGCCTTAACCATTAATGTGACAGTTGCAAACTAGAATTCAACTTATGTTGTCTGCATATGATGAGCTTCAGTTTTACCTAAAATTATAATTCTCCCAGTTATACTCCAATCTCCAATGGGATATATAATAAAATCATTACTTTTAGCTATTTTTTTCATTTGATTCTAGGTTGGTGAGATTCAGGGTTCAATTGCACGCCACGCATTCATTAGGTGCACATGTTTGACATAGCTGAGGAAATACACCAGCAGCTTCCTTATCCCTATTAGGGAAAGGGGCCCCAGACTTGGGGAATTTTGTAGTTAAATGGATGCATATTTCTATTTTTGGCGCACTGCTTGTAAGTAGGTGGTTTCACTCCCGATTTATAGTTTTTTCCTGGACCTGATTTATGCACATTGCAAACATACACAATTAAGTTTAGGTGACTACATATGTCAACCCTTCTTGTAAAGTGATCATGGGAGAGTGTATAGTCCAGTACAAATAAGAAGTATATTTTCTCACAGATTTTGATACCAGCAATCTTCCTATCCCACATAAGCTACAGGTCTGCACCTGCAACATCCCATTCTAGTGACATCATATATGTTGAGTTCATACGGCCCTAGCCAATCAAAGTAACTTATTATCATGTTGCGTGGCCCACTGCAAGGGTTCATTTATATTTTCTTAGAGATTTTGAGACTAAAACCCAATTCACAGATATAAATTAGGATAATGAAAGTTATAGGTAATGAGCCTGTTCAGAATTTTTTTTTAAGAGAAATACTTATAAAATCTCTTTGGCTAAGCTGCCGCGCCATGGGGGGCGTATCTGTTGCATCAAAGTCAACCAGGACTTGCACCTGACCTCATCTGCACCCACTCGATGGGTTTTGAGGGGTTTTGAATCCGGGTCTTTGCATTAATACAAGCCCGATCGCCTCCCTGCTTGCCACAAGCAAACACTCCAGTGGGCCTGTTCAGAGTTCTGTTAAGTGATAAACCTGCCAAAAGTACCTCTTCAGATGATAAACCTGCTAAAAGTACCTCTTCAGATACTTTAAGAAGATATATTTGATTTCCAACAGTATTATTTATCCTAGAAACTGTCTCTGCAGAAAAGTCCAAAATATTACTCTATTTTGCAGATAAAGTAACTGTGATCTGCTTTCAAAGAATTTATCTTCTTCTGTTCGGAAATCGTCTTGAAAGTTTGCGTAGTCTCATTTACTCTCAATGTAAGGGACTGTAAAATGACTCTAATTCGCTCTGTTGAAAATGCGTATGCGAACTCTCCACATTAGTAATTAAATTTAATAATCTAAAAAATACTTTCTGGAGTTGAATGGCTTTTCAGGGAATGCTCAACAGATAGTTGTACTGAGAGCAGATTCTTGCAGAAGGGTCTTATTTCTGTTCAAGGCTCAAAGGGTTTTTAGGTTATAGAATGCCTGATGAGGCATTTTAGTTTAGGAGGTCTTCAATGATTAAAAATAATAGGCCAGCCATCTTGAATTTTGTACAAAAATCTTTGCATGACTGGTCATACTATTTATATTATAAATGCCTGTGAATTGAGTTTTGACAGGTAGTTCCTAATATCAAACGCAACCACAAAATCTTTGGGACTGATGTGGGTTTAATGTGTGGTTCCCAGGCCTTGTTATGTTTCAGGCCACATTTCCATAATTTGGGATGAAAGCTTTTCCATGGACCCACTGTTTATATCTTTATAATATGTACAATTGCTTTGTTTTATCTGAACTGGTCGTTTGGAAGCTTCTATAAACATCGCTTTTTACTCAGTTTGGAAGCTTCTATAAACATCGCTTTCTACTAAGTTTGAACTAGTCATTTTGAAATTCACTTGTCTTGTATTTGTATGTCTTGAGATTTGTATGAATGAAAATATGAGATTTGTATGAATGAAAATATGGGATTATTCTGGACTCAACTTTATTTCAATTAAACATTATGAAAACTCTTTAAGTATTATTTGGAAGCTTGTATAAACATCACTTTCTAGTCAGTTTAAACTTCTAGTCAGTTTAAACTAGTCATTTTGAAATTCATTTCTGTCTTGTATTTGTATGAATGAAAATATGGGATCAATATAAGAGATGTTTTGGGGTTCAATTTTTTTTCACGCAACCTTTATGACTCCCATTCAAATATTATTTAGAAATTTGTATAAACATTGCTTTCTAGTCAGTTTGAACTAGTGATTTTGAAATTCACTCGTGTTTTGTATTTTTCTGAATGAAAATATGAAATCAATATAAAAAATGTTTTGGGGTTCAACTTTTCTTCAAGCAAATCTTATGACTTCCCTTTAAGTATTATTTGGAAGTTAGTATAAACATAGCTTTCTAGTCAGTTTGAATTAGTCATTTTGAAATTTACTTGTCTTGTATTTGTATGAATGAAAATATGTGATCAATATAAGAGATGCTTTGGGGTTCAATTTTTTTTCAAGCAAATATTATGATCCCCTTTAAGTATTATTTGAAATCTTGTATAAACATCACTTTTTAGTCAGTATTATTTGGAAGTTTGTATAAACATTGCTTTCTAGTCAGTTTGAATTAGTCATTTTGAAATTCACTCCTGTCTTGTATTTGTATGAATGAAAATATGGGATCAATATAAGAGATGTTTTGGGGTTCAACTTTTTTTCAAGCAAACCTTATGACTCCCCTTTAAGTATTATTTGGAAGCTTGTATAAACATCGATTTCTAGTCAGTTTGAGCTAGTCACTTTGAAATTCACTTATGTCTTGTATTTGTATGAATGAAAATATGCAATCAATATAAGAGATGTTTTGGGGTTCAATTTTTTTTCAAGCAAACCTTATAACCCCCTTTTAAGTATTATTGAATTCTGCAAAAAAATTCGTAGTAATATGACTTGGATTTGAGAATGATTTGGCAAAATCAAATAGTAAGAGCTTAATTTGGAAATAATTGTGGTCATATAACTTGGATTTGAGAATGATTTGGCAAAATAAAATAGTAAGAGCTTAATTTGGAAAAAAAATTAACATAAATTTGAGGAAAAAAATCAAAATTAGGTCATAGACTTTCTAAAACTTTTTTGAGTAACTCAGTGAATTTTGGCCAAATTTATAGAATTTTATTCAAATTCATTGATTCTTGTTCAAACTTGCTTAATCTTAATCAAACTCTGCTAGTCTTGGTGAGTTTGACATTTGACCAACTTTGATATAAACAAACAAAATCAACCAATTAGAAACACACATAGTAGACTCACCTAATATTTAAGGGGTATATATATACACACTATTAATTTGTTATCATAATGAAACAGTACTTCACTTTTGTAGAAAAAAAAACATCATTTTGTTTTCATTTTTATTTTTTAATATTAATTACTAAATATAATTTTCCTTTAATAAGAGTTAAACTTAACCTATCAAAATTGATGCATATAAATATTGATGACATTTCAAGTTTAATGCATATGAATATTGATGACATCCTAAATACTTTTAATGTTTTTAGAATGTAAAATGTATAACAAATTCTATTTATTGATGACATATCAAGATTAATGCATATGAATATTGATGACATCCTAAATACTTTTAATGCTTTTAGAATGCAAAATGTAGTATACAAAATTCTATTTATTTATCGTATAAAATGTTATTTTTTGACAATGAATATATAGATTATTAAATATATTATTTTTTAGGAAGTGATTTTTTTATTTTTTTATTTTTTTATTTTTTTATTTTATAAATATTTTGAAGTATTATTTTCTTAAAGATAAATATTAATTTTTCTATTTTATTAATAAATAAAAATATTATTATTTAAAAGAAAAATATAACTATATTAAACCTTGAATTTTATTATATTAGTATCTATTAATATCTAGAAAATAATTCCATGCATTGGGAATATGTACTAAACTAGTAAGTTTATTTTATCAATGCTATTGTAAAGGGCAATGTATAACTTCCAATTATTTTCTTAAAGACAAGTATATGACCATATTAAACCTTGAGTTCTCATCATATTAGTATCTCAAAAATAATTATGATGTATTGGGAAATATAGATTGTATTAAACCTTGAGTTCTCATCATATTAGTATCTCAACAATAATTACGATGCATTGGGAACATGTATTAACCTAGTTAGTTTATTTCATAAACTTATTGAAAAGGACAATGTATAAATGTATAACTAGGCTTTAGTAAAATTAATGCATTGTAACAAATAATGTATTTTTTAATTGAAGAAAATGTCATAGATGAGAGTTTTCTTTCATGATGTGCCTACCTAACCAATTAGTCTATTTCTATAGTGAGGAGCTAAGCCATATACCAAGACCACAAAAGAGTGGGGAGACTAGGATCTATGTGAAGATGAGGGTAAACCTTCTTAATAATGTAGCTTGTGTAACATAAGTCATATGTGAAGATGTGGTAAACCTTCTTAACAATGAAGCTTAAAGTGTTTGACACTTAATGATATTTATACATGTTATGTAGTTTGTTGTTTGCTAGTTTTTGGTCTTACACTTTGTTTTATTTGGGAGTTTCCTTGGGATGTTGCGTTGCATCCCTTATGTATATGTTTCATTGTTTTTCTTTAGCTTTGTTTAAGTGTTTACATTGTGTAACCATAGTCTAGAATTTGGAATTTTCGTAAACAAAGGATTTTGAAGATCTAGATAGGTTAATTCCTTGGGACCACTAATTAAAATTGAATTTGTAACGAAAAACCTTGGACATTGTCATGCAATCCACACTTGAAATTGGAAAAAGATGTGTACATTTTTATAGCAACTATATGCATGGGATAGCTTGAAGAGTTGCTACTTGGCCTAGGATGCATTTTACCTCAAAGTGCGATCTTGAAGTTCTCTAAATTTTGTCACATGACTCATGTTATACCCTTTTTGGATACTTTGGATTCCTTTCTAAGTCCTAAGCCCTCACATTTTCTTAGTTGACCCTTTTCCCATGTTTTTAGGAATCCTTAGCTAGGCCAAGGCCCAAATTGTTGGTTGTCTTTCGATTTTGTTTGCATCTAGCCCCTTAAAGCACATACACCCCCTTCATCATTTAATCTTTCTATTGTTACACAATACAAAGGCTTGTTAGCAACAAGGATGCAAGTTCCTATTCAAGTATAGGAACCTCTCTCTCCTCTGCTATAAATCTTAACTTCTTTGGCCTATTTGGGAGGTTACACAAGGTAAAAAACACATACAACATAGCTTGCATAAAGACTCTACAAACACATGGAGACCTTCATTTCACATTTAATGCATCATATGTAGGGTTTTTGGTTTATGATCTTTGTAGTTTCTCCCCATCACCATTGTCTAGAAGTTTCCTTATGCAAAATGATGTTGGATTGTGGTGTTTGAGGTCACAAATTGTTTCATGTAGGGAAATGCTTGTAGATCTATTGCACGATATCCCATAGAGTTGCACCGTAGCCATTCAACACGATCCCCTTCCCCTTGGTCAAGTAACACTCCATTTGTAGTTGTTTCTATGCCAACCATCCATATATTGAACGACTCAAGGGATTATGACATCCCAATTATTTCCAAGTGCTATTTCTCCTTTATTTTGTTACAAGTTTGTGTGTCTCAATTTTCCATTAGATTACTAGATTAGGGTAGATCATAGATCAATTTCATTTATTTTCATGGTATAACATTGTTGACTTTTTGTTAGAATAGGGTTTGTTGTTTTTCCTCTCTTCCTTATTTCAACCCTAAAACCCAAAAATAATTGAAATTGTAGTGCTTTTAATAAAGTGGCACCCACATAGGAGATACTTAGATACCTTCCTCCCTCGAGGATCTAAGCTCAAACCTCTTAGTGCATTGAATAATATGCGAACCCTCCCTTCACCTCTACACTCTTTTTGGATTCATGATGGGAACATTATGCCCATTTTCTTTTCTCTTTTGGTTCAATCCTTTCACTTTGGAAATTTTTGTCCTTTGATTTACTTCTTGATAGATTCCCTCTTCCCCTTTTCATTCCTCCTACCTCTAATTGTAGGTTCTCCTATAGAAGGTTGGGCCTTGGCCCCAATTTTTCAAGTGTTGGTAGTTTATAGAGACACAATCCATGTTACATAAGAAGAAATAGAAGAGGTTAATCTAGGTGATGAGACACAAGATAAGAAAAATGATTATGACCTCAACTAGCATTCTACATCTGAAAATTTAGAATGGCCTTTGAACCTCCTTTACACACAAGATATTTGACATTCCTTTACTTCCATCACATCAAATTTTATGTGGAGAATCCTCTCTCCCAACACTACTCATTCTCACAAACTCATCCATTATTTTAATTCCTTTTTCCTCCATTACAACTCCAATGTCTACAAAAACTAATCCTTCTCTTAGATCTATGGTTTCTCAAGTCAACGTAGGATTATCCATTTGTGTGCCTCAAATGTATGTTTTTTTTACCATGTCTTATCCTGATGTAACCATGGATATACCCTTAACTATGCTTGAGACTATAATTCTTGAAGCAATTATTGACATTCCTATGTGTATGCCTTGTGCTTTCATACCCTAGGTTTCCCTTGGAGTTCCTATCCAACCACACTCTTAGTTCAAACTATGCACTCGTATGGCTACACTCATGGGAAAACATAAAGGGCTCTTTTTGTAACCTCTCATGGGCCAATTCAACCAACAAAGGGAGGGGGTGGATATCAACCTCACTACATTTACACTATTACATCCAACACTAATACCTCCATGCCTTTTCAAAACTATTTAAGGATGATGTTTAGGTAACCTACTTGGAGCCATAACATGCATCTTGGGTTCATGCCTTCCTTCCTAAATCCACAACAATACTTCCCTTACAAACAACCAAACCCTCCAAACCCTCATTTGTGGAATTTTTATGATGCAAATGTAGGGTTAACTACGCCAAATATGTGGTCCTCAATCATATTGCAGGGTTTAATTTTTTCATCCAATGAAACTTATAACCCTTCCTATATTGATTATCATATAAACTTTGCATCTCCCCCTATTCTTATGAATCATTTTTAATGGAACCTCCCTCAATAACCAAATTTTAATGACCTCCCATTGAGGATCCTATGAGCCATATATATGTCTTTGTCCATGTCTATGTATATTGCATGCCATAAAATGGTATGATCCTTAAGCTCTTCCCTATAATTTTAACAAATAAAGTCCTAAAGTGATTTTGACAATTGTCACAAGTATCAATCACTTCCAACAACTTGTGGATGCCTTTTTCCAACACTTATACATCCTTCAATCTTACAACAATGTCACCAAATCCTTGCTAACCATTAAACACGAAGAAGAAAAACCTTACTTGACTATATTTGTAGGTGGCACTAGGTTGTTCAATCATATAGAACATGTGTGAATTCCATATTATAGCTCTTTGAATGGTTTTCTAACTTCTTAGGGTCAGATGCACACTTTGATATTCTTAGCCCCAACCCTATATTGTATGAATATTCCATAGAGATTCCTTACTAGAGAATCATGTATTCTTAACATTGGCATTGGCTTACATAAAAAACATATTGCTTCTACCACTTAATGAATCAATAATCTAGTTAGAGATTGGATTGTGTAAACAACTATTAAATAGGAGCATGAACCCAAAATGCATAGAAAACAGTTGCAAATGGAATGCTTAGGTGATTACCCGAATGGGTATCTTCTGTTTTTTTAATTAACTTCTTGAATAGTGAGATTACTCTTAGCAACATGGAAATTCACCCACAATTATCCACCAATTCTTTGCAATAAACATCATGCAACTTCAAGTTCATTCTCATTCTAGTAATCTACAAGAGATCTATTATGTGTTACAAGAAAGACTTGGAACACATAATACATAATTGAAATGACCATTATCTATTTGAAATGTTCCAGATCCTACAACACTAAGAGATCTATCATCACCAACAAATATTTTCTTGGTGTTACATTCATTTAGAGCAGAAAATATGGCTTTATCCTTAGCCATATGATAAGATGCTCCTGAATCAATAAACCACTCATAAGAAGAAGAAATAGTAGTAGAATTTGAATTGAAGGAGAAACCATAAGAAAAAAGTGCATGTCCGTGAGAAGAAGAAGTAGAATCAATACTGATGTTCTGCTTCTTCATCGTTGCTTCTAAAGCTGCCATCTTCTTGAAACATTTGGACTCATCATGATCATCTTTATCACAAAAGTTGCAATGTCTGTTAGTATTCATACTTTTATATTTTGCTCCTTTGTCACCAGTAGGAGCTGAAGATGTATGAGCAAGTTTGGGACCCTTACGTTGTTTGTTGTTGTAGCAAGGATGTTTCTTCTTGGGATACTTGGGTTTATCTTTCTGCTGGGCAACTAAGGCTTTGTTGGAGGGACCTGCAGTGTTGATCACTCCAAATTGTACAAGCTTATCTTCCTCTCGAATCAAAGAAGCACAAAAGGAATCAAGAGTGGGTTTTTCATAAGCTTCTTCCCCTAGAGCCTCTCTCATGGCATAAAAGGTAGATACAAACACAAAATATGCACTACCTAGCTTAGAAAGAATAAGATAGATGCAACGCTCTTCCTCCATCTTTATCTTACATTCTTCACATAAAATTCCGAGTGTTTTAAACTTAGATAGATAGTCTCCAAGGCAAGAAAAATCATTTGGACTCAAGGTCAGTATTTGATTTTCTAACTGTTGTGCTCGAATAATATTGAGTTTACCAAACACGGATTCAATCATGTTCCAAGCTTATTTGGGGTCATCAATATCTTGAAGGTGGTACCTTAAATCAAGAGAGATGGAAATTCCGATTAGTCCACGTGCTTCGTCATTCCTATTATCCCACTTGGCTTTCTTGTCAGCATCAGTGGGTGCTTTTTCCTTTCCCAAGGTAATCTAGTACAAGCCTTTACTTCTTAATAAATCTTCCATATGAGATTTCCATTGGAAGTAGTTGTTGCTGGTAAGCAAGACAGTACTTGTAGAAGCCATATTAAATATGTAGATAATGTGGATTTAAAAATTGAAACCAATGATCTGGATGGAAAGATCTCGAAAAGTTATGCGATTTTAAAAAAACGACACTGAAAACTGACTCTCGATGTTAGAGTTATGCCCTTTTAAAAAAAAGGCACAATTAGTAACCAAATGACCACGTGATTGTGTAAGTTGTTTTATGAAGTGACCCACTTTTATAAAGAAAAGTGGGGATCACGTTTACAATGAAGTTACTTTATAACAGAACAGTTGCATGCAAAATAAATAACTCTAAAATAAAATATTAAAGCTACTTATAGTGATTCACTTTTATACTTGAAGTGAAATACACTTTACAATTTTAGCATGAACTTTTTCAAAAAAGGTAACAAAAGAGAGACTTGAACTCAAGACCTCTTACTTAATAAGGCAATTTTTAACCAAATGATCTAGCAAAATATATTGTAATGTTCAGAAGGAGGATTGGGGTTGTTTTTGTTGTTGAAGATGGCCTTGGAGAGCGTGCTAAAAAAAACTCTTTTCACACAAGAAAACAATTTTGCTTCTCGATGACAACAAGGGTTAGATTTCGGTTAGCTTACCCGGAAGATGCACCTTTTCCTATCTGTTTCTGATTTGCTAAGATTGCACATGGCACGGGGCAAAGAGAATACTCAGATCTAAAAAAGTAGCAACCCAAAAATAAATAAATAAAACCAAAATACTACTCTGCAAAAATTTAAAAAAATGTGTATTCAAGCTTTATACCTCCGGATCTTACTGTAATGGCCGTATCTTGGGCAAACATAAACCTTTTTGAGTGAAACGAAAAGTGTTACTAACTAAAACGAGTGCTCCAGATGCAATGGAACAGTCCTCTCAGCCCATAAATGTATGGAAATGACAGAAAGTGGAGATGAGGCAACTCGGCTTCACGATCTCGATCTACAATAGGAGCGGGTCTTTAAACATGCTCCGATACCATGTTCGACAACACATGTATTCCAACAGAGGATGAACGCCTTCAGTAACCACTCACATAACTAGATCAAAGCTCAACACACCGATGTTTTCACGTGGTAAAACCGCTACGGGGAAACATCCACGACCCCAGCCAACGCGACCACTTGGAGCAGTTTATTAATGTAAAGAAAAAGATTACAGAGAGATTTTACAAGAGAGTTTCTCACAATCGATCATCAACAAATGATCCTCCATGCTCTTTAAATAGAGATCATGGACCAATCGGGTGTTAAGACACAGATCATTGGCCATTAAGATCGAGGAGAGTATGAACCGTCAGATCACTCTATGTCGGGAACATATCGTGACCGTCGAATTTCCTAACTACAAATGCATACTAATGCATACTAAAGAAACACACTAGAAAACACACTTTTACCTAACGACACAATAGACCAAGTAGATCTTACTAACTCCTAAGTGTCTAAATATCCTAACATACAGTCATACTTCATACTTCAAAGTCCTATTGTTGAGAAAGAGCAAGCGATCCAAAGTCAAAGCCATATTGCATCAACATGATTTGGTTTGTGGTCTTCCTTAAACCACCATTTAGTAGAAGACTTACAACTTCTGCTAGACAACAGTTTGTGGTCATATTTAAACCACCATTTGGGAGCACTTCCAATTAGCATAAGACATAAGCTTCTAGCTAAATTAGGAAATGTTCCAAGAAACATTAAGCCTTAGAGCCAAGTTCCAAAGTTTGTGGTCTTCCTTAAACCACCATTTAGTAAAATACATCAGCTTCTGCTAGCCTTTTGATTTTTGGTCTGCCTTAAACCACCACCACCATTTAGTATAAGACATCAACTTCTACTAGCCATTTGGTTTGTGGACATCCTAAAACCACCAGATTCATAGAGCACATTCAACCATTGGCATCTATCCACTTCCAGATTTCAGTTCTCTTCTTGGACTCACATACACCCTTTCGGATTAAGGCAGGGAATGTTGCAAACCTAATCCATTAGGGTTATGGTATTATTCACTTGAGAAGGAGTATGGAATTTCATGAATATGAACTATCATTAGGAGTCTAAGAGAACTCTTGGAAGATGAATCCAAAGGTCAAGATCATGTATTTATACATGTATCATATTAATAAAATGTATTCCATGCCGATCTCAATTCGTGTGTATTCTAACAACAACTACAATTACAATTGATGATAACTCAACCAACTCTTGGGGCTAACATCTCCCCTAGACTTAGCATATTGTCCTGTCCTTGAGACAACAATAAAAAATCAAAACTAGACCATGCTAAAACATTTTGAAAGTCAACATAAGTAAAATTGATAAGCAAAATTGTCAAATAGGGTATCAAAACTGTGAGAAAAATAACCTCACTTCCATGGAATATTTTTAGGCAAGTGTTCTTTATTATATAGGAATTGTGTAATCTTGACTTTTGGACTTTCACTCAATTATCGACATGTCTAAGAAAGTTTTTGAGATGATTCTTTCAATTTATTTATGGCTTCTTAAATTTGTTCATATGCTAAATGCTATGTGTTAGGTTAAATGGCCATTAGTTGGTCTTTCTTAGTCAATATAATATGATGGTATTGCCAGTGTTGGCACAATATTTTTGTAGGTTTATACATGCATTTGGGTTTGTGATCCCTAATTTCTCAATTGTTCAATATAAATTGTCTTCTAGGAAACCTGCAATCTCAAATTTTGTTTGGTTGTATCATCTACATATGCAGTGGTTTTAGTGAATGCTATCAAACTAACATCTATTTCCATAATTTTTATTATTATTTCTTTTTTACCCAAGTAAACAAAAAAACATTTATATTGATGTGTGAGCTATTTATCCCAATTAACTTTGAACATATTCATAATTATTTGGTGTCGTTAAGCACATTAAATACATCCTTACATTTTTTAGTTTAATTGTTTGACATGTTTATCAATAATAAAATGTAGTTTTCCCAAAGGAGCATGAGGTAGGTCCCCTTATTTAACCTCCAACTTTAATTTTTCTTTCTTATAAGGTACAATAGAGTCAAATTTTTGTTCATATTTTATAACTTTAACTAGGTCTTGAAAATGGGTACCCAATCCATGACAACTATAACTGATGATAACTCTAAAAGCATCCATCATTGTATTTTCTGAAGAAACTTCATCTTATATAGATCCCATGCTTGAGCATAGAATTAGTAATTGGGGATAAAGTTGCAATTACTTCATCTAAGTGTTGATGCCACTTAAGGATGTAGTGCTACTAGAGTCAACTTTATGCGGTAATTTTTGTGTCGTGGTTTCTTGCTTCTTCAATTTATAACTATCTTCAATTGCTTTATTCCCTCCACATTGTCTATTAGTTTTTGAAAGGTTGTTGGCTAGCTTATTAACATCCTCTTGGTAAATATTATTCATGTTTTGGTCTTGGGCTTGATCGATCTTTTGCAGATCTTCTTATTCCTTATTGTCCTACATTTCAATATATTTCAAGATTTCAAGGCCATTTCAATCAAATCAATCTCCTAAATATTATCATCCCATTTTAACCATTATCAAATTCCTTAGAGACTTTGCAAGTCTCCTCTAATATATTAAGGCTATCCAATTTGCAAAATTTGGGCTATGGTCTTCAATAAGCCTAGTGTTTGTTTCTCCATCAAGCCTAGTTGTGGCGGGTTTTCCATTGTGTTTTCTTGGTCTTCCAAAGTGTATGATTTTGACCTAGATTCTCATCATAATTTCCTTAGGAATTGTTGACCTTCAATTTCATCAAATATATGGGTCTTCTAGGTCATGTTTCTTTGATCTAACAAAAAATAAACCAAACTATGGATTGGGTCCATTTAACTTCCCCTAAAATTTGTCCACCCTTACACCAGAAGATTTAGTTGGTTGAAGTCTAGGGAACCAAGAGCTTTCTATACCTAGATCAATTGTAAGAATAAGTGAAAGTACATTGCTAACATACTATTTGGGATGTGCAAATATATCATATTAATTAGTATGGTTAGGGACATAGACATTATATTTTAAAATGTAATTTATGAGTATGAATTATATTTAGATTGTAGTTTATTGTAATTATATTTTCCTTTGATTGCACACTTCCATTATGAGTGCACTTTTGCTGTTTTTGGGCTATATATGTAACGCTTCTAACACACTATTGGGCCATCAAGTTGTGAATATAAGTGTGTTGGTTGTCAAGAATATTACTCGAGCTCTGCACCTTGAAGGTTCCCATTGAGGGTTAGATATTTGTACGAGGTTCACACCTTTTAAGACAATGCACCTTGAAAATATACGCTGATATGTAAATTTTGAAGGCATGATATGCGGGTGGAAAGTGACATGATTTCATAAAACCTTTTAATAGTGAGCATAATGGGCCCGTGACTATTGGTTGGCACAATTTTCTTATGCACACTAATGATCACAAGCTGAAAACAAATGCAGTTGTCACATGAGTGCAACTCAAGTATTTGAAGTTATCTTAGTATGCCCACAAGATAATATGCATAGCATGGCCCTCCTTTTCTAGTCAAATAATTATGTCTTTTGCGTACACATATATATGTAAAATAGTTTTATTATGATGAGCTTGAAGTCTTTGAGTCAAAGTTCAGAAAGAGTTTTAAGTCATTAAAATATTTCAATCCCAATTTATTAAGTTTGATATATGAATAAATGTGATTATAATTGAATTATTTTTTAAATATAAGATATTTGGAATCTTCTTAGATGAAATTAATTAATATATTTATGGGATTAATTTTGTACTAGGTTTATAATAAATGGATTACGAGTTAGTGATTTGAGTTACATTGAGTTGTAATATTGAAGGTTGAAAGATGGTCAAATAATAAGTGAGTAAAGCCTTGTCTAATATATTTATGGGTCATTACGTCATGGATTGATTTATAGTGAGAATTGTATCAAATAAGAGTCAAAATGATGTACATCAACATGTTGGGAGGGTAATCGCAAATTTATATTCACCGTTACACCTTTGACAACCAGATGAGTTTGTTGAGTCATGGTTGAGTTGGAGTAAAAATAGTTTGAAGAATGTCATACAATTTTACCTTACACTAGCAATACAATACCCATTTTTATTCTTCTTTAGATCATGAAATTGCAAATCTTGAGATTTTGGCAGAGGAGAGTGGATTATAGGGAATAATTTATTGGTGGAATTTGTTTCTCTACACCATAAGTTAATGCCTTTTGATTTAGTATTTTTTGTATAGTTAAGTTGCAAGAAATTTTATAAATTGAGGTTTCTTTTGCAAATTCAGAAATTTGACCTCTTTAGAGGTTCCATGACTGTGAATTATCAATCTTAGGACTGAACTAAAATATAAATTACAACCAAACATGTAATATTTCACTATATATTATCCCCAATACACTGGGAAATGCAAGGGAGAAGATAATAAATATATGCCAACAAGTTTCAGCCTTTTAGGGAAATCTTTTCATGCATAAACCAAATATAAAAATTACTGCAATTAATTCATATTTACAATAGTAAATTTGTCCCGTTGTCTTCAATATAATGTTAAATTCTTGCATAATTTCAACCTTAACTTATGTCAAATCAACATGAAATATAAGTGTTGGAAATTACAAAACCATGAAGACAATGATAGTTGAAAATCAAATATGTAATAAGACAATTTTGGACAGTTGAACAACTTCATATATGAGATGAAGTTTAGGCACATGCTCTTATCTTATCACAAGTTTGTACAACCCTCCAAGCTCTCCAAAACTCTAGCTAGGGAAAATCAAGAAAAACCCTAGCTCCACCAAAGATACTCCAAGCTAGAATAACCACTAATAAGTGCTCCTTGGCCTCATGAAAGGCATCTCCTCTTCTCTTCCCCCTCAACCGGTACAACTTGGAGTTTATCACGAAGCCCTAACTCTAATGTCTCCTTAGGGATTAAACCCTATCCCTAGACTTCAAGAATGCTCCAAGAAACCCTACTACCTTAATACAAAGAGAGATAAAGTACAATTAAGATTGAGAGAGAGAGAGAGAGTAGCACTCCTTCTTTGACATCTCTAACCCAAGTGTAAATAATAATAAACTTAAGTGCACGATTTATTATGATAATGACTCTCTCATCCTCTATTTATATGAGAGGTAGGGATCGTATACAATGACAAGTGGACCTATTCCACATCAAGCAACCTACAGGAAAAAACTAGCTCCACACATGTGAAGTACTCTACTCTAAGTGACACATGTCAAGATCTAATGTGATGATGTTCAATACACAAGGCTCTAAGTCATGAGTGATATTCCCAAGGTCCAACACTCCTCCTACAAGAGTCAAAATCTCTAATGTATCTCCAAGGTCAAGTGCCCCCTTAGGGACCACCACACCTACATGTCCACTCTCTTAACCCAAGCATCCTCAAGACAAGTGTAATCCTCCATGTAAGCAACCCAACAACCCCATGTCATTTAGGGCTCACTTAGACTTTTCAAGCCCAAAAAGATAGCTACAACACCAACAAAAGAAGTATCAACACACATATAGAGTTATCTACATCAAAAGAAAGTCAACATCTACTTGAAGAAATCCACAGTAACAAACCTACAACACATTACACTATCAATACTTTTCAAAGGAAAAAACGTAAGTCTTAAAAAACACAAGCATCAATACTGTGTTGAAGATCTCTGAAAGTGGTCAAGGTACTATGCTCAAGGTCTTCAATACTCCACTCAACCATTCCATCAACCATTTCCACCATTACCCCACACCATGCATAACCTCAACACAACATGCATAAATTCCATACAACATGCATTGCACTATCCATTTCATACATTATCCATTTCTACATCGTACATAATCTAACTATCCATTTCATACATAATCCACCATATCCACCCATTATTATCCAAATCCATACTCTAGAAAACAAAAAAACAAAACAAAATTGTGCAATAAAACAACCACCTACAAGAAGCTACATGAAGCAATCTTTTTTCATTTCTACAAGAAGCTACAATAAAGGTTGGGAGCAATTTATACAAGAAACAAACATCACACAATGTGCTACAGGAAGCTATAGGAAGCCATGCTACATCACATAGTTTCCCATTCTTTAAGCAAAAAATGAAATGAGCACGAACCACCAAACTCGTGGTGAGATCTCAATAATTGTCTATGTATGAGAAATTGATTGGATGGATGGGGTTGCATATATTGACAAGTGAATCGGGCAAATGCCTTAGACTTGCGGTGAAATGCTTGGAAAAGTTTCTAAGTATGGGTGAAAAATAATTGCGGTAGAACACAAAGGTGTATTCTAGAGGCTGTGGAAGTTTGAATGAAAATTCCTTAGACCCGCAGTGAGATGATTGAAAAGTTTCTAAGTATGGGTGAAAAATAAGTGCGGTGGAACATGAGGGTGTATTTTGGAGGCCGTTGAACTATGTATAGAAGAAAAGATGAAGTAAACCATCAAGATGACAGATGGATGATTGAGATTGAGTCATATTCTAGATCGAATGGTTGTTAAGTGTCAGGGTCATGTTGAGCATTCCGATGGCCAACAATATCATATCTACAGTTGACATTTAATCCAAGGACTGATCGGACAACGACTGTGCATTGTGGTTGCATGATGTGTTTTGGTGGAAAGTAAACAAACCAATGGTCAATATTAAATCCAAAAGAATGATTAGACGATTGCTGAGCATTGAATCTATGTTGCATGTGCTGATGGTCGGTGAATGAGATCAACGACTAAGATTTAATTTAGAAGATGTTTTGATGGTTGCTGAGTGTTGAGGACGTATTGTGTGTTTTGGTGGACAATAAACAAACCAATGATAAAGATTAAATCCAAAGGTGGATCAAATGATGTCTAAGTGTTGAGGTTGTGTTGCATGTTTTGATGGGTAGAGAATGGATTAACGACCACGATCGATTCAAGGGATTGCATTTGACAACTATTGAGTGTCAAGGTTTATGATCTGTCCAGTGATCAGATAGCATGTGAATTAGGAGGAATTTGGGACCAATTTCGAAGGATTTATGAAGTCCAAATTTTAAGGAAGAGCCAAGTGATCTAGAGCTGACCTCATGACCGATTTATTTTATGTGGAAAAATCCATGAAAGCATGGATGGTATAAATATCATTGCTCGAATATGTTTTGGGTGTGTGAAAATATGAGTGAGTGTGAAGAGAATCTCTGAGGCTCTAAGGCCCGAGGACGCCAGAGAATGAAAGGAAGATAATGTAATCGTTTAAGGGTGGTTGGGAGGTGCAAGGTATAATGAAAATCTGAAATCAAGCATATTGTGAACTGAAGGAACGTGTTGTGACAATAGAGACAAATCATAAATTTTATGCAAGTGAAGGATAGAGGGAAAGAGAAAATTTGGCATTATTGACAGATTGAGGAGATTAGCGTCTCCAGTAGGTTGGTTCCTACATATTGTTGAGTTGGTGCTCAACTAAGGGCATTTGTGTCTCTTGTAGGTCAGTGCTTGCAAATATTGTAGCTGTAAGTTGGTGCTTACATGTGGTGTTGAGTTGGTGCTCAACTAACAGGATTGGTGTCTCCTGCAGGTTGGTGCCTACAAACATTGTAACAGTAGGTTGGTGCCTACATGTTTTTACAAAATAATTCTTTTGCGGTTTTCTCCCATTTGGGTTTCCATGTTAAATATCTATGTATTCTGGATTGCATGGTTGTATACATTTATAATTAATTTCTTATAACTGATAAAGTAATAAATTGATAAATATGGAAAGAAAATAAAAACAATATTAAACTGATTCACTCCCCCTATCAGTGTTAGTAAGTGTTCCAACAATTGGTATCATATCGAGTTCCTTCAGAAACAGTCTAACTACTAGAAGGTGAATCCCTGCAGCAGAAATGGATAAATACAAAGGATTTTCCACAAACAAAGCTCCATTATTTGATGGATCAAATTATGTCTTCTGGAGCATAAGAATAAAAAGATATTTGATAACACTTTGGTTTGCCATTTGGAGTGAAATTGAGAATGGTTACATAGCCCCAACAACTTCACTTGTAGATAAATATGGAAAGAGGATCAATGATAATAATTCTAAGGCCAAGAATGCAATTTTGTGCGGTCTGGAAGAATCAATATTTGTCAAAGTTATGCATTTTCATTCAACAAAGGAGACGGGGGACAAGTTACAAAAAACATATGAAGGGAATGACAAGGTTAAGAAGGAAAAGTTACAAAACCATAGAGGACAATCTTGAGATGAATGAAGACGAGAGTATTGCAGCCTATTTTCTTCGAGTGGATGAGATTATCAACACTATAAAAGGATTGGGTGAAGATATTGAAGAAACCATCATTGTACAAAAAATTCTTAGATCACTTCCCTCAATATTTAATCCCAATATATCTATCATTGAATAATTAAAGGACCTAGACAAGTTAACAATGGATGAGTTGCACATAATTCTCACTACATATGAAATGATGATAGAACATGATAAGCCAACAAAGATATCAAGGAAGGAAGAAACCTTCAAGGCATCAAAGAAGATAAAGATAGAAGAATATAGGACGAGTGACAACTTAGATAGTGAATCAAACATAGAAGAAGCTAACTTTGTCAGAAAGATCAAGAGGGGGAAATACAAATACAAAGGTAAGATTCCCTTCAAATGATTTAATTGTGGAAAAGTAGGACGCTTTGCTACTAAATTTCCTTATGCAAAGAATACAAATAAAAATGTAAAAGAATATTCTAGCTTCAAAAGCTACTAGAAGGGTAAAACTGAAAAGAGGAGAAAGTTCTATAGATAAAAGAAGAATCTATATACCAATGAAGACAACAACTTGTTTGATGATAGTGACAGTGAAACAAAATAAATTATCTTTCTGGGTCTAGAAACACAAATTGATGTCTTAGAAAATGGAAATGCAAACTCAATAGAAGAAGACAATCTTGAGATTGATGCATAAGTAGATCTTGAAGGAGAGCTCATATGTGCTCTAAATGAGATAGATAAATTGAGGAACAAGAAATGGATATAAAAGGAGTAGATGAAGAAGTACATAAAATAAATGCTCGGTATAAAATAAAGATATGATGAAAATGAAAAGATCATCACCATATTTAAAACTCAAGTAGAAGAGGCAAAGTGAATTGAAGATGTATTAAGAGCCCAACTATAAGAAAAAGAAGATATCTGCAACAATCTAGAATAAAAAATAGTTTATCTAAGAAAGGAGTTGGAAAGATCACATACCAACATGAAATTTGAAAATATCTCTACAACCTTGAATGAAATCCTAATTTGTCAAAGATCACCATTCAATAAGACTGGTCTTGGTTACAATGAAAAGAAGGAAGCTACTAATGAAGAAGCCTCAACCTGTTCAAAACAATGAAGTGGATAAAATACCAAGAATTATGTTGATATAATAAAAAAATCTATCAAGGTTGAAGATAAAAAGACGGAAGAACAATATGTTCCACATAAGATAAATCTTCCTCACAAGGACAGAATCAAGAAGACTCTCCCATCGGAATGGAATCACACAATCAGGTACCGATTTTTTTTCTTTTTCTACTGTTATTCTTGCAATGATTTTCGTCATAAAGAAATAGGTTGTATAAAAGTTATAAAAGACAGTTACATGAGGAACAACAACATAGATACCCATGGATTCTCAAGGAGAAATTACAACTCATTTTCCCCTTTGTTGAACTATAACATCACATGTTATAACTGCAATAATTTTAGGTATATAGAAAAATTCCGTAGAAGTGATTTCAAAGAAAATCAGAAAGAGGAATCCCCAATAATCATGGAAAAAAATTAGGAACAAAGGGAACAAAAGAAAGAAAAATTCTTTTTTTATTCAAGCTGCACTTCGTGCACAAAATAATAAGGATAAATGGTACATTGACCGTGGGTGATCTAGTCACATGACATGAGATAGAAATTTTTTTATCACCCTAAAGAAGAATGAATGGAGTGTCACCTTTGGAGACAATGGTAGTTCAAAGATACTTGGAAAGGGCACTCTCAATCTTGACAATGGAAGAGATAAGGTTGAAAAGGTTATGTGTGTTGAAAAATTGAAACAAAATGTTGGTTTACTTCACTCTTGCTACCATTCTGGGGCTGACCCAAGTTTAGGTCTACTACGATATCCAACAAAACCCCTCTAAAACTATCGCCCCCTTTGGTAATCTAGAAGGCAACACATCGCACATAATGCACTGTGCAGTCTCACCCGAGATAGTTTTTATGGGTAGCTGCAATGCTCAGGTGCTTGCAGCCTGGGAAGGAGTGGGAATCTGGGATTAAACTATGTTATCTTCATTTGTTTAATCTAACATTCAACTCATCTTTATTAATCTGTCATTCTTATTCATGCATGTAAAGTAACATATCTAACTAAGTCATTCATGCATTTGTCTAACATATAATCATTAATAGTAAAGGAAATACTCAATACTCAATCACACAACACATGATCTACCATGGTTCACCCCTCCCGGGCTATGTCCACAAAGATTTGGCTGCTTTGGTCTTTTATTATTATGTTTCCAAAACTACAAAAAATTTCCATCCAACATGTCGATATCTACAATGAAGCGGACTAGATCACACCAGGCTCCTCAGCCTGTGATCTAACCCTCAAGATCTACCTTATTTCCTCTCCTCAGCTCAACAACTTACCAAATAGATTGGCATTACAGTTCTTCAGTCTTTGAAAAACATAGTAACAATGACCAACAACATGACATCCTCCCAACCTAGACCTCCTAGGTACCTAAGTATACATGTTTTTAACTTACTATCCATTACATCCTCTTACCAAAACCCTAACCCTAGCATGGTTAGGTATTCTTGCATGCGTTCCTCACATGCTTTCCTCCTCTGCATGCACGTTTACCTTGCACATGATGCTTTTCTTGCCCACTGTCTTTTCCTTCTTTGTGATTTATTCTACAAAATTAGTCTTTACTCCAAAATGGGCCTGCACCCAACATGCCCCCAACACTAACATGTGGCTCGTTCCGAGCCACCTAGGCATTGCATGCTCCCTTGAAAACCTCTGTTAGAGTGTGGAAATTGCCTACAAGTCCCCTCCCTCATGTTTGGACCTGCTCAGCCTTTTTTGTAAGCGCTTCTAAGTTCTGTGCTGTGACTTCCTCCTAAACTATGGTTGTGCATTCTGCCTGTGTCTGCGCCATATTATTATTCTCCACCTCTAGCTGTGCGATCATTTCTGCTGCTCTCTCTTGGAGGGGTTCCATCCATGCATGTCTCTCTTGTTTGTGTGCTTGCACCATCTTTAGTTTGGCATGCAATCTCTTCATATCCTACATTCCTTTTAAATGCTCAGTGATGCCATTGTCTTATGCCTCTTCTTGAGGTCCTAGATTTCTGCATTTATCCTCTCTTCCTCCTGGTCCCACCATTGGGCCTACTCATATTCCTCCAACGTTGTTGAAAGCTGCAATGTTCTGTCAAACAATTATGATGTTGTGTTAGCTTGTTTCTCCAACTCTGCTAGTTGGAGTGAAACTTGTGCTTTCCTCTGCTCCCTAACCTTAGGTGGAGTTGTCAGAGTCAAATTTTCCTTTAGTTCCTCAATCTTTTTTCTATAGTGGTCGATGCTTTGGAAAATCTGATTGAGTTTTTCCTCTGTACTTGGACTCTCGGTCTGCGCGTTGTCTGGAAGGTGGCTATAGAATGTTGTCACCCCCCATTCAATTTTATCTGCATGCTCTTTCTCTTCTTTGGTCTCGAACTTTACTTGTTTGACCACAATCTCTAGTGGTTCCTTGCCACTTTTAGTTTCCTGCAGTTCTACTGCATCTATCCTTGCGCGTGACTGCACCTCCTGTGCGAAATTGACTTGGAGTCTGTACAACGCCTTTGTTGGTATCTTAGCTAATACCATGTCGACCTATGCCAAATATTTCAGTGGCGTCTGTGCTGCGGTTTCATCCATCTGCAACATGTCATTCATTACTCTAAATGTTGGACTCACCTGCATAGTTGTGTGAACAATGTGT
Source organism: Picea engelmannii (assembly GCA_009831015.1). Taxonomy (NCBI): domain Eukaryota; kingdom Viridiplantae; phylum Streptophyta; class Pinopsida; order Pinales; family Pinaceae; genus Picea; species Picea engelmannii. The sequence goes on along the minus strand of ML778077.1, from coordinate 117,305 downwards.
TTCGTTTGTGGTGTAGTCCTTTTTGCCACTGTTGTTTCTCCCTTGAAGAAGGATTTTGTTCCCCTTTCGGTACTGATTTGCTTGAGGACCTGCTTTATGCCAGCCAGGTCATCTTGTATCTGACCCCTTTGGTGCTTAGCTTCCTCAAAGTCTTTTGCAACATGGTATTGCACCTTCTCAGCCACAAGGTTAGTGTCATCCTCTGTGATTGTGTACTTAGGTGACTGTTTGTGCGCATTTGACTTCTTGTGCGTTCCTCCTATCTGTGAAATTATATTCTTAGGTGGCTCTATTTCTGGTGGAGTAAATGCTGAGGGGTTTCCTTGCGTTCCCGTAGCCCCTTCTCCTTGTTCTTTTTGTTGTGAGGTAGTGTCCTTATTTCCTTCCCGCGCATCCTTCTTTAGTTCACTCCCCCTCTTTTGCTTCATCATCTTATGCGTTGGTTTCAGCCTTTTGGGTGCAACTTTGTCTCCCGCATGTGTCATGGTCTGCCCTGCGTCCACCTCCATGCCCTTAGGTACTTCTTGATGTAAGACTGGGAACTTCTAGTCATCGGGATGATCTCTAATAGCCATTTCTACGTCTTCCTTTGTGATGCAGTATCTCAATTGGAGCCACTCATTTCCTGGATCTCTGTGCGCTTGGATCCACATGTTGTGCTTGGACTCATTGAAGTTGGCGATGACCTTGAATTTCAAGACCACCTCTGGGGTAATTCGCCAAGTGTTAGATATACTCTCCTGTATTTCTGTAAAGTACCTGGAAAAGGTACCCATGTTTGTGCTTCTGTTCTTGGGGTCAGATTTTCTCCTCAGTGACGTTTATCGTGTTGTGTGACATTGACCTATCCAACTGCAGAAATATGAATATGGGGGTTCTCTCCACCCCATCAACGCAGTTAACATGAGTAGCCACGAGTAGTGGAACTCTGTGCTGAGGTCCAACGTGTCTTTTCAGTCCTCCATGAATAGGTTGAGTAGGTAAGGGGCCCAATTGAGGGATGTGCAATTAACACACTGCGCTGTAGCTGCGACAACCCCGACATGGACTTCTTCCTTGTGAAATTTTCTCATCACATGAGTTTAGTGGCCATCCGTTTCGCGACATCACTAATCCTTTTGATAATTATGTCGCGTGAGCCCCTCTCTGTCCCATATGTTCTCTTCATTTCTTCATCCAACGCCTTCTCCTTGGTTTTTTCATCCAGGTATTGAGCGAGGTTCTCACCCATTGACAACAATCCTGTGATTGCTGCTATTAGCTCTACATATATGGAGACGAGCTATTCCATCCATAGGAATCCTCCATGGAGGACCACTATCAACTGCTTGATGCAATTGTTCACCTCTTTCCCCCTTCCAAAGTGGGGAATCTCTAGCAGGTTGAGGATCCATGCGTTTTCTAGGCCAGCTGCCCATGGCTTTGGTTGTAGGATGGGGTCTCCAAAGGTCCCTATCCCTATACTGTCCAAGTAGACTTGCTGTGCAAATTCAGGTAATTCTCCTACGTCGGACACATCATGGTCCGAGAAACTTAGTTTCTCCACGCAACCTAGCAGTGTTGGCGTGGTTTTCACTCCTTTTGGAATGCGTGGGAGCACAATTTCTGCATCAGGATACCTGTGCGGAGACCGTGCTATAGGCTGTTTTCCCTTCTGTTTTCCTGTTGACTTGAGGACCCCACCTCTATCTATCTCCTTTCTATATCAGAATCTGGTTGACCAATGATATCCTCTACCGGACCCTCCTGTTGCTGTGCAATTTCTACTCTGGTGTTTTTAGGAACTACCACCTCTGTCTACGCAATAGCTTGGCCATTTACCTGCTGGACCCCTTCAGCCTCGCAGTTTCTAGTGGGTTTCCTGTGTTATTTGCAGGATGTCCCTACGCACTATTGGCTGGGTTGACCTCCATGGACGACACGGTTGGACCCTGCCTTTCTTCCACCAATGGTGTAGGGTCTATGGATGCTTCAAATGGTGAAGGAATTACGTCGATGCTGACGAATTCCTCGGGCTGTCTAGTTTCCTGTCCGGGCTTTGTTGCCTCCTGTGGTGCCTGATTACTTCATGTTTTCCTCCCTGCTTGGATCGATGCACCCATATTTGGTGGTGCCATCATGGGTACTGGTTCGTTTCTCCCGACTAAGTCTGCACTAGTTCGCTTTGTGTCAACTCACTTCCACTTTGCATGTTCTATTTCTCTGCAACTTCATGATTTCACAATGAGTCTTACATTTCCCAAGTTTCCCCTTTATATAGGCAAGTCATGAAGCTTCTCGAATAAGTTTCCCCAACGTTTATTAATTTAATGGCTCTTTATGCATAATTTTGCATTGAATTTCATAATTTCTTCCAGTTGGCGCCTTTTTTCTATAACCGCCATTTTTCAAATTTCCTCCTTTTCTGACCATAATTGCTTCCAGTTGGCGCCTTTTCATTGTAACCTCTTATTGAGTGCTCAACACACCCTAAAATCCTTATGATATTTTTATCACTTTTTGGGTACCACTTGTTTTCTTTTACTGTCTAAATTGAGTTCATATGGGGCGGATGGTTTACTTTGTTTTGTTTTCATGACTCTTATCAATCAAGTCAGGGTGTTTGAACTTGTTACATGAAAACTTGTGTCTAAAATAACTTGACATCTTAACTAAGAATCTACAGCTAACATTGCACCTAACGTGCTTGTGTTCGGTGTCGGAAAAATTCAAGCAGGTAAAGTGGGCACAAAGTTACAATAGTCCCCGATCATCGATGCATCGTCGATTTCAGTAGAAGGTGGAGTTGGTTTGTGTAAGTTATTTGCCACAAAAATTCAGGAGATAGCTGATCCCCATTGGCATTGGCAAAATATGGGAGTGTTATAACCCTAAATTTCACCATACTTGCTTACCTGGCATCAGGCCAACTCATTTCCCTTCATTGCCAAAACATCTGCTGAGAAACCTCTTTAAAAAACCTCTTGGGTAAAGGTACACGCGCCCTAACCCACTACTGCACGCGGGTGAACGCTGGCAGGCCTACTACAACCCGCGTTTACCTAACAAATCACAAAAATAGGAAAGTTGCCGACAGGACAAAAAGCTATGGGTTAGTTAACTGAAACTCCCGGCCATGCATGGCCGAGAGTTCGTCCAAAACCCTAGCTCCTTCTAGCCTATAAAAGAAGGGGTAGGGGTACTATTTGGAAGAGGAAAATTATAGCAAAGAAACTTTGCCCAATTGCCAAATCCATTTGTCCCAACCCTTTAGCCTTTCCTCAAGCCTAAGGAGAATTAACGCAAAGCAGTTGGAGGACAAAGAAGAGGAGGAGCCCAGGATCAGGATCAAGGAGCGGTGGCCGGTCTCGACTTCTATTGTAAGTTAATTCATTTTGAAAATAATAAAAAGAATACTTTTCCCGTCCCAATGCATGAGTTATTTATGATTTTGTGTAATTTATGCTTAATTTCTAACCCTCAAGTAGAAAAATAGCATGCATGCGTAGTGTTTGTCTTGATTGCAGGTTAACTTTGGAAGGAGCCGCACGAGAAAGCAGTCAAGAGCGCAATAGAGGATATACACCAAACATCAGTAAAAAGGTTAGTAGTTCCTTTGCATGCATGTATCGTAAAAAGGGGTTTAAAGTTTTGGATGGTAGGTTAAAAGGTCATTTCTTTAAGGTCAACATCTACATGCAAGCCTAGCCCTAGCTTGTTAGTCCGTAGGGTATTATTTCCCAACAACAAAATTGACTATGGGATGTAGTACGACCTTAGGAAGATTTGCTCGCTACATAGAGTTGTGTCCTCCACCGTTTGGTTACTCTTCCAAACATATGGAGAGTTTGCGTTGCCTCCTGCTTCGTAGACTTATGATTAACATATATGCTGCCTGAGTCTTATCACTTGTCGTGCTATTGTCCAAGGGAAGTTTATCACTGAGCCTGAGTCGACCCCTCTACAATATGTCTCTTGTCCGCATACCCGGCCATCCTGAACATCCAATCAAGTATTTGTTCGAAATCACTGAAGCCTTCAGTCCGATCATCAAGATTATCAAGTCCATAACCAACGAGCCGTCGAAGACCTCTGGGTAGTGCAGTCGTATACTCATATTACACTCCTATCCGAGTTTAGAAGATTTTGAAGTTGTTGCTCGAGATCTGAAGTATAGCCATCAGGCCGAATCAACTTCTGGGAGATGGATACTTTATATGTATATCTTTCTGATTTCGAGATGTAGCTCCACTGTGTATTATTCGCGGCTACTCTTTATAGTTATTTGACATGGATCTACAGTGTATTTGATTGGTAGCCATGGTTCTATTTTATTCCGAGCATGGGTATGCCCGCCTCGGTGAGACATTTGTCATTTTGCAGACGGCACCTCCTGATTCTTGATTCTTGGGCTCACTCATTCAGCATATCAGTACAGATTGGTGAAGAATTGGTAATGTATTTCGGCCATCAGATGCTCTTCTGACCTCACACATTAGGGGGCATTTGTTATAACCCTAAATTGCACCATACTTTCTTACCTGGCATCAGGCCAACTCATTTCCCTTCATTGCCAAAACATCTGCTGAGAAACCTCTTTAAAAAACCTCTTGGGTAAAGGTACACACGCCCTAACCCATTACTACACGCGGGTGAACACTGGCAGGCCTACTACAGCCCGCATTTACCTAACAAATCACAAAAACAGGAAAGTTGCCGACGAGACAAAAATCTATGGGTCAGTTAACTAAAACTCTCGGCCATGCATGGCCGAGAGTTCGTCCAAAACCCTAGCTCCTTCTAGCCTATAAAAGAAGGGGTAGGGGTACTATTTGGAGGAGGAAAATTATAGCAAAGAAACTCTTCCCAATTGCCAAATCCATTTGTCCCAACCCTTTAGCCTTTCCTCAAGCCTAAGGAGAATTAACGCAAAGCAGTTGGAGGACAAAGAAGAGGAGGAGCCCAGGATCAGGATCAAGGAGCGGTGGTCGGTCTCGACTTCTATTGTAAGTTGATTCATTTTGAAAATAATAAAAATAATACTTTTCCCGTCCCAATGCATGAGTTATTTATGATTTTATGTAATTTATGCTTAATTTCTAACCCTCAAGTATAAAAATAACATGCATGCGTAGTGTTTGTCTTGATTGCAGGTTAACTTTGGAAGGAGCCGCACGAGCAAGCAGTCAAGAGCGCAACGGAGGATCTACACCAAAAATCAGTAAAAAGGTTAGTAGTTCCTTTCCATGCATGTATCGTAAAAAGGGGTTTAAAGTTTTGGGTGGTAGGTTAAAAGGTCATTTCTTTAAGGTCAACATCTGCATGCAATCCTATCCCTAGCTTGTTAGTCCGTAGGGTATTATTTCCCAACAACAGGGAGGGGTAGAAATTACCAAAAGTCATAAATAAATCACCGATAGATGATGACCGATGTGCTTTATTGGGGTTGGGGAAATCTATAAGGGTTAAAACAATTATTTTTGTCTGCGATAAACATATCGCCGATCATTGATCCCCGATACACTTTCGACATCGAGACTTTTTCGAGAGAGTCGATCCGGAAGCACTTGGGTAGGTTTATCGCTGATCACCGATCCTTGATACTTTCTGACGTTTGAAATATAGAATCACGTTTTAGAACATGTAGCTTAAAGAAAGTCTCGATTCCGATTAACACAAGTAAATGAAGATGCCGGTCTCGAGTGCCATGTGTCTGTATCACGTAAGGGTGTTGTACGACCTAGTTTCATCTTGAGTCATCTTAAGATTTCCTATGTCCTAGTCACATCTCTAGGTTAGCCTTGCCACACCAACTCTGTATGAAAAGATCGATCGACGTCAGAGCTTTTGCAAGAAGATATCAACAAAAAGTGCTCGAAGAAGAATCCCAACCCTGACTCACCAACTGGATTAGCGAAACGATCGAATGTTTTCAGCATAAGATAGGATCGGGTTTTGACATTTAATAGACCAATTAATGCTTCATTCTGCATTTGTTGCTACCTCATGTGCTGATTGATCAACAATAATTTGAAATTGTCGATAGGCCACGTTACAACCCACGCCTACGCCGTCAACCCATGATCAAATTTAATTTTAAACATCTTTGAAGATATGGCAACACATTTAATAGAACTACACTCATAACCTGAATTGAATGGCTCATGAGACAAGGTAAGTTCATCCTGTTTAAAATATCTAGAATGACTTTGAACAATTTCATTCTGCGCACAAGTTTTAATTCCATAGCATCCGAAGAAGCAAAGAAAGTGTCTTGAGACTGTGTTGATCCTCTGTTGGCCCTTGGTTATGGAAGGAAGCAAAGAACAAGGAAGAAAAAGTGAAAAGTGAACTTTGCGGAAGACACAGTGACTGTCATTGGGTCGAAGTGAGCAAAAGAGCAAAAAAGATGGATCAAAGTATGGAAATGCAAGCTGTTGGACGAGGAGATCAAGGATGATAGATCGACAAGGAAGAGGGATCGAGGAGAAATCAACAAGTGGAAAAATCCACCATTGGATTCTTTGGAGTGCTGCGCAAGAAGAAAGAAAAGACAGGCCGGTGAAGCCCGGAAAAAGCGGGTCAAGTTGACCTAGGGTTTTAGACACCTAGGGTTTTGGTATCTAGGGTTTTTGCACCTAGGTTTCATCCTAGGGCTACCAGTGAATGATTGTAATGTATAAATAGAGGTCTAAAGGGCCTAGGTTGGGTTGGTGTTTTTGGGTTGGTATGATATTGTTGTTGATCTAGCTCTATTGCTGCGGTGAGATATTATTGTATTGAGAGAGAGAAGTGCTAAGTGAGAGAGACTTCTGGTATTGTAAGATCTTCAGCTGTGTACGAAGGTCGAGCCCTGCAGCTAGGTGCGTAGGAAGGGGAGAGAAAGAGAGAGAAGAAATAGGATCTGCTAGCTGAGAGTGCAGACAAGAACTGTATGCTTTACCTTAATAAATCATAAGCACAATTCTGTGGACGTAGCCTTAGAGAGAGGGTGAACCACATACATCTTGTGTTGTGTGTGTGATTGATGCTTTGATCTCTGTCACTGTTATATTGTTATTTTCATTGTTGTAATTAGATCAAATCTATAATTGTGCAGGGTAGATCCAGCTTTGTGAGGGATATATGAATGCTGCCTTGTTGTCGTATTAGATCCACTTGATATTCCCCTGGTTGTAGACATGTCTATCCTATAACCCCCTCATAGATGCTTCGGGTGAGACTTCATCTGCTTCGCAGGTGTTTCTGAAAGGGCCAGTAGCTAGGGCTTGTTAGCGCGCTCTTGGAGTGAACCTTGGGTCTGCCCCTGTGCCAACAAATGGTTCTGTTGCCGGGACGAGAATATTTTTGAGGGAATTTCAAGGTGGTTTACATCGAAGACAGAGACTCAGAAGTGGATAAAAGATCAAGAGAGGGACTTCGTTGAAGCCTAGAACAAGAACCCTAAGCTAAGTATTGAAGATTGGCTACAAAGAGACATCTTCACCGACATTCACGAGATCTTCTTTGAAGGAATCCATCAGGAGTTGTCTGAGTGGCTGGCTAGGTTAGCAGACACCCATTTTGAGATCAGATCCAAAACCCCTGAGGTTTGGACGTTGACGCTGATCCAGAAGGTCAAAAGAGTCAATAAAACTGTATCCAGAGCAGTAGATCATTGGTTTGATATACTGTTGGAGGGTACATCACAAAGTTTGTTGTGGACAAAGTTGAGTCATACAACCAAGATGAAAGATATTTATTTAAGGGACCCAGAGGAAATTTTTTACAATTCATGAAGTTGAGACTCAAGATGATGTTGCATGAGAAGAACATCTTGAAGATACAATATATTGGCTGGATCCGAAAAGGATAATGTTTAAGAATTTAGACAACAACATCGATACATAAGTTGGACATACACATAGTTCGAGAGTATTCAGAGGGGTTCACCTTGAGAACTTGTTTAAACAAAACTACGGGGAAGAGGGTTTCTAAAGTGGAGAAGAAGAAGATCTAACAGACGGAGAAGATGAAGAACCTCGCCAGGACGAGCCCGAAATTTTAGGAACTGCGCAAACTGTTGAATTAAGTACTGTTAATCCTCCTGTTATTTCAGCAACACTAGGTAATCAAAATAATCAAAATCACCAGAGTCCTCAGAGTACTGTTACTAGTAGCTCAACATCTACTTAGACATGAAACGTAGGTAGCTCTATGGAAGATGAGATGAGACTCCCTATCTTTAGGGGAGATGGATATGAAGATCCCAATCAACATTGGTTTCTATGCAAAGCCATATGGAATATTAAAAATGTCACCGATGAAGCTATTAAAAGGACCCAATTCAGCACTACCCTAAGGGATCGCACACTGAGTTGGTACATGAAGCTTGTCCAAGGACGTTCGTAGCCTAAGCCACTAGGAGAGATCAATAATGCACTAATTACAGAGTTCAAGAAACCTAAGTCAGAGTCTCAAGGTATTACAGAATTGAAGGAGATCAAGCAAAAAGTAGTTGATCCTGTTTGGGAGTTTGATCAAAGGTTCAATACTTTAACAGGATGATTAACTTTTCAGATCCCATATGAACAGAATAAAGAATGTTCATTGCTGCCCTTTTACCACACATCAGAGTTTCTTTGATGCAACAAAAGATTGCTTCATAGGAAGAAGCATTGGAGATCGCTATGAAGCTTGAATCAATCCCTATGGGAGAATCCAGCTCTGGTATGAGCCAGATATTGAGCCAGTTGACTAGTTTGTCTCTATAGGTCGAGGATATGAAGAAGGATAAGGGGAAGGACAAAAGAGAAGATATATGGTGTGTAAGATGTAGATCAGAGGGCCATGATAAGGAGCACTGTCCCTTATTCCATGAATACTTGGCTTATGGAGCTCTGAGCCCTTTGAAACAAGTCACATTACCCTGGTGCGAAGTATGCAGAAATAGGCATCACACAGGTGATTTTTATTACATGAAGAAGTATGTTCAGACTCCCACAAATTTATATTGCACATTCTGTAATTCTATGGGGCACGATGATAGGGATTGTACAACCTATGACCTTATACATGAAAGATCGAGGGACATAAACAAGATCCAAGGCGAAGTACAACAAGAAGGAAACACTCCGCAGTATAACTCCCCAGGAAGAGGAAATTTCAATCCTCGTGGTGGATACAAAGGATGAGGACGAGGAGGAGGAACAAGTTGAGGCTGAGGACAGATCATCTTTTACAACTGCACGCAACCAAGACACTTGGTAAGGGATTGTCAGAATCCTTGTACTACATGCAGCTGTTGTATCTCGTTCGACCATGTTATAAAATATTGTCTTGTACTGCTAGCTAAGCTCCAGGAAAGACAAGGACCTCAGCAGAACCCACAGATACAGTTTATCAAAGAAGAAACTTGCGGAGCAGACCCTAGAGTCGTTGTTATCACTCAAGGAGGTGCTGCTACAGGAAATAATAGAATGACTCAAGGAAAGATTGTAGAAGACTCAGGTATCAGGAAGGATACAGAGAAGACCCGAACTTTCGATGCAAAGAAAGAAAGACAAATATTTGAGGAAGCAAGACAAGAGTTCAAAGAAGATCAAGGTTCCTCATAAAAAATACAGCTAGAAATAAAAGAATATGGAATGCCTCAGGCATTTTATCAATCTGCTTCGCCATAAGAGGGAAAAGAGGTAAGCAAGATCATGGAATTTTTATGCACCTGTGTTAAGTTTATTCAGGATAAATGCGCTGTACAAGAGATACAAAACTTAATAAGACAGTATGAACTAGGAAAGATAGACCCCTTACTGAATAGGGAAGCACACCAAACTGGAAAAAAAAGAAGGACAAACAAGGAACTACACTTGAATGCTCAAATAAGAGAGTATGATATAGACTATGTGGTCCTCGACTTAGGGTCGGAGGTCAATGTCACGACGAAGAAAACTTGGGAACTAATGGGAAAACCAAAGTTAATCTATTCCCATATCAGTCTTAGAATGGCTAATCAACAAGCTGTCATCCCATTTGGACGACTGGATCATGTCCCTGTGGACATCGACGAAGTTAGAACCTTTGTAGGTTTTGAGGTAATTGAAATTGTTGATGACAGTTACCCTTACCCTACTCTGTTAGGAATTGATTGGGCCTTCAACAATTCTACTGTGGTTGATTTAAAGAAAAGGTGTATAAAATTTGAAAGATATGGCCTTAGGGTCATTGCACCCTTAGATCTAGATGAGGGTCATTGATACACAGAGCCCATTAGAGAAGAAGACCACACATACAAATTGGAAAACATATACAAACTAACATCTAGACAACATGATTACATCAACCCTACAGCCGATGGGAATCTAAGCTGGGGAAGTGACATCGCCTGTTCATCAGATTCCAAAAAAGCATTGGAGAACTGGAAGAACCAGACGTATGTAGTATCTACCAGAAGATGTGCCAGATTAACCAGAGAAGTTCATTGGATCGGCACAACATTAAGTAATTTAACCACATTTGATGGTTTGAACCCTTTAGAAGCCTTCCTATCAGACTTTGAAACAAGTGTACCAATACAACAAATATTGTTGGGAATGAATGAGGCCCTGAAATCCACACCAGCAAGATGGTGGGGAACCCACAAAAGCAATATTACAGACTGGGTACAATTTCAAACTTTGATGATAGCACGGTTCTTAGCACAAGTAGAAGGATGAGAAGCAAGGTATACAGGTTGAAGCTGCCCAAAAGACCATGTGTGGAGCTGCGAAGAGCCCTGGAGTGAAATTCCCCGAGAACAATGGGTGCACAGATTCATTAACACGCTGGACACGACTCCTATCAACTGGTACCTTCAAGCGGAGCTGCGCCTCATCACTACAGATTGGGAAGGTATGATTCAGAATTTTGTAACCACCTTTTTATTTGAAAGTGAATATCCTTCAGTAGACCAAGCATTACATATTGTGAGACAAAAGGTATTCGAAGAGGCATCTAGCCTCCCTATGGAACAGGAAGGGGACGAATGGACTACGCCTCTCCAAAAATTGCAGAGTTGCTACAACATCAATACCGACGATGATGATCCCAGGAAGGTAAACATCACTGAAGCCAAAGAGATGTGGAAGGACCAAGAGTTGAGCGACCATTTATTGGTTAGCCAATCAAGATTAAAAAAGTCAATATTGGGACAGAGGAGACACCGAAGCTTGCTAATGTCAGAGATTATTGGGATGCTGCTACCATTGACAAGATTACAGAGTTGTTGCACGAATATCAGGAATTGTTTTTGACCAAGTTCATTGATATGAAAGGTATCAAAGGTCCTATGGGAGATATGAGAATACCTTTGAAACCAGGTGTGAAGCCATTCAAGCAAAGACCCTACAGGTTAAACCCTAAATACAAGGAAAAAGTGAAGATTGAGCTTGAAAGAATGCTGGAAGCATGGATTATTGAACCTGTCGAAGAGTCGGAGTGGATTAGCTCTATGGTGGTACAAGACAAGAAGACAAGAGAAATCAAGATATGTGTGGATCTTAGGAAGTTGAACGATGCCTTTCTGCATGACCCTTTCCCTACACCATTCACTGATGAAGTATTAGACAATGTGAGAGGCTAGGAGGTATATTCTTTTACAGATGGATTCTTAGGATACCATCAGATCCAGATTGCCAAGGATGACCACCATAAGACCACATTTGATACAGAGTGGGGGTCTTATCAGTATACATTAATGCCATTTGGATTGAAGAATTCCCCAACCATCTTTGCCAGGGTAGTGGTCGAAGCGTTCAAGGAATTTTTGCATAAATTTATAGAAGCATATTTTGATGACTGGACTGTGTTTAGTTTGTTAAAAAACCATATTGAATGTCTGAGACTAATGTTGGATAAATGAAACCAGTGTCAAATTGCATTGAATCTGAATAAGTGCATCTTCTTCTCACCATTTGGAGTGTTGTTAGGTCATATTGTATGTAAGAAGGGATTGCTCGTAGACCCCTCTAAAATCACCATTATCATTGATCTACCACCTCCAACGTCCGTCAAATGACTGCACACTGCGCTGGGACATATTGGTTATTAAAAGAAATTCATTAAAGGTTATGCCCAAATTATAGCACCAATGGAGAAGCTATCGAAGAAAGACTGTCAATTTGGTTGGACAAATGAATGCCATCAGAGCTTCGACACATTGAAACAAAAGATGGTGATTGTGCCCATTCTGGTTTTTCTAGATTGGAGCAAGGAGTTTCATGTTCATGTTGATGTGTCGTCCATTGCCTTAGGAGTTGTGTTATCCCAACTAGGAATAGGAGACATTGATCATCTGTCAGCCTTTGCTAGCAGGAAGTTATCCACAACATAAATTAACTACACCACCACAGAGAGAGAAGGATCGGCCATGGTGTATGTGCTACAAAAATTCTGCCACTACTTGTTGGGAGGACGCTTCAAAATGTTTACAGATTACTCCACGCTGAAATACCTGGTCAACAAGCCAGTTTTGGGGGGGTGAATATGCAGATGGATTCTGCTGTTTCAAGAATATGATTTGAGATCATAGTTAAGCCAAGAAGAATGAACAAGGGCCCTGGCCACTTGTCAAGGTTGGAACATGGAGAATAACCCACCAGTTTGGAGGATATGCTACCGGATGCACAACTGCTCACCATTACAAATATTGATGACCACTTCACAGAAATAGTCTAGTTCCTATTGACAGGAATGGCACCTAGTGAGTATACAATTCCCTAGAAGAAACAACTAGTGGTGCGCGCTGCAAACTTTTAACTGATAGCTAGTCAGCTATACAAGATGGGACCCGATGAGATATTAAGGAGGTGTGTTATGGAGACAGAGCAACCACTGATCCTCGCAAAATCTCACGAAGGCATCGTAGGAGGACATTACACAGGGAAAGCAACTACGCAGAAGGTTCTGAGAGCTGGCCTTTGGTGGCCTACCTTACACAAAGATGCTAAAGATTATACCAGAGCCTGTGATGTATGCCAGAGAGTTGGAAAACCATCAAGAAGAGATGAAATGCCATTAGCACCACAAATGACCCTATAAGAATTTGAAAAGTGGGCCATTGACTTCGTGGGACCTATAAACCCACCAGGAAAGTGCACATGAGCACGATACATAATTACTGCGACAAAATACCTGACTAGATGGGTTGAAGCAAGAGAAGTAAAGGACTGTAGTGCAACTACAGCTGCGCATTTTATATTTGATGACATAATAACCAGGTTTGGATTCCCCAAGACCCTTATGAGTGATCAAGGCACACACTTCATCAATGGAATAGTTGAAGCATTCAACAAGATCTCGGAGACCGCACTGACATAGATTTGTAGTGTGAACATGGATGTCTGGGATTTAAGAGTACCTGCAGTACTATGGGCCTATAGAACCACTTGCAAGAAATTAACAATACAAACCCATTTCAAGTTGGTTTATGGTATTGAAGCTATTGTCCCAATGGAATACTTGGTGCTAAGCTTAAGAATTGTTGCATTTACAGAAATGGAGGATATTGGCGCTGTTCACGAAAGGCTTGCATAGTTGGTTGAACTGGAAGAAGATAGATTTATTGTAGGATTCCATCAGTAGGTTTAGAAGGAATGAGAGAAGGCCTATCATGATAGGCACATCAAGAATAATTCATTCAAGAAGGGTGATTTAGTATTGCTCTATGAAAATATGTTTACAAAACATCCAGGGAAGTTCAGGACGCATTGGCTTGGACAATACGAGGTCACCTATGTTACCGAAGGGGGATCTGTTCAACTAAATACATTGAACAGAGAGTGGAAGGAAGGATTAGTGAATGGGAGTCGGCTGAAGTTGTACTATGACAACCAACTACCTCGCAGACCTCAGTAAAAGAAAGAAGAAAAGGTTCTAGGTACTAGGTGCAGTTGAAACTGGGTACCAGACATAGAAAAGACAGTCTGCACAAAGAAGGGATGCATGGCCCAGAAAGCAAAGGCATCCTTGTGAAGTCCAAATTCAAATTGAAACAGAAGGATCATATCTGAAGTGCCTCGAGATGAGTCACAAGTGAGTGTTGGGGGACTGTTGGCCCTTGGTTATGGAAGGAAGAGAAGAATAAGGAAGAAAAGGTGAAAAGAGAACTTTGTAGAAGACACAGTGTCTGTCACTGGGTCGAAGTGAGAAAAAGAGCAGAAAATATGGAGAGAAGTACGAAAATGAAAGCCGTTGGATGAGGATATAGAGGATGATAGATCAGTAAGGAAGATGGATCAAGGACAACTCAGCAAGTGGAAAAATCCACCGTTGGATGCTTTGGAGCACCGTGCGAGAAGAAAGGAAAGACAGGTTGGTGAAGCCCAGAAAAAGAGGGTCAAGTTGACCTAGGGTTTTAGACACCTAGGGTTTTGGTATCTAGAGTTTTGACACCTAGGTTTCAACCTAGGGCTACCGGTGAATGATTGTAATGTATAAATAGAGGTCTAAAGGGCCTAGGTTGGGTTGGTGTTTTTGGGTTGGTATGATATTGTTGTTGATCTAGCTCTATTGCTGTGGTGAGATATTATTGTATTGAGAGAGAGAAGTGCTAAGTAAGAGAGCCTTCCAGTATTGTAAGATATTCAGTTGTGTGCGAAGGTCGATTCTTGCAGCTAGGTGCACAGGAAGGGGAGATAAAGAGAGAGAAGAAAGAGGATCTGCTAGCTGAGAGCACATACAAGAACTGTATGCTTTACCTTAATAAATCACAAGCACAGTTCTGTGGACGTATCCCTAGAGAGAGGGTGAACCACGTACATCTTGTGTTGTGTGTGTGATTGATGCTTTGATCTCTATCACTGTTATATTTTTATTTGCATTGTTGTAATTAGATCAGATCTATAAGTATGCAGGGTAGATCCATCTTGGTGAGGGATATATGAATGCTGCCTTGTTGTTCTATTAGATCCACTTGATATTCCCTTGGTTGTAGACATCTTTGTCCTGCAACCTCCTCATAGCTTCTTCGAGTAAGACTGCATCTGCTTCGCAGGTGTTGCCGAAAGGGCCAGTAGCTAGGGCTTGTTAGTGCGCTCTTGGAGTGAACCTTGGGTCTACCCTTGTGCCAACATATTCAGATGATCAAAACTAGGTTAAACAAGTTGCAGAGGTATGTGTTCAAGTTTTTCAATTTGGAGGTCATGATTTATACATGCATATGATTTCTTACACAATCTCTAACGATGTTCTAGATGCAGGTAAAATGCAACCGAGAAAGCCAACCACTAGACGCTCACCAAGAGTACCCAAGATAAAAGAAGTTAAAACAGGTGAAGGTTCTTCTCATGGTACTGTGAGGCAGTTGGAGTACACTCCTAGGGTAGAGTTGGTCATAAAAACCTCAACAAAGAATGCTTTTGTCCAACCTCCGATCTTCGATGATACAGAAGAAAGCACCGAATCCAAGGTAATTCTCCGATAGTGGGGGGACCTTTTCAACAGAATCAGCCGGGAGGAGTACCTGGAATATATCCCACACAATGATATGGATGTAAGGGTGCTCAATGAGCAGGTGTTCATGAATATCTGACGGTCATATTTACACATGGTAGCCATCAAAACCCTGGTTTTCCCTTGCATAGAGGTTTTGAAGTGGCTAATCGACCATACAGATGCACAAAAGTGCTTGATCAACGATGAGAATGGTGGGTGTGTCAGATTTTTCCTCCTGACAGAAGTCCAGAAGTATTACAAACTTAGAGACCCAAAGAAGCGGCTAAACACAGACTTCATGGTGAAGTTCTACGAATTCCACGACACCAGCCAGTTGATGGCCTCATGGTGGAAGGAGGATTTTGTTTTTACAAATCGGAGTAGTGGCTAGTATGGAACAATCAACCTGAGGGAGCCATACATTTACTTGATGGCTCTCATCTACCGACTGTATGGAGAGAAGGAATGCTCCAATTTTTTAGAAGCATGGATGCCCTTGGCATACACAGTGGAAATATCCAGAAGGAACTTCAAGTGGGGAGTGATAATTTCCAAAAAATTGATCATCTGTGTACAACAGGATCAGACACTGAAAGAAGGGGAAGCACCCGCTTTTCACATGGCCTCGTACCTGCTCGATGTGATCTGTGCAAGAAATGTCTTCACCGACATGAATTTAAGCTGGCATGTTATGTAGTTCCCTGTTCATTTTTATTTTGACATACTTTGGGAGAACAGGTACAAAAAATCCTACACACTCATCTGCGATGAATTTATCGCTCGTATTCATTTTATTATATCTAAAAAGGAATTCCCAATATTATTTGCAACAACCAAGAAAATGGTAGCGAAGGTAGGCCATTGGTATTTGGATGAACACTTAACCTATATTGGGGTGTTCAGGGCCACCAGAGAACCACATATACTACTCTCTCACGTCCCAAACTGTCTCATTGTGGGCGAAATTTGCTATCAGACTATCCTACAGGGCTATAACACTACACTAGTCAAGGACAAGAAGCGGGTTTTCATACCCTACGGTTTCCATGTGGGGTTTTATCTATTAAATAACCCTCCTCAAGCCAAACAATAAGGGTCGAGCCAACTTGAATTCAAGTTCCCCTTAGGCAAATTCCACAAGCATGAACCTAAAGGCTTGGTCCTCCAACATTCTTCACAGGTATCATCCCGTTGGCCATACGCGCATGATAAATTTTAGGATGAATTTTTCACAGAGTGCACTCAGGACTGAGACGAGGTAGTAAAGAGGATGTCCAACCCAAATATGACCATGTTCAAGGCCATGAGCATGGATGAACAAGTGGAAGCAATAGAGAAGTCGTCTCAAGAGGCCCTGAGAGCTTAGGAAGAGATCATAGTAGGAGAGACTACAGAGGCAAAAATAAGAGGATTGCTCTTGCAAGATGGAGCACATAGAATCATTGATCAGTTGCATAATGAGCTTGATCTTTTAGAGATGTCAAGGATTCCCGTTGATGACCCAATCAAAAGCATAGGAGAGCCAATACAACTGGAAGAAATCACCGGGCCAGAAAACCCTGAAGTACCACCACCACAGATTAGATCACTAGGGGTAATTTCAAACCAACCTGATATAGAAAGGACACCAGGTAGGAAAAGTGTACGAAACCCCTTGTTTGACTTAATAACTATCTATGATGTTGAGGAGAGTTAGAATTTTTCCCTAGTGACTCCGGTGCATATTACAGAGGAAAAGGAACCCAAGAAAGCATCTTTCCCAGGACTCGATGCTTCAATTTAGAACCTCCCACAGAGCGACCATGAGGTCAAAAGTGTCTTAGACACTGAGCTATTTGACTTGCCGAGAACCCCAATAGACAGTTTGAGGGATGATCTTGGATCAGGTGGCCAAAAAGAGGAAATTCCACGGTAGGAAATCGACACTTCGACAGTCGATTACCAAGTAAGTACCGAACCTACCCCTGGTTCTTCAGTTTTGGTCGATACCTCACCATCCAATGAGAAACATACAAAGGTCGAGCCATCAGGACATATGGAAGAAGTTTAGGAACCCATCCTAGAATAGATACACATAGCTGGGAGTCTGGGGGATACTCTAACCTGTGGAGAAAAACAAATACCCAAACTTGTGTATGAGGTCGTCGATATACAAGTGATCACCTATGAACAAAAGAAAAAATACATAACGAAGAGAACCACTAAGAAGAGGAGGCTTACGTTGGATAGTCGATTCTCATCACCACAGAGGAGAATCTGCTGAGCACAAAACACGCTAAGACGTTCAAGCTTATCGTTGCAGGGATGGATATGACATATGCTACACTCGATAGAGAAAAAAGGGATGAAAAGGAGCTGGCCGCTACACTTAAGGAGTTGGAGCATCTGTACCATTTGGAAAAATATTATCAGGACTCCACACAAGCTACGTTGTTTTTGAGAAGTGAGTTCCAAGATGCTTATGCAAAATTCACGAATGAGTGACACCTTTTCTCTGTAGGTATAGCCGATTTCCAGGAGGACACCCTGATGGCAGTAGTGACCTGCAAGGACATGGAAAGGTGGTATGAGAAGGATCACCAAGCAGTAGAAAGGATTGATTACATCAACACAATTCAAAAGGGATGAGATTTCGAAGAGCACGACATTCGGGTGCTGAGTGAAAAAAACATAGATAAGATCAGGAAAGCGGTCGAATACTGGGTGAAAATGGCTCAAGAACCTCAGTAGGAGATTTAGGATAAATGGGCCGATTAATAAAAGAGATGGGAAAAGGTTAATCAGGAAATCAAAGACATCGACCTCCCGAAATTCAGCTCACCCGAGGAATTTATCGACCTAGATGACATAGTCAAGAAACATGCAGAACAAGAATCGACATGGAAAACAAAGATAGAAAATGTGGCGAGCATGGCACCAGGTCAAGTACAACGGTTCATGGAGCGTATGATCAAGGATCGAGCAGTTTTGCAGCGGTTAAGTGTCAAAATAGTCAAGTACCGAGCACAGGCAGTAGAAGTGAAAGAAATCCTTTCAGCTTCGATGGACCAACATAGGTTCCCATATGCCAACACATGCGAGGAACTCTTCATCAGATGGTTGGAGTATGAGAAGAGTCATCCACTTCAGTAAAACTATTTGATGATTCTTAGAATATAGAGAGATGAAAGTTCCATGTGGCTATACTTCTTTTTACTTAGCTTGCATTCGTAGTAGATATTTTTAGTTAATGATTCATTATAAATAAGAGGATTGAAATTTTAGTAACGATCAATGGTTTTTTCAAAGACCCTCATTTTTTGGAATTGTAAAGAACTATTTCCGAACTACCTTAATTGATAAGTCTAGTTTAGGACCAGAGACAAACTTCTGTTTTTCATCAAAGGCGTTGTGTGACTAGATTTGAGGAGGAATTACTTCCGAATTTATTTCATGAATGGATGTTGTAATGAGTAAGAGTTTCTGACTCTATTTATAAGTTATCTATTTCAATACTTTTTGTAATTCTTGTCTCTAATGATGAAAGAAAATTGTTGAGTTAATGTGTGATTAATTCTAGAGCTAAGGAAACTATTTTTGTTGCCATCATTTTATTGCATGTATGTTTTCTTTCGATAATTGCATCTCAGTCACAGGTGTGAAAATATTTGTCTACATTTCTTGAGCACAAGGGCTATCCTAGGATCAACCTTCTTCTGTAGTTAAGAACCCCCCTTTTACCAGCTGGTTTATACCAGCACACATCTTTTAATCATACCTATCTAATAAAAGAAAAGACAAAAAGAGAATGTTTAAACTGAAGGAGGAAATTTCGTAAGAATATATCCTGTCAATCACTACGTAAAGCCCATCGATAAATTGGCCGGATCGAAATATCTGGAGAACCATTTCACCAACAAATTCTACAGAGTCTAATTGGGCCTCCGTGGTGGGTTTGGTTTATGATGTTGAGTTAAATGGATTTAGGACCCCTCAACAAAATGTGCACTAGTAGGAGGGTTGTTGAATGAATGGCTAACAATATTTCTGATATAATATTTCACATAGCCTACAGATTCAAAAAAACCCACAGGCATGGCTAGTCATTCTCAAGAAAACCCACACACACTAAGTACTCCTGAAACGAGTACCGCACCCCAGCAAGAGGAAAAACATTTATTCCCTGAAATAACTTACGCTCTTCCTCACGAGGATTTTAACCAGTTCAGAAGGATCACAAGACATTACGCCCGACAAATTGGATCATTACCCCTAGCTCTGTTACTTCCTTATAGAAAAAAAGTAAGCAGACTAGTGGTCGACACCCCCGACCAAGTTTTTGGTCACACAATAGAAGATCTGATATATTTTTCCCTCGCCGAGATTGAACATCCCCTTAATATGATCCCCGAAACACTAGGTGGTAACTACTCTAAGCCCGACGATTTTGAATCTGACGAGGAAGGGTTTAACTTGGATCGCTCAGCTTCAGAGTCAGACGACATGGAGGATAACAATGATCATAATGAAGAAAGGGGAAACCCACCTCAAAATAATCAACCATGGTTGGCTAGAGATGCTCTGGCGATCCTCAGATGGGTACATAACGTCCCTCGACATCCAGAAAAGTTACTCCCCAAGTTTGACCTAGAAACCTACGGATTTCCTGAAGACCTTATCAAAAAATTCATACTAGCTATTAGACTGATGAATGTCCAACATGAAGATGTAGTATGCAGGATTTTTCCCTATACCTTTGAGAATTCATCCTCTACGTGGTATTTTAACTTGCCTGTAGGGTCCATAACTAGTTGGATGAAGTTTCAAAAATATTTTTTAGACAAATTTGCAAAAGAAACCACTACAAGAACTTTAATGGATGAACTGTTCACCACCACCATGAGTTCAAAAGAAAAGGTTAAAGAATTGAATCAATGATTTACCACTATCCTAAACAAATTTCAACTCGAAGGTAAACCCACTAAGAAGTTGCAAATTGAGGTATATGCTAATGCTCTCCCTGCTTCTATTTCCATATTTCTAAAAAGGGTTTCCAAGCATACCCTAGCTGAAAATTTCAAGGAAGCCAAAACAATTGAATTCCAAATGAAGGGATGTAAAGAGGGCCAGGTCTCACTAGTTAAGAAGGAAGCTCAACCACCGCCCAAGAGAGGACTTTTGTTGACTAGACCCCCAGGAAAAAAAATAGAACAAGGTCCCGAAAAGGGAAGTGGGACATAGAATACCTACAATGGATGATAAAGAAATTGCCAAATGAAATTGTAGACATAAAAAAGAAGTGCAGGGGAAGGAAACCAAGGCCAAAGACCTTATAAACCCTTTTTTAAGAGAAACCCACCGTTCAAATAAATTGAACCCCCCCCCCAACCAACTTAAACATCGACCTGAGAAATGTAGCATCTACCTCTTTCTGTACATATCATCAATAGAAACATTTTGAAAGAGACTGTCCAAAATGGGTGCATGCCATGAATTTTATGACCAATCGGTTCCTAGATGAATTTTCCCTTACCGAATAATCAAGCGGCTTAATGGTGAATATTTCTGATCAGGAAGAAGTTGACCCACAAGAAGAAACAACCATGTTGATGTGGGATCTTGACTTACCAATGCCTTCTGATGATATATTTGAGGTTCAAGAACCACCCATTAAGGCCTTGGCTGTACAAACTCGAAGTAAGGGTCAATCGGTCTGAAATGACCTTACCATTTTCCAAACCTTGAGAGGAAAACAAACAACTGATTACCTAAAAGCACCTTTTGTCTCCCAAAGAAATCCTATAAACATCCATACATGAGAATCACCCAAGCTAGACTACAACATAGTAGAAGATTTATAAAGATTGAAGGAAAACGTATTGGTCATGGACATGTGTAGAATTCCCTAGAAAAAGGACTTTCTATTACAAGCCTTGAAGTCAGTAGAAATGCCTATAACAAGCACTGACCAAGGGGAAAATCCAGCTCCCACGGATCTGAAAAATAAACCAAATGTGAACGCTTGCTCTGTAGATAAAAAAGGGAAGACTTTTGTCCCACCGTTCCTTTTAACATTTGAAGTCTTCAACATAAACATCCATGATTGTTTAGTTAACTCAGGGGCATCCTCGAATGTCATTCCATTATCTATCTGCAAGAAACTAAACAAGTCCTGCTCGAAAGTGATAAAAATGTTATACAACTAGAAATAAATAGGGTGAAATTCATTGGAGAATTCAAGGATGTCATGATCAGAATGGCCACACACCTGGAATTTGTTCAAGTAATTGACATCATTATAGTAGATATACCATAAGATTATGGATTTCTACTTAGTCAAGATTGGTCTGAGAAGTTGAATGGATACTTTAGCACAGACTGGGCTCACCTCTGGTTTTCATTAAAGGGACACACACACATGATTAGGATCGATAGGGAAAGGTATCTCAAACATATTGTCACCAATTTAGAAGCCCTCAACGAACCCTCGTCGACAGATTTCCCCGTGCTAGGAAATTACTCATGCGATTATGATTTCAGAAATTTCTCCCCTCTCTCATCTGATGTACCTCTTACTCAAAACTCTGAAATGACCTTTCAAGTAAATCTACTGGTTGTAGTGGAAGAAACCCTCTTCTATCAAGAACCTCTATTGGAAACCACAAATAAAATAGGTGGAGAGGAGGAAGTTATTAGGCAAGGATAAGATGATAATTTTCTCTCACAAGTTTTGACCTTGTACTTTGATGGGTCTAAATTGCAAGAAGGGTCGGGAGCAAGATGTATCCTCATTGATCCGAAGGGGAAAAACAATTTTCTATCCTGTAGACTGGAATTTGAATGCACTAATAATACTTTCGAATATGAATCTTTAGTGCAAGGACTAAAGAAATCCATATACTTAAATGTTAAAGAACTAAACGTTTTTGGGGACTCTGAAATTATCATTAGGAAAGTAAAGAATACTATACATTTCAACTATCCCCACTTGAGGAATTACCAATATGAGGTGCATAGACTATTAAAACATTTTGAATCCTTCAACATAAAATTGATTCCCAGGACAAAGAATACTCTTGCTGATTCCCTGGCCACTGCTGCTTCAAGACGATCCCCTTCAGAAGACTGTGAAGCCTCCAAGTTCACTGTGGAACTTCTCTACAAACCATCAGTGCCCAACAATATTTATAATTGGAAGGTCTTTGAAGGAGATTAACATATTATAGACTTCCTAACCAACCAGGAAAATTTTAAATACCCCAAAGTTTCACACGATACCGAAAGGGGTAGCCAATTTGGAGAATATTTTTGACTTAAGGGAAAGATTTAAAGGGACAAAAAACACAAAGACATGGAGCTCGTGTCCCATGTACAAGACTATAAACCTAGGAACCACGAAAAACCCTAAAAATGTAAATCTAGGCAAGATAGTGTCTAAAGAAGAAAGGAAATCCTATCTCAAACTTTTCAGAGAATATCAAGATGTTTTTTTGTGGTCCTATAGACATCTGAAAACTTATGACACTCGCATTATCCAACACATAGTACCATTAAAACCTAGAGTAAAACTCTTCCTACAGAATCTCTGGAAGTACCACCCATCGCTAGAACCCCTCATGTATCAAGAGTTAAAGAAATTACTAGATGCTAAAATTATCTTTTAGGTTAGACACTCTACTTGGGTAGCAGATTTGGTTCCTGTCAGAAAAAAGTTTGGGGAAATCTGCCTGTGTGTGGATTTAAGAAACCTCAACAGAGCATCAGAAAATGATAACTACCCAGTCCCACCAATGGAATAGCCCTTACATACCATGTCTGGTTCTGAAATTTTCTCTCTGTTAGACGGATTTTCGGGTTACAACCAAGTTCTAGTTTCAGAGGAGGATCGATTGAAAACCACGTTCCTAACCAAGAGGGGAACCTTTTCTTATAAGAACATGCCCTTTGGGTTAATTAATGTAGGGGAAACCTTCCAGAGGGCCATGGACGTGGATTTTTCAGGGATTAATCAACAAGTGTGTAGTAGTCTATTTGGACGATGTGACTTTGTATTCAAAGAATAGAGAAGATCACATCCAACATCTAACCCATATTTTTGAAAGGTGTAGAAAATATGATATATATTTAAACCCTAAGAAAACTATATTTGGTGTCGAGGAAGGGAAATTACTAGGTCATATTATATCTCAAGCAGGAATTTGCATAGACCCAGAATGAATTAAGACAATACCTCAGCTTCCCTTAGCCCATAACAAAAAGTCTATGCAATCCTTCTTTGGGAAAATCAACTTTGTGAGGAAGTTCACCCCCGATTTCGCTGAAACTATCAAACCCTTACAAAAAATGATCTGCAAAGATGTTGAATTTAAGTGGGATGACAAATGGAAAAGTTCTTTCAACAATATTAAGGCTGCAATATCTCAAGCTCCAGTGTTGCGAAGTCCTAATTTTAGCAAATATTTTTTCCTCTATACTTTTCCTTGCGACCAATCTTTAGATGCAGTATTAACTCAGAAGGATGATGACAACAATGAGGCCTCGGTATCATTTATGAGAACTAATATCTAGGGATCCAAATTGTTACCCTGCTATAGAAAAACATGCTTATGCGGTATACAAAACAGTAAAACATTTCAGATCTTACATCCTAAAAAATCACACCAAAATCATTATGCCTCATCCCGCAGTCCGATCCCTATTCACTCAACGAGAGATGGGGGAAAGAAGAGGAAATTGGATGGCAGTTGTCCAATAATTTGATCTAGAGATAAAACCTGCCAAACTGGTTAAGGGACAAGGATTGTGTAAACTAGTCGCTGAAGCCCAAGACCAAGTAAATGAAGACTCCGGGTTGGAGAATGAGTTGGAATTGTTGTGTAGTGAAGCTTTACATGTTCCCCCAGGGCAGGAGTCTTGGTATGGAGAACTAAAATATCTCTTGAATCACGTGATGTGCCCAGAAAACCTAAACCCTAAGGAAAGGAGAGCTCTCAGAATAAAATCGACACAATATCGCCTCATAAATTTGATGCTCTTCCGTGTAAA
Organism: Picea engelmannii; assembly: GCA_009831015.1. Lineage (NCBI taxonomy): Eukaryota > Viridiplantae > Streptophyta > Pinopsida > Pinales > Pinaceae > Picea > Picea engelmannii. Next base: position 92,852 of record ML778077.1, on the reverse strand, counting down.
TTATGATGGGGTAATTTTGAGATGTCTCGAACATGAAGATGTAGAAAAGGTTCTGAAGGAGATCCATGATGGTCCTATAGGTGGACACTTTGTAGGGAATACCACCGCTGACAAGATACTAAGAGCCAACTATTATTGGCCTACTCTGTTTAGGGATGCTCATACATACGCTAGAAATTGTAAAACTTGTCAAATAAGTGCGAGGAGGGAAAAGATAGCAGTTGTCCCACTCCAACCAGTGGCCATATCCAGACCATTCGAGAAATGGAGGTTATATGTCATAGGAGAAATTACATTGAGTTATTCAAAAAAACATAGATACATATTGACTGCTACGAACTATTTCACGAAATGGGTAGAGGCCATTCCTCTGACTCATGTAAATGAAAAGGTGGTAATTCAATTCATAGAACAACCACTGATCACAAGGTTTAGTATGCCTTTCGTTCTTGTTTTTGAAAATTCCGCTTACTTTTCTTCCACCCTGCTAACATATATTTCTCCAAATAAAGGAATCATAATCCGATACTCTGCAAACTACTATCCACAGGGGAATGGAGTGGCATAATCAACCAATAAGAACCTAGTGAGGATATTGAAATAAACAATTGTAGACAATCAGAGGAATTGGAATAGTTCACTTCATAATTCCTTATGGGTCGATAGAGTAACACCCAAGGAAGCTATAGGTAACTCACCGTACTTTCTGGTATACTAACAATAATCCATTCTCCCGAATGGGCTATATATTCCATCTCTTCAACTTGCTCAGGGATCTAGAGGACAACCCTCATCGATTATTCAACAGAGAATTGATACCCTCCTCATGCTGGAAGAAGAAAGGGAGAAAGAAAAATCAAAGTTCATTGCTCATCATCAGATAGTTAAAAGGTGGTTTGACAAGGATAAGGCCAGAGAGAAGAATTTTGAAGTAGGAGACTTAGTCTTGAAATATGATATAGCAAATGAACCGAAGGGAAAACATTGAAAGTTTCAGAATATATGGCTTAGACCTTTCCAGGTAGCCGAGAAAATTGGGGTAGGCATGTTGTAGTGTCCCCAAGGCCGAGCCCCGTTGCAGATCATGTTATATGCAAAGAATTGTAAATATGTTCTATAGGCTGGTGAGCCAAGTTTTGAATAAGCTGTAGGCTTATGAGTTTTGTTAGGCCAGGGAGCCTAAGTGCT
>ML778077.1:59162-88444 GCA_009831015.1 Picea engelmannii | reverse complement strand
AGAGAAGAAACTTGAGAAAGGAAGAGACTCAAGTACGACGGAGAGTCGCAGAACTCATGGGAGAAGAAGCAGGTCGAGGGGTGATAGCCGACATCACAGTCGCTCCCAAAGACGTTCTGGCAGTAAGACACACAACAGTTCAAACCCATCACCTACCAGAAAACATCAGAAACCTGGAAGGGAGTAATTGAAAGGAGAGATGAATAAAATTAAACCTCCAACGTTTGATGGGGAGCATAAGAGGGAGGAAGATGATGAGACATGGTTGCTTGGCATGAAGAAATATTTCCAGCTGCAGAATTATTCTGCTCATGCAGAAGGAAGAATTGCAATGTACCAACTGAAAGGAAAGGAATCTATGTGGTGGGATTAGTTTGTGCAGGTGCAGCACATCAAAGAGAAAGAGGTCACTTGGAAGGAATTCAAGAGGTATTTCAAGAAGAAATACCTGACTAAAAGGTACTATGATAGAAAGATGAAGGAGTTCTTCAAACTCAAACTGGGCAACATGATTTATAAATTGTGTTCAAGTTTGTCAAATTGGCTATCTTGATTTATAAATGCATCTAATTTCTTACATGGTCTTTAACTATGTTCTAGTTGCAGGTAAAATGTCGATGATAAAGCCAACCACCAAACACTTGCCAAGAGCACCCAAGATAAAGGAAGCTGAAATAGGTGAAGGTTATTATCCTAGTACTGCAAGGAAGTTGGAGTACACTCCCAGGGCAGAGCCGGCCATAAAAACCTCAACAAAAAAGGCCTTTGTCCAACATCTGGTCTTTGGTGATATAGAAGCAAACACCGGATCCAAGGTAATTCTCCCACAAAGGGGGACCTTTTCAAAATAATCAGCCAGGAGGAGTACCCAGAATATGTCCCACACAACGATCCGAATGTAAGGGCGCTCGATGACGAGGTGTTCTTGAATATCCGACGGTCATATTTACACATGGTAGCCAACCAAACCCTGATTTTCCCTTGCATAGAGGTTTTGAAGTGGATAATCGACCATACAGATACACATAAGTGCTTGATAAATGATGAGAATGGCGGGTGTGTCAGATTTTTCCTCCCAACATAAGTACAAAAGTACTACAAAATCAGATATCCAGAGGAGTGACTAAACACAGACTTCGTGGTAAAGTTCTATGAATTCCATGACACCAGCTGATTGATGGACTCATGATGGGAGGAGGACAAAAAGTTTACAAATCAGAGGAGTGACTGGTATGGAACAATCAACCTGAGGGAGCCATACATCTACTTGATGGCTGTCATCTACCGATTGTATGGAGAGAAGGACTTCTCCAAGTTTTCAAAAGCATGGATTCCCTTGGTATACATAGTGGCGATCTCTGGAATCAAATTCAACTGGGGAGCGATGATTTCCAAACAACTAAGCATTTGTGTATAACAGGCTCAAACATCGAAAGAAGGGGAAGCACCCTCTTTCCACATGGCCTCGTACCTGCTCGATGTGATTTGTGCAAGAAATGTCTTTGTCAACATGAATTTAAGATGGCATTTTTTGGAGCTCCTTGTTCATGTTTATTTCAACATACTTTGGGAGAACAGGTACAAAACATCCTACACACTCATCTGTGATGAATTTATCGCTTGTATTCATTTTATTATATTTAAAAAGGAATGCCCAAGATTATCTGCAACAGCTAAGAAAATGGTAGCAAAGGTAGGCCACTGGTATTTGGATGAATGATCAACCTATATCAGGGTGTTTGGGGCCACCAGAGCACCATATATACTACCCTCTCACGTCCCATACCGACTCATTGTGGGAGAAATATACTATCAGACTATCCTGCAGGGCTATAATGCTACACTAGTCAAGGACAAGAAGCGAGCTTTCATACCCTATGGTTTGCATGTGGGGTTTTATCTGGTAAAGGACACTGCTCAAGCCAAAAAAGAAGGGTTGAGCCAACTTGAATTCAGGTTCCCGATACGCTGATTCCACAAGCATGAACCTAAAGTCCTGGTCCTCAAACATGCTTCATATGTATCATCTTGTTGGCCATACACACATGATAAATTTGAGGATGAAATTTTCACAGAGTGTGCTCAAGACTGGGAGGAGGTACTACAGAGGATGGACAAACCGAATAAGACCAGGTTCAAGTCCACGAGCATGGATGAAAAAGTGGAAACAATAGAGAATTCGACTGAAGAGGACCTCAGAGCTCATGAAGAGATTAGAGCGACATAGACTATAAAGGCACAAAGAAGAGGATTGCTCTTGCTAGAAGGGGCACATAGAATTATTGATCAATTGCAGAATGACCCTAATATTGTAGAGATTTCAAGGATTCCTGCTGATGAGCCAATCGAAAACAAAGGAGAGCCAAGTGGGTTAGAGCCAATACAACTTGAAGAAATCACTGAGCCAGAAAAGCCTAAAGTACTACAACCATAGATCAGATCACCAGGGGGAATTTCAACCTAGCCCGAGATAACAAGGACACCAGGTAGGACAAGTGTACCAAACCCCTTGTTTGACTTAATAACTATATATGATGACGAGGAGAGGTCAGAGGTTTCCCTAGTGACTTCGGTGAAGATTACAGAGGAAAAGGAACCCAAGAAATAATCTTCCCGAGGTCCCGATGCTTCAATTCAGAACCTCCCGTAGACAGACCATGAGGTCGAAAGTGTCTTGGAAATTGAGCTATTTGACTTGTCGGGAATGCCAATAGACAACTCAAGGGATGATCTAGGATCGGGTGGCCAGAAAGAGGAAATTCCACAGCAGGAAATCAACACTTTGACATCCGATTACCAAGTAAGTACCGAACCTACCCCTGGTGCTTCATTTTTGGTCGATACCTCACCAGCCGATGAGAAATAGAAGGAGGTCAAGCCATCGAGAAGTATGGAAGAATTTTAGGAACCCATCCTAGAACAGATACACACATCTGAGAGCCCGAGGGATACTCTAACCTGGGGAGAAAAAAAAATCCCCGAACCTATGGATGAGGTCACCGATATACAAGCGATCGCCTATGACAGAAAGAGAAAAGGCATCATGAAGAGAACCACAAAGAAGAGTAGGATTACGTTGGATAGTTCGATTCTCATCACCATAGAGGATATGCTACTCAACATAGAACAGGATAAGATGTCCGAGCTTGTTGTTGTAGGGATGGCTATGACAGATGCCACATTGGATATAGAAAAAATGGATGAAAAGGAGTTGGCCGCTACACTTAAGGTGTTGGAGCATCTACACCATTTGGAAAAATACTATTAGGACTCCACACAAGCCATGATGTTTTTGAGAAGTGATTTCCAAGATGCCTATGCCAAATTAACGAATGAGCGACACCTTTTCAATTCAGGTATAGCCAATTTCCAGGAGGACACCCTGATGGCACTAGCGACCTGCAAGGATGTGGAAAGGTGGTATGAGAGGGCTCATCAAGTAGTAGAAAGGATCAATTACATCAGTGTGGTTCAAAAGAGCCGAGACACCGAAGAGCACAACATTCGGGTGCTGAGGGACCACAACATATATCGGATCAAGAAAGCGGCCAAATACTGGGTGAAAATGGCCCAGGAACCTCAATGGGAGATTCAAGAGAAATGGGACGATTGCGAAAAGAGCTAGGAATAGGTTAATCGAGAGATGAAAGCCATTAGCCTCCCAGAATTCATCTCACCCGACGAATTTGTCGACCTGCATGACATAGTCAAGAAACATGCAAAACAAGACTCGACATGGACAACAGAGATAACAAAGGTGGCGAGCATGGCACCAGGTCAAGTACACCAGTTCATGGAGCGTACGATCAAGGCTTGAGTAGTTTTGCAGCAGTTAAGTGTCAAAATAGTCAAGTACTGAGCACAAGCAGTAGAAGTGAAATAAATCATTTCAGCCCCGATGGACCAACACAGGTTCCCATATGCCGACACATGCAAAGAACTCTTCGTCAAATGGTTGGAGTATGAGAATAGTCATCCACTTCAATAAAACTATTTGATGATTCTTAGAATACAGAGAGATGAAAGCGCCATGTGGCTATATTTTGTTTTACTTAGCTTGCACTTGTAGTAGCTATTTTTATTTAATGATTCATTATAAATAAGAGGATTGACCTTTTAGTAATGGTCGATGGTTTTTGCAAAGACCCTCATATTTTGGAATTGTAAAGAAATATTTCTGAACTACCTTAATTGAGAAGTCTGTTTTAGGACTGGAGACAAACTTCTGTTTTTCATCAAAGGCATTGTGTGATTGGATTTGAGGAGGAATTACTTCCGACTTTATTTCATGAAATGATGCTGTAATGAGTAAGATTTTCTGAATGTATTGATAAGTTAGATATTTCAATATTTTTTGTAGTTCTTCTCTCTAATGATGAAAGAAAATCGTTGAGTTAATGTGTGATTAATGCTAGAGCCGAGGAAACTATTTTTCTTGCCATCATTTTATTGCATGTATGTTTTATTTCGATAATTGTATCTCATTCAATAATTGAAATACCAACAAGTTAATGTATTAGTACTAGTCTTGTCACAGGTATGAATATCTTTGTCTGCATTGCTTGAGCACAAGGGTTATCCCAGACTCAACATTCTTCTGTAGTTAAGAACCCCCCTTTTACTAGATGGTTTATACCAGCACACATATTTTAATTAGACTTATCTAATAAAAGAAAAGACAAAAAGAGAACATTTAAAATGAAGGAGGAACTTTCGTAAGAATATATCCTATTAATCACTACGTAAATCCCATCGATAAATTGGCCAGATCGAAAGATCTGGAGAACCATTCCACCATTAAACGATGCAGATTATAATTGGGCCTCCTGTTGGAGTTACTTCACACACACCTAGGATTTATTTTTCCTAAGGTTTTTATTTTTTTATTAGTCATAATTAGTCATTATCCAGTCTCCTATATTTTAGGAGAGAATATTCCACCTGGAGAATATTCTCTTTCAGTTGACACTTCAGTTTGACTAGTTGAGTTGAGTTTATATGTTGCATTGGGATAATCACCATGCTAATTAGACCTTTCCTTGGTATCATCACCAGAGTGGCACATTAGCCTTGATTCCCTGAGTTAAATTCTCACTACTCTCTATTCAGTCAGTTAACTGAAGACTAGTTGACTAGTTAACTCAACTAGGTGGCAGTTCACTCCTGTAACTGCATGAGAGACTAGAATAGGTGGCAGTTCACTCCCATAACTACTGGTGTATGTCCATATCACTCTATACCATCACTATGGAAACTTGGTTCACCTCAAGTCGAACTCATTGAGTTATACAGAGTATATCATGTATAAATTATTTATTATTCACAATGGTTAATGAGAATTCCTCTATTCTTTCTCTCCTTCTTCTTCCTTTTCCAATTCTCTTTGCAAATGTGTGTATTATTGTTTATATAGATATATTATGTGCAAGTTCAACACATTTACATGGTATCAGAGCCGACGGACTGCTAAGAAAAATCTACACCAAAATTTTTTGCAGGTACAAAATATTGAAGACAACGGAAAGATGGAATTCCAAAAAGAATTCATTCTTACACCTTACAACTATTTTGCATGGAAGGAGAAAATAGCCATACATCTCCGATCCAGAGGGTTGTATAGGTTAACCATGAATACAGATACAAAACCAACATTAGCCATAGAAAAATCCAAGTACTTAAATCGCATGGATGAGGTACTCAAAACAATTTGCAGTCTTATTCCTCCCGATCTCCTTTTTCACATATCTTCTTGTAATACTCCCAATGAAGCCTGGAAAATCTTGGAAGGGATCTTTGGAAAATAGGATGAGATGAGGGGACACATGCTGGAGGTGGATCTGCTCACATTGGATCCAAAAATCTTCGACGATATCCAAGATTTCTTTACAAAATTCAAGGATTTACTGTCGCAACTCAACGCTTGCGGGGTTGATAAATCAACAGAGGAGAAACAATTGGTTCTCATAATTCTCTCCAAGATTGGACCTGAATTCTTTGTATTTTTATCTACATTCCATACTGTTAGATTTTCCTATGGAGACACCTGGAAGATGCCTTCTCTTGAGGACTTTATCGAATCCCTGAGACAAGAGCAAACCAAGCTCATCAACATGAGCACAATCAAAGGCCCAAGGGCGCATGCACTTACTGTGCATGATGGAAGCCACAAATATAAAAAATATAAAGATAAATATAATCGAAAATATCATGCACATACGAAGAAGGAAGGGTACACAAAAGCCTTCACCGATGCCTCTGGATCCAAAGGAGAAAAGGGAAGAAAATGAGAGAAATGCACATACTGTCACAAAGGATTCCATTCAGAATCCACATGCATGAAAAAAAAAATAGATCTAATGTCTCAGATACTTCAGAAAAACAACCTTGGAGATCACATCCCCGAGGGTGCAAAGAAGAAGAAGCCAGAAGATCTGAATTCAAAGAAAGGAAATTCTAGCCATGCCTTGATTGCCATCAACTCCTCTCCCGATGCTTGGATCGTAGAATCAGGAGCATCACATAACATGGATGCCTTAAAAGTAGTATATTCTTCATTGGATGCATGCAAAGGTCCTCCTATTATGATGGGGGACAACTCTTTTGTCAAAGTCACCGGCAAAGGAAGGATTGAACTCACCAATGGAAGCTTCGAGAACATGATGCATGTTCCCAAGATTTTTGTTAACCTTCTCTCTATGTATCAGATGAAGAATTTCAACACTGGAAAGAAAGTAATATTCACACAAAATTCCATGGACATCTACGAGATGCAAACCAACTCCACGGTTGCTACCGGTGAGGTAAATCATCAGTCTAGATTGTATACATTTTCTGAATTCATTGAACTTGATTTTGCTTTACTGCTTACTCATGCTAATGGAAGTAGTAGGATATAGCACGGAAGGTTTGGACATTTGAATTTCAGATACATGCAATAGCTTAGCAAGCACAAATTAGTTGATGGTCTACCAGACATCCATTTCTCCAAGGGAGTATATGAGGGATGTGTTCTCGGAAAACACCCTCAAGAGAAATTCGACAAGGGAATGTCTCAAAGAGATTCCACACCTTTAGATATGATCCACAGTGACCTCATGGGTCCTTTTCCGCATCCATCGATCAACAAAGCGAGGTTTGTTCTCATTTTTTTTGATGATTTCTCACATTTTACATGGATCTACTTTCTCAGGAAAAAATCTGAGGTCTTTCAACACCTCAAAGATTTCAAAGCTTTGGTTGAGACACAGTCCGAAAAGAAGATCAAAGTCCTCCGAACTGATAACGAGGGAGAGTATGTGAATCATGAGATCCATAATATTTTCCATGAGGCAGGGATTCAGTTGCAACATACAGTTAGTTACCTACACTCCACAGCAAAATGGAGTTGCTGAGCGGAAAAACCGATCTCTAAAGGAGATGGAATCTTGCATGTTGCATGCAAAGTCACTACCACAGAGACTATGGGCCGAAGCACTTAACTGTGCAACATACATCCAAAATAGATCTCCCCATAGATCTGTCAAGGATAAGACCCCCTACGAGGCTTGGAGCGGCCTCAAACCGGAAGTGGCCCACTTTCTCATTTATGGTTCTCGTGCATGGGCCCGCATTCCCTCTGAAAAGAGGAAGGCACTTTGTCCACAAAGCACTGAGTGCATTTTTGTTGAATACCCTGATGGTGTGAAGGGATATTGGCTTATTGATATTTCCTTGGACCAGCTCATCATTGAGCGTAGTGTCCAATTCGAGGAAAGTGTCTCGCATGTACCTCAACAACCACATGCATACACCTTCACTCTTCCACCTGTCCGAGATGATGAGCATGCACATGCCAACTCTTCTTAAGATGAGAGTTCTGATTCAGAGGACTCGGATGATTCAGATTCAGAGTCAGAGTCAGAGCATCCAGATGCAGTTGTAGAGCCAGAGAAGGGGCCCAAGTGCGCACAAACTACTCTTCAAGATGCAAGGGATATCGTAGGTGATCCATCCGATACGAGGAGGACTCGATCTGATTTCAAGGAGCCTCTTATTGCACTCACTACCCCTGAACCATTGCCTTCCAGGCATCTTTTCTTGGTTCAGTCTTCAGATCCATAGTCTTATGGTGAGGCTGCTGGAAATCCCTTTTGGGAATCTGCCATGTAGGAGGAGTACAAATCCCTCCTCGAGAACCAGACTTGGGATCTGGTTCCCCTTCCTTTTGGGAGGAAACTTGTCAGATGCAGATGGGTCTACAAGACCAAGAGCGCAGCGGATGGACAGATCATCAGAAACAAAGCCAGGCTTGTTACCAAAGGCTTTCAACAGGTTCATGGTATTGACTATGATGAGACCTTCACTCCAGTAGCGAAGATGGATTCCATTTTATTGGCCCTTGCCATTGCAGCATCTAAGGGATGGGAAGTCCATCATATGGACGTGAAGAATGCATTTATTCATAGTGATCTCTCTTAGGAGATCTACATGGAGCAGCCCCAGGGATTTATGCAGGACTCATCTTTGGTCTGTCGACTAAAGAAGTCACTTTATGAACTCAAGCAGGCTCCAAGGGCCTGGTATGCCAAGATGGACTCCTACCTTTTGTCACAAAACTTTGTACGTTGTAAATCAGACCCAAATGTATACATGCTCAGGACAACTATTTCACTTCTACTTTTAGTTCTGTATGTCGATGATTTGCTGATCACCGGTTGGTCGACTTCAATGATTTCTTTAGTCAGGAGGATTTTTCATGACATGTTTTTGATGACCGACATGGGTCCAATACACTTCTTCCTTGGACTTGAGATCAGTCAGGATGCATTAGGCATCAAACTGTCTCAATCCAAGTATGCATGAGATCTCCTTAAGAGATTTCACATGACAGAATGCAAGTCTGCTTCGACTCCTTTCCTATCAGGAGTCAAACTTGAGGATGGTGGGGAGACTCCACTGGTTGAAAACACACTGTACAAATAGCTGGTGGGGAGCTTGTTGTATCTCACACACTCTAGACTAGACTTCTCATATGCAGTTGGCATAGTTTCCAGGTTCATGTAGGAGCCACATGAGCTACATTGGAAAGATGCAAAGAGTATCCTTCGATACGTATAGGGCACCATCACCTTTGGGATTCATTATGCAGTAGACTCTACATTAGATCTCATTGGGTTTATTGATTCCGACTGGGCTGGCGGTAACATTGATCGCAAGTCCACATCTAGTTACTCACTCAGTCTTGGTTCCAGGCCTATCTGTTGGTCGAGCAAGAAGGAAGCTGCCATTTCTCTATCTTCAGCCGAGGAAGAGTACAGAGGGGTAGTTAACATAAATATTCAAGCTATGTAGCTACAACATTTTCTCACTAAGTTGGGCATTCAGTTTCATCGATCGATCGTCATATGGTGTGACAACGAGAGCACTTTGAAGTTCTGTAGAGATCTAGTTCATAGGTAGCGGATGAAGCACATCGAGATCCACATGCACCACATCTGGGACTTGGTACACGAGGGGATCATCGACTTATAGTTCTGTCCTTCATCAGAACAGAGGACAAACATTTTCACCAAGACCTTCACTGAGCAGAAATTCCATTCTCTGCGAGGTCGTCTTGGAGTGAAGGACACATTTACCTAGTAACTGTAGTTCTTCTTTTTACATACATTGTAGCTTGAGGGGGGGGGGGTTTCCCATGAGGTTTTTCCTCTTTCCTCACTTTATTTTCAGTCTATATTTTGTACTTGGGTACCTAACATGGCCTCGTTGCCAGGACCCAATCTTTATTTTCACCATAGTGATGTTCAGGGGGGGTGTTGGAGTTACTTCACACACACCCATGATTTATTTTTCCTAAGGTTTTTATTTGTTTATTAGTCATGATTAGTCATTATCCAGTCTCCTATATTTTATGAGAGAATATTCCACCTAGAGAATATTCTCTTTCAGTTGACACTTCAATTTGACTAGTTGAGTTGAGTTTATATGTTGCATTGGGATCATCACCATGATAATTCGACCTTGCCTTGGTATCATCACTAGAGTCACGCATTAGCCTTGATTCCCTGAGTTAACTCCTCACTACTATCTGTTCAGTCAATTAACTGAAGGCTAGTTGACTAGTTAACTCAACTAGGTGGCAGTTCACTCCCGTAACTGCCTGAGAGACTAGAATAGGTGGAAGTTCACTCCCGTAACTACTGGTGTGTGTCCAGATCACTCTAGTCCATTACTATGGAGACTTGGTTCACTTCAAGTCGAACTCATTGAGTTATACAAAGTATATCATGTGTAAATTATTTATTATTCACAACGGTCAATGAGAATTCTTCCATTCTTTCTCTCCTTCTTCTTCCTTTTCCAATTCTCTCTACAAATGTGTGTATTATTGTTTAGCTAGATCTATTCTATGCAGGTTCAACACATTTACACCTCCATGGTAGGTTTGGTTCCTATTGTTGATTTAAAGGGATTTAGTACCCCTTAACATCGCCATTTTTCAAATTTCCACCTTTTCTGATTGTTGGTCCTTTTTCCAGCGCGCTGAGTTTTTCAAGTGCGCAATATGTCATTTAGACATTGCGCGTGGACATTTTATTTTATTCTCACTAAGTCCAATTTTGTTGCGTGCAATCTTTTGATGTCTGACGTGGTAACCCCCTATTACCCATGATTTTTGTCATCATGATGGTGTATTGATGATGGTGTACTCAGGCTCCTGATAAGAACTTTCTCCTGAGAAAAGTCACATTCATCTCTTCCCAGAAAACTTACTTTTGAAGAGAGTTTGCAGGTTGCTAATATCCCAGGGTGCGAGAATGACCCATTCTCGCATGTTTCTTTAAGCTAGGGTGCAAACTTCTCACACTGTGTTACATAGCTAGGGTGCGAACCTTCTCTAAAGCTTGGAAAAAGATGGATTTTCGATGGTTCTAGAAGGGAATCTTCTAGAAGAATGGGTTGGCATTCAAATGTTTATCCTTGTATTGGATTCCCTAATATTGTGGGATAATTCTTATCTAAGTAACCATCTCATTCTCTCCTATATATTGATGGAATTCTCATGGAAAAGGTTAAGCAAGATTCATTGGAGAATTGGTGAAAGAATTGTGCGAAGGACTTAGCTTGAATAGGAGCTTGGAGACTCTAGCAAGTCTATCAAGAGGTTTTGATCTTCTTCATGCAAGGATTGAGCAAGTGTGTGTGTTGGAGCCAAGATCCACTGAAAGGAAGCTTGCGAAATCAAGGCGATTAGGTTGTAATCTTCTACTTTCAATTAATATGATACAGTGGCATGCCCTTTTCCCATAAAGTCATTCTCACTTTATTGTGTAATTCCTTGATCATACACATAAGTTGACATTTGAATATATTTTTCTATATTCACTTTGGTTGGTTTGTGTTGTCTTGGTCTTGACCTCACGAGAGCACCGGAGCGAAGCGGGAGCAACAGAGACCCTAGGAAGCAATACTAAGGTATGTTACTTGTTCCTTCCTACTAGCTAATTCAATGGTCAAAACTTAGGGAAAGAATCATGTCCTGTCTTGTTTTGTTCTAGATCCAGGTGGATCTAGGGAGATATGTTAGTGTCCGCACCTACTGATTAGTCCGATAACACCCCCCCCCGCTTTTTCTTCCTATAATACGCTATATGCATATCTCTTTACTGCGCGGTAACTTTCTTAGTACTAGGAGGTCGACTGTCCCTGTAAAGTTTCAGTTGACTCCCATTGATCATTCCTCTGAGTTTTGTACCTCCTAAACATTTCAACTATACAACTCCCCCATCTATGACAGTCTTCACTTCATATGGTCCCAACCAATGCATGCTGATTTTTCCTGGATGCTGAAGAAATTTACTGTCATACACCAAGACTAGGTTTCCCTCCTTGAAACTCTTCCTTTTAATATGTCTTCCATGCCAAGATTTGTCCCTTTCTTTCTATACTTCTTGGTGAGATCCTACTATAATCCTATCTTCTTCCATCTCCATCAACTTACTTAGAATTTCTTGTATTGCACCTCATTATGTCATGTTGGTGATTGTTGCTACGCGTAGACTAGGTACCAAAAATTCCAATGGCACCACTACTTCTGGTCCATACACCAACCTAAATGGTGTTTGTCCTGTCAACTTTTTGCATGTAGTCCTGTATGTCCACAATACTGCTGGTATCTTCAAGTCCCAATCATCCCCGTTAACATTGTAGATCTTTGTCAATGCATTCTCTAGGATCTTATTAAAGGCTTCCACTGTTCCATTTGCTTGAGGGTGATATGGTGTACTCTTTTGATGATAAAATTCAAAATCCTCAGTCATAGTATTGATAGTACTACTTATGAAGCGAGTTCCTTGGTCACTCATCAAAATCCTTGGGCATCCAAATCTAGTGATCAGTTGCTCAAACAAGAAGAGTGTTTCTATCTCTGCACTGCAATCTTTTATTGGTGCTGCTTCTTCCCACCTTGTTAAGTACTCTGTCGTAGTAATGCTATATCTTTCTCCTGACCTCTTTGCTGGTGGATTAATTGGTCCCACAAAATCTATTTCCCATTTATCAAATACTTGCAAGGTTACTTGTGGTCTTAGGAGCATCTCATCCCGTCTATTAGGTTTGCCAACCCTCTGACATACATCACATCTCTAGCATTAGTCCTTTGTATCTATGTGAATGGTCGGCCACCATAGTCCTACGTGCAATACCTTCTGCGCAATAGATTTTCCTGTATAATTTCCTCCATCTATTCCCTCATGAGCCTCTGCTAGAATCCTAGGCCTCTCATGTTCTAGTACACATCTTCTCAAAATGTTGTTTGCGCCATATTGTATAAGTGTCCTGCAATCAATTGATAGTCTGCAGCTCTGACTACCAGATTTTTCTTCTGCGCAATGTTGAATTCTTATGGATCAGTCCTTGTACTCAAGTATTGAATGATGTCAACAAAATATTCATCAGCTACTTGGACTGAAAATAACTATGTGCTAGAGAATTTGTCCTCTAAATTTGTAGGTTCTTCTCCATTGGTGATCCTTGACTGGTGATCGGGTCCTACATTCAACTTCCAATATCACTTCAAAGTCAAATTCCTAAAACAACAGTAACCATCTACATATCCTCCCCCCCCAACACTAGCTTATTGACTAGGTATTTGAGGGAAGAATGACCAATGAAAATTTTAAACTGTTTCCCAAGTAGATAGTGTCTGAACTTCTATAGTGCATATACCATTGCTAGGCCTTCTCTTTCTATGGTATTGTGGTTCTTCTCTGACTTTGAAAGTTTTCTTCTTGCAAATGCTATAGGATGGTCTAATTCTCCCACTCCTGGATGTGCCAAAATAACTCCAAGTGCTATGGATGATGCATCTACATGCACATGAAATGTCTTTTCCAAATCTGGGAATACTAGTATCATTTCTATTACCATCTTCTCTTTTAGAGTGTCCAACCCCCACCGACAGTCCTCAATCCACTAAAATTTACTATCTTTCTTCAACAGTTTCTCCATCGATGCAATGATCTGTGCATACCCTTTTATGAATTTCCTATAGTAGCCTATGTGTCCCAATGTTTCTCTCAACTGACGTACTGATTTTGGTGGTGGTAAATTGACAATCACTGCAATCTTGGTAGGATCTACTAGAAAGACTTGTTTTCACACTATATGTCCCAATAATATTCCAAATGGTGTCCCAATAATGCACTTCTTGATATTTAATGATATCTAACACTGCCTGTATCCTTCCAACATCAGCCTTAATACTTCCACATGGTATTTTAACAAACTGTAGACTATCCAATCATCCATATATACTTCTAAAAAATGATGGATGAATTCTTTGAATGCAGCTATGACTACTCTTGAGAATATTGCTGGTGCATTCTTCAGTCCAAAAGGCATGATTGTGTACTGGGAGGATCCCCATTCTATGGAAAAAGTGGTCTTATACCTGTCTTCTGGAGCTCTCTTGAGTTGATGGTAGCCTAAGAATCCATATGTGAATGAGTATGCTTCCTGGCATCCTACATTCTCTAATACCTCATCTATGAAAGGGGTGGGAAAAGGGTCATGTAGGAAAGCATCATTCAATTTACTGAGATCTAAACATATCCTTATTCCTCCTTGCTTCTTCTCCTGAACTACCATAGGGCTTACCCATTCATATTCCCCCACTGATTCTATGTGTTAAGTACCAAATACTGAATACAAAATATCAAAATAGATCCAAAGATATCTGAATACAATCACCACATAAGATATATGAAACCATATAGAAACCACAACTCTATTATAGAAACCCTTGAGGTAGGGCAACACCATACAATGGATCTTATTATGGAAGGGATCCTCTCCTGTTCACTTGCCTCTTCGAGGGGGCAACCTCCTATTGAGATTCAGCTCCAAATACAATACTTCTCTTCATGTCTCATTACATTGCTTGAACCCCTTTATATAGTGCTACCATCACCTAAGAACATTCTAGAGGAGGAATCTTCTAGAAATAGAACCTTCTAATAAGTCCTCTTACATTTATTATATCTAACTACCATAGTGGGCCTTATTTAATAATATAGTGGACCTAGTCCACCTTACATTGAATGACCTCCACTATTATCACTATGGACCCTCTGGCCCCCCCCACTACCTCTCTAGCTACCTTACACTATGATACTAGCTTCTAACATTCTGTGAATTTCTGCTTATATATTGGGTTCAATATATATGGTCATTGTTTGAATGATCTAGCCTCAGGTTTGAGAGATATATTCATCTCTCCTAGCTCTCCTCCTATGCCTTTGATTTCTATAAATTTTTTTGGGAATAGGTCACTATACTCGCACAATAAATCTGTTATTCTTTCTACTGTTTGTTCATTCCATTAATTTGCAATGCTATCCATTTTTGGATTATCATTCGTCCCAATATTTCATTTCTTCACCTTGATTGGTGTAACAAATAATTCTGATTCGAGAGATGGACCTTCCACCTCTCTTTCCCCTTCAATTTCTGTATTTTGAATGTTGCATGGGCCATCTTTATATGGTGCTTCTTCATGTACATGATAGCATGACAATAGTTCTTTCACTTTCTTTTTATTCTGTTGTTGGTACTCTATTATAAGTTCAATATATGGTTCATTTATAAATATCACCCCTCTGATTTGTTTGAGTGATGAATCCATGTTGGGGTTCTCATGTTGAAATGAGAAAGTGAATTATAAAATTATGTTGTAATGTTGTCCATTCTGCACTGTCTCTGCACAGTTCCTGGTCTACATACCAATTTGCTGGAATTCCTTCCAATGTGTGAATGAAGTGATGAGGCCATTTTTCTGGTGGTGTCATTTTCCATAGTGTTCTACACTTCTCCAAGTGTTCTTCTGGTGTCCCATATCCATCATATATTTGCAGTTGATTGATTCCCTGTTTTATGCCAAATCTGATACACAGTAGTCGCTTACATTGGTGCCAGTCCTTGAATGTGTTTTTGTGCGCACCCCACCATCTTGCAGGTGTTTCCTTGAGTGATATGTCTAGATCTAAGAGCCTCTGATTTTACAACACTTAATATTCATATCTTGTTATGAATTATTTTAAATCATTCACCCCATGAAAGCTGGGAGGTTCTCTTATCTTTGTACCTACCCATCTTATTGCATGATCTATTCTTGCGCACCTTCTTGTGGATACTTCATGTAATATTTGCTGCCAATTCTCCAAACTTGTATTTGAGTCTAACACGCATGAAGTGATACTTCTCCAATTGAGTACTCCATCTACAGTTGGATTCACATAATATTATTCTCTCACGGTGGTTCTGTATAACTGGTTGATTTCCTCCAAGTCTAAGCAAGTGGGTTCTACAAACCTTTCTCCTTCTAATGGATCTAATGGCGTAATGACTCTATATTATCCCGACTCAAATGCCATATTCCTTGTCTTCAAATTGATTATTGACTGGTTTTCAAACTCCCAATACAGGCTAAGCAATGCCAGATAAGATGTTATGCCATCCACTATTTCTATCACTTCGAATTCAGCTTTAGTGCGCACTCCATCCAGATCTAATGTCACACCCTTTAGCCTTCCAATTGGAAGAACACTGTGTTGATTTGCTAATTTTAGTTGAACAGGTGAATATCCTAATGTGATCTCTCCCATACAGTGGCATGTCTTCTTGGGTAACACATTCACTTCAGAGCCTAAATCCAGTATAATAACCCCCATGTTGAAATCTCCAATGTTGAAATTCAATCTAAATTCTCTACTTGTCCTCCTCCTTGTATGGAAGTGATTAACTATTTTCTGCTCTAGATTTCCATCTACGTCTGTGTTACATATTTCTAAAATATTTTGTAATACTTTAACAGATGATGGATCATTCAGTAGTTTAACACAGGATTGCAGAAAAGCCTTTATGGTACTTACTTGTCCTAGGGGTTGTGCTTCATTAGTGTGATCCAATGATGAAGGATCTCATACATTGGTACATCCTGAGTATGTTGTGCAGTTGATGTAGATGCAATGTCTGGCTTGCTTGAATATCTCTTTTTCATTATGAACATCAAACTGCTTCTATGGTTCGACATTCTTAATCACCCATTGGTGTTGTGCTAGATCCTGTCTTACTATGTCATCTCCTGTATTAGCTCCTCCGTGCATAACTATGTTGATATTTCTTCCATCATCCCTCGCTTCTGGAAAAATCCATTGAACATTTTGGTTGTTCTAATTTCTCTTTTCTTGGATCTTCCCCAATAGTGTCATACAATCTTCTGTGTCATGGTCTAATGTGCGACAATACATACATGTCACAGGTGGAAGTGGACATTCTCTTGCATAGTGTCTTGGTTTTTGATAGTTATGGCATACCATCGATCCTATACCTCTTCCAAAGCCTCCTCTACCTTGTTCTCCACCTCTATATCCAACTTTGTCTCCTCGCGGTGCATTGTACTGAGGCACCTGTTTATACTGCACTGGATTATACTATGGTTGCGCGGTATTGTACTGTGGTTTTGCAGTGTTATATTGCTATGGCACAGTGTTATATAGGGCTGGTACTTGGTTAAACTGTGGTGAAGCTTTCCCTATCATCATTTCTTCCTGCACCCTATAGGTTTCTAATCTTCTTTCCCTCATCAGCTCCATTGTCCTGCAATATTTTTCATCATGGCCTACTGACTTTCAAAAGTTGCAATATGAAATCTTAGGCACTGTCTGGTATTTCTGCATCATTAGACAATGATATGGATCATGCCCCGGTGTCTTACAGATCACACACCATAGTGATCCTGTCGACAAAGGGTTTGGAAGTCCTGTTACCATGTACTTTGCGAATGTTGGTCATTCGTTCTTATGATGTCATTCTGTCCTACATGTGGCACACCAAACAACTTCTCTTTTGTCCTTACATCTTTTCTGGTTCATTTCAAATGTTAAATTCTTCAGATCCTATTTCAGCTCCTCTATTGCTGGATCTGTCTTCTGATATTGGTTCTCTTCTAGTTGTAAGGTTTCTTGCAGATCCTCTTACGGAGTTTAAAACTTATGCTGTCTCAAAGGGTATTTCAAGTGTGGTAGTAGGGAATTCACAAATAGGTGTCTATGTTGCATATATGTCATGACATACTTCAACTTTCCCTTCAATCGTTTGAATCTTTGTTCAATCTCCCAGACAGATTCCCCTAGTTTCTGTTTGATCTCTATCATCTCATTCATGTACTGATCCTCTGAGCTAGGCTTCTAGAATTTATTTATCAACAAATTTTTGATATCCACAATCATTCTAGTTGTTCTTGGTGGACTATTTGCAGCTAAGCTCATGTAACAATCCAGTGCGCGGTTTCTTAGTGTGATGGAAAACTTCCCAGATATTTTCACATATGAACAAGTGCTTCTAAGGGTTCTTCGATGCCTCTCCCTTAAATTATGGTAACTTGATGGTGGGATCATGTGCTGCCATTCTGAATGTTGAGCTACTACCTTCACACGATGTAGATCCTTGAATAATGCTTCCTGAACTAGCTTCTCCAATTTTTTCTCCCTGTGTAGATGTACTTCTTGTTGCATTTCTTCCACTGAAATCGAGTTGTCTAAATAGTGGTTTTCTTTCTAGTGTATTAGTCGTACATGGGTTTATGGGTTCCACATTGTCACTGATATAGATAATATTTATGCCTCCAGTTTCTACTCTTGGACCTCTTGTATTCCTTTCATATGTTGCGTGTAGTATTTCCTCAATATGCTCCATAGCCCATAGATCCTCTACCTCTTCTTAATCACTTGCCAAGCCTTCCCTCATGACTATGGATCTCTTCTTATTGTTCATCTTGTATTGGTGGGTGCTCCACTGCGCATTCTTCCAACTATTGCCATGATCTTATTGATATAGTCTTCCTCCATCATGATTGGATCTAATTCCTCCTCCTTCTTCCCTTTATCCATCTCCTCCTCCATTTCTCTGTCTCTTGTCAGTGCTTCCCCCCTTCCCCCATGCATGCAGGTAAGTTTAGCTGTCTGATGCCATTATCATTACACCTTTGTTATATAGTGAAATGTTAATGGAACTATACAATGATATGATATTCCTATCTCTAGGTCCCTTCAAGAAATTTTGCTCTGTTGCGCTGTAAGACTTCACAGTATCTACTGCAAATTCTGTGATAAATCCTGCAACAATGATGTCTAACCAGAAATATACTACGCGCATAAATTTATTGTCAACTTGTTGTAACTGCACGATCTCCACATAATTATACTCTAGCTATCTAATCTGATTTGTAGGGTGGTTGTATTTCAACCTCAATATCCACTCCTGCAATACATGCAGGAAATCACAGAAAAATACTTCATGCAAGTCGCTAAATACGTACTTGTCCAAATATTTGCGCGGTGTTAACATCAAGTTTCTGTTATCTTTCTGCGCAAATTACAACTCCTTTGTTTTCAAATGTCTCTCAATCTCCTCCTTCGTTGGGTTCCATGGTCTAAACATCCCCTTTTATATTCTATTTATTTTAACGTTTCCTCACCCGATCTGACATTCTTTTTCCAATTTTTTAGCAGATCTCATTCACTCAATCCCATTCTATTCCAACCGAAAACAGAACCATTTGTTGATTTACTTCACTCTTGCTACCATTCTGGGGATGGCCCAGGTTCAGGTCTACTACGGTTTCGAACAAAACCCCTCTAAAACTATCGCTCCTCGTGGTAAACCATAAGGCAACACAACACATATAATGCACTGCACAGTATCACCCGAGATAGTTCTTATGGGTGGATGCAATGCTCAAGTGCTTACAACCTGGGAATGACTAGGGATATGGGAATGCGTGTAATATTCAATTGCAATGAATAGAACCTTGTTCTTGGTAATAATTGATTCTTCTTCAATTTTTGTGAGCAACGGAATTTATTTAATTAATTTTTTAATTTTAGAATGAACAATTTTTTTTTTCTCTTGAGATCTAGTATGGTCTTTCTTATGATTTTCTTTCCGAAGAATCAATTTTTAACTTTAAATGGCCAATGGCCAATTTTTCAGTCAAAGACCAGAATTTCTTTAAATTATGAACTGTGTAGGGCTAAGGGCCTGATGTGGTCAATGACCGAGAATCAAAGAAAATATGATTGATAATGTGTGTCCAATGGTTGGGATCAACAATGAGCTCTGATACCAAATGAGATGAACTAAGTTCACTCACACAAATAATATACAATAAAAATAGGATAGCACAAAATAGTCCATTAAGGATAGAAAAAATGTATAAAATGTATGAGTAAAATATGAGATGATATTACAATGAGAGATGAGGGTCTTATATACCCACACAGGGGTGCCCTTTCATGAAGAGATGCATCCTTTCATTAGGATGTCATGAATATTCATTATTAATTATTAATTATTATGATTATTATTATATATTTGTTTAGGTTACATTTAGTTGGAAGGTTTCAAGCTGCACCAAAGGAAACACATGTGAAGACAGTGATCTGTAGGATCTTTTAATGACTATGGTTGAGTTTTAATTTTGCATGCGTTAATTAACCATTTGAGAAACTTAATGAAAGAATGAGGAAAGAAGAGGAATTATGACATCCATATACACATATGCAGATCTGAAATGAAATAATAGACAACAAACCATAACACGAGGATTGATAACGGAGTTCGGCACAACTTTGCCTACGTCTCAGGGCCTTTGTCTCTGTGGGGGAGGCTTCTTTATTTATGTTCAAAAGCTCAAAAGTACATCACAGTAGTCCCAATTGGCTACAAGACTAATCTGGTCATGTTCTTCTATATCTATAGAACCCTGCAAAGAAAACGGCACACAAAACGGACGTCCAGAGCTCCTAGAAATGGCACGACAATGTCTTCTCCTCAATAGCTTCCCTACATAAAAATGGCCCTCGCTTGGTTCTTAACAGGTATATGTTAAAATAATTATTTGAATTAAATAGAACCGAGTTACAGAGGGGGAAAGGGCTAGGGCTTAGCCCCAGCCCTTGGCACTTGACATATGATGTGACCACTCCATGGAACCACGGGCACCAAAGCATAAGCATCGGCGCGGATCGACGAGGGTTGTATTGGATAGGGCTTGGACCTTGGTTCCCGGGCGGTCCCATATGACCCAAGACCTTTACCACACAGAGCACGGGGGTTAGCTGTTAGCCAGAGAATATTCAAATATTCAAATATTTGAAAGGCACGTTGGAATTTGGTCTATGGTATCCCACAATAAAATACTTTACTCTGAAAACTTATACATATGCAGATTGGGCTGGTAGTGTGGATGATAGAAAAAACACCAGTGGTGGAGCGTTCTTTCTGGAAATAGTCTAGTGTCATGGTTCAACAAGAATAAATCATCAATTTCCCTATCCATGATAGAAGCATAATAAATTGCAACAACAACATGTTGTACACAAGTCCTATGGATGAAACAAACACTGAAGGAAATTTAGGTAGAGTATAATCATCCAATATCAATATTGTGTGACAATACTAGTGCAATAAATATCTCCAGGAATCCTGTCACGCATTTGAAGACAAATCACATTCCAATCAAGTATCATTTCTTAAGAGAGCAAGTCACATAAACAAATTTCAAGATGGAATATATTGGCACAAAGGAATAGGTTGTTGATATCTTTACAAAACCTCTTCCTAGAGAAGTATTTGAGTATCTCAGACAAAAATTGGGGGTGATACTTGTTATTGCACAAGTTGCCACATCTATGCATTTTTGACATGGCCTAATCCTTCCCCTAGATTGCTAATCAAAATCCCAACTTCCCTCATCAAAGTCACCTAAAACACTTTACCTTTTCTTATATTTGTGAGTTTCCTTTGTGCAACACGCGAACATCCACGCCTTGCAATCTTGCATCCTGCAGATGCCCTAAAAAATTAGAAAAAATAAAATAATTCCAATTTTTCGGGTTGGGATTTCGGTTGGGATCGTATCCCAACCTTCCTAAGACTATACCAAATGAATTAAACCTCCTTAACCTCTCAAGGATGGTATAAAAGAACCATTGAGGGCATGTATGAGGAATAAGAACTAAGGTGCAAGATCATCCTAGAAGAATTTTTAGAAAGCTTCCCTAATCCCTTCATTCGGTGAGTAGCATCCCCCTACCTAGAAAATCCTTTTCCAATGTTCCTTCCTTTCATGATATAACTACAGGGTGTGTTCCTATCCCTGTTGAGTTATCCAAGGAATATACTCACCGCTTGAGTTTATGCTTGGAGGTCTTTGGAGGAACCCAGGGAAATTGGCTTCGAACTAGTGCTGAAGGATGAATTAGGTTGAAATCACCTTTCTCACATTTTTGGTAATAGAAGAGCTCTCTTTCCCTCCTATTGTGTGTTTATTAGTTCATTATGATAATATGTGTTAATTTGTTTCATATGTATTTGAATCCTGCATGCACATGATATATGCTATTTGAATGTTTAACTACCTTGTAGCAGTCTATTCTGAGTTTCCTATTGCAGGCTAGTTCCAAGATAGATCATGAGTGCTTCAGGAAGAGAGAACGAGGATTGACATTGAACGAAGGACTCAAGGTGTGAGGCCTCTCCTTCTTCCTTTCTCTCTCTCTCTTTATAAAAGTAGTTATTTATTATATGCATTATTATAGATAGGGTTTGGTTCTGTCTTCTAAATTTGGTCTTGCTCTGTTGTGACTTGACCCAAGGTCACAGAGGAAAAATCCCTTAATAAGAATTGGAGACCATATTGGGGACTCTCCTAGTTTGGGTCATTTCTTAGGGTTTCTTGTTTTCTCTTGTTTTTTTGTGATTTTCTATGTTTTCCAGATTTATTTTGTAATGTTTTTGCCTCTTAGAAACTTTTGGTAAAGTTTCTGGAAGCCCCCTTTTGGAGTGGCTTTTTAATTTTCAAAACATTCTAGCCCATCCACGACTTTCCCTTCTATATCCCACAAACATCCGTGTTCTTCTTGTGTATGACCCGTGGATATCCACGAGTCTTAGTATACATAGTCGCAAACCTATATAAAATTGGGTTTTTTTGAAAAATATCTCTCACAGTCTGGAAGTTTTGGGTTGGTTCTTCAGTTTTGGCTGAGCCTCTTTGGTGTCTTTCTTTTTGCTTTATGCTTTCTAAATTCTTTAAAAACTTGTTAATTGACACATAAAAAAAAATATTTCTTTTGTTGAATTTATTTCTTGTTCATAAGGTTTTTGGGTAGATTGAGAGGTCAGTCTTGTTTTCTTGGGTTACTTGTCCAGTCTTTCTAAGTTTTCATTTACTCTTGGCTAATTGCTTTCTTTATCTATACCCGCTTCTCCTTGTTTACAAAATAAAAAGAAAATTGCATTTCGTTTTCATTTCATTTATTTTAGACGAAAATAAAAAAATTATACTTGTTTTCCAAGTTTCTTCTTTTCTTGAACCCTTTCCCTTGATTATTGAAATAAACAATTCAGTTAACTAGCATTCAAGTTGTTATGAATTGTAGTTTTCTTTGGTAGTGATAGCCTTTTTCAAAGAAAAGAACCTCTGTTTGCAAAGTTTTTCATTTCTGTTTTGCATTCCGCCTTCAATAGAATATCCTAGGTTGCATTACGAAGTGTTTTAAATATTGCATCCAAAAAATACTTTGTTTTCATTACTAAAAATAAAAGAGTTTCATTTTAAGCATTGTTGCACCCCTTTTTCATTTGAAGAAAACACATATTGCATTGTGTTCTTAAGTTCTTTTCTTCAAATTAAAAAGGGGTGCAACAAAGCTTAAAATGAAACTCTTTTATTTTTAGTAATGAAAACAAATTATTTTTTGGATTAAAGATTTAAAACACTTCGTAATGCAACCTAGGATATTATCTTGAATGCAGAATGCAAAACAAAAATGCAAAAATTTGCAAACATAGGTTTTTTTCTTTGAAAAATGCTATCATTACCAAAACAAACTATAATGTATAACAACTTGAATGCTAGTTTACTGAATCTTTTCTTTCAATATTCAAGGGAAAGGGTTCAAGAAACGAAGAAACTTTGAAAACAAGTATAAGTTTTGTCCATAGAGAATCCACCTCATCTGCAACATCAACACAATGGATAAGAACAATCAGATTCAGGTGTATACATAGAAGAATCATAAAGTTACTGTAGCATGTGGCGAGATTTTGATTTTTTTTTAACTAAGTATCAAGACAAACGTGGATTTTTGTGGGGTGGTGGAGAATCAAAAGTATGTGAAGAAATAATGAAATGAGAATGGACCCACAGACCCGTGGTGAGATCTCAAAAATTTTCTAAGTATGAGAATTCAGTTGGATGGATGGGGTTGCAGATATAGACAAGTAAATCAGGAAAATGCCTTAGACTCGCAGTGCAATGCTTTGAAAAGTTTCTAGGTATGGGTGCAAAACAAGTGTGGTAGAACATGAAGGTGTATTCTAGAGGTCGTGGAAGTTTGAATGAAAATTCTTTAGACCCGTAGTGAGATGCTTGAAAATTTTCTAAGTATGTGTGAAAAATAAGTGCAATAGAATGTGAGGGTGTATTTTGGAGGCCGTTGAAGTATGTATAGAAGAAAATTTGAAGTAAACCATCAAGATGACAGATGGATGATTGAGATTGAGTCAGATTCCATATCGAATGGTTGTTAAGTGTTAGGGTCATGTCGAGCATTCCGATGGCCAAAAATATAATATCTATGATTGAAATTTAATCCAAGGACTGATCAGACAACAACTATGCATTGTGGTTGCATGGTGTGTTTTGGTGGAATGTAAACAGACCAATGGTCAAGATTAAATCGAAAAGAATGATTTGACGATTGTTGAGCATTGAATATATGATGCATGTGTTGATGGCAGGTGAATGAGATCAACGAATGAGATTTAATTCATGAGATGATTCGATGGTTACTGAGTGTTGAGGACGTAATGTGTCTTTTAGTGGACAATAAACAAACAAATGGTCAATATTAAATCCAAAGACAGAATGAATGATGGCTAAGTGTTGAGGTTGTGTTGCATGTTTTGATGGGTAGAGAATGGATCAACGACCACGATTGATTCAAGGGACTACATCTGGAAGCTACTGAGCGCCAAGGTTTACGATCTGTCCAGTGATCAGATAACGTGTGAATAAGGAGGAATTTGGGACTAGTTTCGAAGGATTTATGAAGTCCAAATTTTAAGGAAGAGCCAAGTGATCTACAACATGCCTCATGACCAATTCATTTTATGTAGAAAAATCCATGAAATCATGGATGATATAAATATCATTGCTCGAATATGTTTTGGGTGTGTGAAAATATGAGTGAGTGTGAAGAGAATCTCTGAGGCTATAAGGTCTGAGGATGCCAAAGAATGAAAGGAAGATAATGTAACAATTTAAGGATGGCTAGGAGGTGCAAGGTATAAAGAGATTCTGAAATCAAGCATATTGTGAACTGAAGGAATGTGTTGTGACAACAGAGAAAAAAAATAGTTTTATGCAAGTGAAGGCTTGAGGGAAAGAGAAAATTTGACATTATTGATAGATTGAGGAGATTAGTGTCTCTAGTAGATTGGTTCCTACATATTTTTGAGTTGGTGCTCAACTAAGGGCATTGGTGTCTCTTGTAGGTCAGTTCTTGCAAATATTTTAGCTGTAAGTTGGTGCCTACAAGCGGTGCTAAGTTGGTGCTCAATTAAGGGGATTGGTGTCTTCTGCAAGTTGGTTCCTACAAACATTGTAACAATAGGTTGGTTCCTACATGTTTTTACAAAATAATTTTTTTGTGGTTTTCTCCCATTTGGGTTTCCACATTAAATATCTATGTACTGTGGATTGCATGGTTGTGTACATTTATTATTAAATTCTTATAGCTGATAAAGTAATAAATCGACAAATATTGAAAGAAAATAAAAACAATATTAAATTGATTCACTCCCCCTATAAATATAAGTACGTGTGCCAACAATTGGTATCTGAGTGAGTTCCTTCAAAAACAATCTAACCACTAGAAGGTGAATCCCTGTAGCACAAATAGATAAATATGAAGGATTTTCCACAAACGAAGCTCCATTATTTGATGGACCAAATTATATCTTCTGGAGCATAAGAATGAAAATCTATTTGATAGCACTTGGGTTTGAAATTTGGAGTGCAAATGAGAATGGTTGCACAACCCCAACAATGCCACCTATAGATAAAGATGGAAAGAGGATCAATGATAATCATTCTAAGACCAAGAATGCAATTTTGTGCGGTCTCACAGAATCAATATTTGTCAAAGTCATGCATTGTTGTTCAACAAAGGAGATGTGAGACAAGTTAAAGAAAATATATGAAGGGAATGACAAGGTCAAGAAGGAAAATTTACAAAACCATAGAGGACAATCTTGTGATGAATGAAGACGAGAGTATTGCAGCCTATTTTCTTCGAGTGGATGAGATTATAAACACTATAAAAGGATTGGGTGAAGATATTGAAGAAACCATCATTGTGCAAAAAGTTATTCGATCACTTCCCTCAATATTTAATCCTAATATATCTATGATTGAAGAATTAAATGACCTAGACAAGCTAACAATGGATGAGTTGCACATAATTCTCACTGCATATGAAATGAGGATAGAACTGGATAAGTCAACAAAGATATCAAGGAAGGAAGAAACATTCAATTCATCAAAGAAGATAAAGATAGAAGAATAGAGGACAAGTGTAACGACCCTTGATTATAAATTATAATTAATTGAATAATGTAAACCTAAAAGATTAGCTAAACTATAATTATTTATTAAAATAACCTTAAATAATTATTTATTATTAATTAGTTATTATTGATTATGATTAATTTAAGTATAATTAACTCTTTAATCAATATGGTTGATGATTAATTTGGTTATTAATTAATTCATTAATTAATAAAGTATTAAATAAGAATTGGATAATAAAATATAATGTTTAAACTGAGTTACGTATCCCATAAGGGATAACGTATTCAATACATGGATAATATATTTAATGAATGGATAAGGGTAATTAAATGTAGGGATAAGGAATTTAATGGAAGGAGGAAAGGTGGTGAAGGAGGAATAAGAGGGGGAAAGGAGTTGGGAGGAGGATTCTACGGGGGAGACTATTTTCTTGCTATGGGAGAGAGCCGAGAGAGATTGGTGTGCTCAGATTGAGGCACGAGATTTTTGGGTTGTGACATATTGATCAGGCAGGCGCCGGGTTGCTAGAGGTTTTGGGCTCGGAGGGCCAGGATATCCGTAGATATCCTAGGTCGTTTTCCTAGTTGGCAGGGTGGACAAGAGGTTTTGGGCAATTATTTTTCTGTGGTTGCAACAGGACTGGACTGTGTAGCAGGCAACAACAGGAAGGCAAATGACAATGGAAATTAGCATCAGTGTTAAGGTACTCAATTCGAATTTATGCATTACTCATTGATAAATTTTAATTTTACTTGCGTAATTCTTCTTTTATGAATATGGTAGGAATTGCTGTACATTTGGTAGGATTTGGTAGAATTTTTAGATGTTAATTTCCAAACCAGTCATTACATATGGTATCAGAGCCCTGGTTCACATTTGGAACCAAGGGCCTACCTACCCAACCATAAATTTAAATAAGCACTCCTACATTCATTGTCGGTCCAATAGTTTCTCCTAAA
Source organism: Picea engelmannii (assembly GCA_009831015.1). Taxonomy (NCBI): domain Eukaryota; kingdom Viridiplantae; phylum Streptophyta; class Pinopsida; order Pinales; family Pinaceae; genus Picea; species Picea engelmannii. The sequence goes on along the minus strand of ML778077.1, from coordinate 61,306 downwards.
CCAACTGCTCTCTCTCGAGCTGTGTGATCCAAAATTTCCAGCTTTTATAGAATGCTCTCAAACCTGCAAGGTAAACAAAATTGTGTTTAGGAATGCTGCAAAGAACAATAAGGACGTTAGCTAGGTATAATTTGAACAGAAAACTGCAAATTTTTGCCAGAAACTCTAATTTTAGCGCGAGCTAACCAAATTTATAGCGGATTCAAGTGAAATTGAACCACAAATAAAAAGCAGGCTGCAAATGTTTGCCCGACACTCTAATTTAGAAGAGAGTCACCGTATCAAAGTCGAAATTCCTATCAACATTGAGCTGATAATTTTCAGTGATTAAAGGCCATCTAGTTAAGTTATTATAGAAGCCCTAACATGCCATATCAGAGAAGCAAAAGGCACAATATCAGATAGGAGAAGATTAAAACGACAAGTTAAGGAAATTTCATTTAGCCTAGCCATGTCGCAGACAGTGAATCAAAGTAATCACTTGTAAAAAGGAAATCCACCATTGAAACAGTGAATCAACATTGTTATTGGTAGAAAAACAATTTGCACAGGCATGACTTCCAGCAATACAAGGTAAATTGTTATTATCTGATGATCATGTTTGATTATTCTAAATTTATGGGCAATAAGAAAGACCGAACAATTTTATTTTCAAAGAAACAGAGACGACAGATATACACACCATTTTATACAAAGTGAATATATATAGTCACAGATGGTTTATTATTCTTTGAAGAAGAACAGGAACACAAAATATTTTATACATTTTTCTAAAACAAAGAAAATTATCAATTCCAGAATAGAAAATCTATTCTTTGAAGTTTATATATAGAGTTATTTCTTTTTAGAATATGTTGAGACTCTGATAAGTTTATATGAGACTGGGTATGGACCAGTATTTCCTAAAGAAAGTTATAAAAAAAAAAAGGGAACAAAGGCAACCAAGACCTGAAATGAAAACCCACTGCATAACCCATGAAACAACATAGCACGAGAACCACAACATGGAGCTATTGGTAGGGCAAAAGAATCCAACAGAGAACCACTTGCAAAAAAAAAAAAAAAAACAGGGCTAGCTTCATGAACAGTTTCCATATACCTATATAAACAAGGAGGTCATCTCGATGAAGAACAATGAGATATCATACAACCAGTAAACCGCTTCCCTCAACATAGATCCAAACATGGAGGCAATCACTAAGGGTAGAGTCCTCAAAGCAGCGTGAGCGCAAACACCAAACCCCGAAGCCCAAGCCTCGGACTTGCTATTTTGCAACAACAAACACGCAAAGCAATGCCAACACAACGCTAACCATATTCAACCGGCAATATTCAGAAGCTATGAGACCTACGCGCTAACCATCTGCGCTAACCATATTCAACCGGCAATATTCTGTCCGAGCAATCGCCCAGCTCTGTCCGCAATCTCTTTGCCATGGCGGCCATGCTCCCTCACGCCTCCCTGCACAGGCGACCATAGCAAATGAGGAGGAAAAATGGAGAGTTAGGGTTTAAGGAACTGGGCTTCCTGTAGATAAAGGTGAAGGACACGTGGGCTACATGCGAGCCCACGCTGCCAACTTAGCCCGCGCGGCCAATTCAAAATTTGGCTAGCGTTAAATTCCTCCATTACATTTGGTAATTTGGTTTAGTATATAGATTAATCATCACAGAAGGGAAATATAATCACGCATGCCACTGCAATATGTCTCCACTCAAGTGTAGGAAGTAATCTGTTGCATAAATGTAATATGACAAAAGTGGAATGATGTCAGACATTCGCTGTCTTAAAAGGGAGCACGTGTCATTCACCATCATGGAGGAGAATCGAGACATGCAAATAGGTAACATATTCAAGGTCATGAATAAAATATGTCTTCCATATAAAACAAACTTTGTAAAAGAATAGGTTATATCTATTTTCAGATTTCCCATGAATGGTAATGCCAGTCTGAAGTGAACATAAGATATGCCTGAATTCCAAGAAACAAACTTCTCTATTGGCAGTGTAAGATAGCTATCCTAGTTTATATCCCTAAACCCTTCAATGTGTAGCACTAGCCAGCAATATGATGATGTCATGAGACATGTTATATTGATTTGTAGAAATTGCCTTAGAAAAAGAAAATCTAGAAAGGTTTCAT
>ML778077.1:10601-54198 GCA_009831015.1 Picea engelmannii | reverse complement strand
TTATAAATTATAATTAATTGAATAATGTAAACCTAAAAGATTAGCTAAACTATAATTATTTATTAAAATAACCTTAACTAATTATTTATTATTAATTAGTTATTCTTGATTATGATTAATTTAAGTATAATTAACTCTTTAATAAATATGGTTGATGATTAATTTGATTATTAATTAATTCATTAATTAATAAAGTATTAAATAAGAATTGGATAATAAAATATAATGTTTAAATTGAGTTACGTATCCCATAAGGGATAACGTATTCAATACATGGATAATATATTTAATGAATGGATAAGGGTAATTAAATGTAGGGATAAGGAATTTAATGGAAGGAGGAAAGGCGATGAAGGAGGAATAAGAGGGGGAAAGGAGTTGGGAGGAGGATTCTACGGGGGAGACTGTTTTCTTGCTATGGGAGAGAGCCGAGAGGGGATGTGAGATTGGTGTGCTCAGATTGAGGCACGAGATTTTTGGGTTGTGACATATTGATCAGGCAGGCGCCGGGTTGCTAGAGTTTTTGGGCTCGGAGGGCCAGGATATCCGTAGATATCCTGGAGCTAGGTCGTTTTCCTAGTTGGCAGGGTGGACAAGAGGTTTTGGGCAATTATTTTTCTATGGTTGCAACAGGACTGGACTGTGTAGCAGGTAGAAACAGGAAGGCAGCTGACAACAGAAATTAGCATCAGTGTTAAGGTACTCAATTCGAATTTATGCATTACTCATTGATAAATTTTAATTTTACTTGCGTAATTCTTCTTTTATGAATATGGTAGGAATTGCTGTACATTTGGTAGGATTTGGTAGAATTTTTAGATGTTAATTTCCAAACCAGTCATTACAACAAGTGACAACTAAGATAGTGAATCATACACAAAAGAAGCTAACTTTGTCAGAAATCTCAAGAGGGGGAAAGACAAATACAAAGGTAAGCTATCCTTCAAATGCTTTAATTGTGGAAAAGTAGGACACTTTGCTACTAAATTTCCTTATGAAAAGAATAAAAATAACAATGTAAAATAATATTCTATCTTCAAAATATACAAGAAGGGTAAAACTGAAAAGAGGAGAAAGTTCTATAGAAAAAAGAAGAATCTATATACCAATGAAGACAACAACTTGTCTGATGATAGTGATAGTGAAACAAAATAAATTTTCTTTATGGGTCTAGAAACACAAATTGATGTCCTAGAAAATGGAAATACAGACTTAATAGGAGAAGACAATCTTGAGATTGACGCAGAAGTAGATCTTGAAGGAGAGTTCATATGTGCTCTAAATGAGATAGAGAAATTGAGGAACAAGAAATGTATATAAAAGGAGTAGCTGAAGAAGTACAAAAAACAAATGCTCAGTATAAAAGAAAGATATGATGAAACTGAAAATATCATCACCATCTTTAAAACTCAAGTAGAAGAGGAAAAGATAATTGAAGAAGTATTAAGATCCCAACTAAAATAAAAATATATCTGCAACAATCTAGAATAAAAAATAGTTGATCTAAGAAAGGAGTTTTGGAAATATCACATACCAACATGAAATTTGAAAAGATCTCTACAACCTTAAATGAAATCCTAAAATGTCAAAGATCACCATTCAATAAGACTGGTCTTGGTTACAATGAAAATAAGGAAGCTACTAATGAAGAAGCCTCAACCTCTTCAAAATAGTCAAGTGAAGAAAAGACCAAGAATTATGATTATATAATAAAAAAATCTATCAAGGTTGAAGAGAAAAAGAAGGAAGAACAACATGTTCCACAGAAGACAAATCTTCCTCACAAGGACATAATAAAAAAGATTCTCCCTTCAAGATGGAATCACACAATCAGGTACCAATTTGTTTTCTTTTTTCTACTGTTATTCTTGCAATGATTTTGGTCATAAAGAAATAGATTGTAGAACAAATATAAAAGACAATTACATGAGGAACAACAACATAGATACTCATGGATTCTCAAGGAGAAATTACAACTTATTTTCCCCTTTTCTTAACTATAACATCATATGTTATAACTGCAATAATTTTGAGCATATAGAAAAATTCCGTAGAAGTGATTTCATAGAAAACCAGAGAGAGGAAGCCCCAACAATCATGGAAATAAATCAGGAACAAAGGGAACAAAAGAAAGAAAAATTCTTGTTTATTCAAGCCTCACTTCGTGCACAAAATAATAAGGATAAATGGTACATTGACAGTGGGTGCTCTAGTCACATGACATGAGATAGAACAAATTTTATCACCCTGAAGAAGAATGAATGGAGTGTTACCTTTGGAGACAATGGAAATTCAAAGATAGTTGGAAACGACACTCTCAATCTTGATAATGGAAGAGATAAGGTTGAAAATGTTATGTGTGCTGAAAACTTGAAACAAAATATTCTTAGTGTAAGCCAAATGTGTGACCAAGAACACACTCTTACTTTTGACTCCCGACAATGTGAGATCAAAAAAGAAAATAAAGGCAAGCTTGTTGCAAAAGCAATCAAAACCCCCAAAAATGTATACATCCTTGAAACAATTAATGGATAAAAATGCTTCATGGGGAAGATAGATGAAAATTGGTTGTGGCATAAAAGAATGGGTCATATGAACTTTGAAAACATGGTAAAAATTAGTACCAAACAAGCAGTAAGAGATATGCCCAAGATCACAAATCCCTCAAGCATTGTTTGCAATTAGTGCCAACATGGAAAACAACCAAGGGTGAGCTTCAAGACAAAGGAATATGCAACATCCAAGCCATTGGAACTTGTGCATATAGATCTCCATAGACCAACAAGAAAAAAAATCTTGAAAGGATAAAGCTATTTTATGTTTCTCATTGATACTTATACAAGAATGACTTGGGTTGCCTTTCTTAAAAATAAATCTGAGGCATTTGAAAAATTTAAAGCATTGAAAGCTTTAGTTGAGAATGAGAATGATTTGAAAATCAAATGTTTAAGGTAATATAATTGAGGTGAATTTACAACAAATGAATTTGAAGAATTCTATGAAGCTCATGAAATAAGAATACAATATTCAACTGCAAGAACTCCTCAACAAAATGGAGTAGTTGAAAGGAAAAACAAACATGTATAAGAACTTGCCAAGACAATGTTAAATGAAGTAAAAATGTCAGACAACTTTTGGAGAGAAGTAGTTTACATTGCTGGCTATTATAGCGCAAGTTGTAGGTTGGGAAAATCTCGACCCAACCATGGAACAAGTTCTACAACTTGGGAATCCTACACCCAATGTCACCTCGATGTAGGTCCCACACTTCAAGGGTGACTAGGTCACTCTAGGGAGGCAATCTCGGTGACCCTAGGGGGATTGAGATGGATATGGAGGGAAGTGTAAATGAAGCCCCTAAAGTTCAAGTCTAAATGGAAATAAAGGTAGGGAGAGATGCCTTGTAATTTAAGAAATGGCTTCCCCACATGTATAGTACTTCTTCGGATGATTGTACCTGCCTGAGACACAAGAGAACACACTTTGCAATGATAGATGTTAGTTGGATCAGCAAGTTAAGATTTCTGTCCATAATTTTCAGCAGTCGATATCATCTTATATCAGAAAATAAAACATCTAAAATCATCATATAAATATCTAGACTAGTTGAGTAAATCAACATCAAATTTAACAATGAACATAGGTTGAAACAAGGCACTTAAGAAGCTAGATAAGATGGTTGTTGAAACATGTTTTTTTTTGCATAAAATTGCAGCCTTATGGATGTAGAATTTAGTGGAAAACAACAGAAAAATCAACAATTAAAAGTTGCCAAGAACTATCTCAAAATATGCACCCTAGTTAGTGGAGTAAATGAGCAAAGTTAGAGAGATAGTCTAGGGTTAGATTAGGAGTTATGAGAGTGTTAGTGGCTAGGGTTATGCAAACCTAATGGATGTAGGTTAAAGTTTGTAACAAAAATTAGATTATTGGGAGAGAGGGGGCGCCCTAGTGGGAGAATAATCCTCTCAATGAGACAAATCAACTTCAAGCAAGAGAACTTTTAAAAGGTCAAAGATTATGTTTCCCAAGGTAATGATTTTATATCTCCAATGCAAAAAAGAGTATGACTAGTGCCTTTACTAATGGGTTAATGGAGTCACAAGGATCTTAGAGAATTTACCTCCTTGGGGGTGTAATCCCTTTTACTTCCCAAGGCAAGTTTCTCTAAGATAGGGTTTGATCTAAGAGGGTGTATGCCATTATACTTCTCTTAGAAAACCCTTGTAATTAATGAGATGAAGCAATACAATGGTGAAGAATATGGTGGGGGTGTATGCACTTATACTTCCCACCTAGCTCCTAGAATAAAAATACTTGACTTAAATAAAATGATAGAAACAGAGTAAAAACATACCAAGATCAAGAGAAATGATAAAACAATCCACCACAAGAGCTAGAAAGCATCATCCAAAGATAGTGCTAGGCCTTCCTCCATCAACTATTCATAACATAGTCATCTTTGAGGCCTTCCAAGTTTGATCTCTCTCATCCAGCATGCCAACCTCTGAAATCCAACATGTGGGCTTGTAGCCCCATGGGAGCCCAAGATAGGCTTGTTCTCCCAAAACTGTCCACCATCTAGGTCCTGAAAAGACAAATAAGCACGTCCTCCAAGGATCTCAAGTCATAACATAATGATAAGTGAACCCAATCAAAAAATAATCCATCCAAGCATGTGATTCAAAGATCACCATATCAAACAATTAACAACTCAAAGACACTATGTGACTTGTCAAGATTAAGTATGGGAGGGTTTATGAGGTGTCCTATTGGGTAGATATTTCCCTAGGTCAAGGAGAGCTTCCAATAGGTCCCTCTCTAAGCCATATAAAGTGTATGATATGGATGGGGTCAAGACTCAATGGGAATTGGGATCATGACATACTAGGGGTCATAGTGTCTCATTCATGGGTGTATTTTGGAGGGTGTGTGGTACCTTCATCCACAATGCACTTTTTCCAAGCCCATCAATTTCCTTTTATCTTTATTTATTTATATGGAAATGAGAAGGCTGGCTCGTGATGAGACCCCCTTTCTTTGATCCATGAAACTGAGAGTCATTGCCCTGTCTTGGTGACCAGATGATGACAATGTCATACCACTAGATATCCATGGACGTGATAGGTCGACTCGTGATGAGACCTCCTATCCTTCAACTAACCTTTCAAGAATTTATTTATTATATTGTGGGTCCCCTTTATTTCAAAGATAAGTGTTTCATTTATTTCTTGGGTGATCCCTGGGTGAAGCATATGGATGGTTTATATAAGGATTTTATCTTTTACCCAACACCAACCCCTTTGGGTCTTTATCCCCTTCTTCCCATAGAATGAGGAACAACCCCTTCTTGGGTCAATAGACCCTAAAATCCCAAGAGATAAGGAAATGGAGGGGAATAATGATGGAAAATGGTAAGTATGGCTAAGAATGTTATGGTGGCTCATAAAGGGAGTTCCCAGTAGCAAACCCATTCCCAAAGAAGACCACTTACTTGGTCACAATTTAAACCACCAAGGTGAAGCAGGGAAAATGACATAATTTCCAAGCACATATCATGAAATATAGAGCAATATAAGATACAACATAATAAAATGGATTAGATATTGAAATTATTCTCACCATAATACTGACTTGTACCTCATGGAGCAAGGCCCACTTCCTTTCAGAAGCCAGCTGGTGTGGTGGCCAACTAGTGTGGTGGATGCCATCTATAAACCTGTGACCATCTATGGTGGTGAGTGGGTTCTCCATCTGTGCAAAGGGTACTATTGGTTAAGTAGTCTCTCAACATTCCATATCTACAACCCAAGGGCCTCGAGACATCATCTCCTTAGTTATCCACAAAATGGGGATAACATATGGCTTCTTCTTGGGGACATGTGCTCGCTGTAGAGTGCATGAGAACCAAAACATCTCCTAGTAGACCTGCACCTGCAAGTAAACATACAAATTTCAAGTGCAATATGGACTACTCATCCTTTTTCTCATATGATCATAATCCAAGCCAACTAAGAAAAACAAAAGAAAATTTTGACATTTTTTCAATAAATTTTAAGCTAAACATGAAATCAATATGCAAGTAGAGTAAAATAAAAATTAAATGCATCTAAACTAGTATGATCAATCAAGATGAAAATGCAGGGAATCAAAATGGCTTATCTACTTACCTGGGGCTTTGGGGCCCTGAAGATTACATGCTGGATGATGTCAGGTAAAGTCATACAACGAATACAACCATTTGATAATCTCATCAAAGTATCTCCCCTTGTGATTAATCATACAATACAAAAAATATAAGTCAAGCACATAATAATCATTAGTATGAACACACATATAATCGATCATGAAATAAAACTCATGAACATGGGTGGGAGGGAGGAAATCCTGCTGGAAAGAGAAACCACCATCCCTATCATCCCACTTGAAAATGTAGCCACAAGACTGATCAATCCATCTCAGAAGGGGGATACTATACATAGACGACGACTTGTCTTCATATTCACTTAGAATATCTCTGGTCCTTGAAGGCTGAGAAAGGACAAGAGATCCAAATAAAACCCTATTATTTCCCAAACAAGAGGAAATGGGGCAAGGCACAACCTTAGATAAAAACTCCTCCACCAGACTCAGGAAACGTCTCTTCTTTTTCTGCAAATCCCTGCCCAAATTCTCAACATGAAAGTACTTCCGTTTGGTAGTATGGACCTTAGATTTCTCTGGGTGGGCCACAACCTCGTGTCTATCAAAATATAAGTATGGTGGTTGAAAAACATCCTGAAAACAATGCATTAGGTCGTTCTCGAATGGATGGAACAAATATGTAAAGATATCATTGGGTTGGAACATATATGGACCATCTAGTTGTAAAAATAAATCCTTCGAAGAAATTATTTCCGTATCCTTTATCCGAGATGTGCCTTCAATGTCATAGATAGGATCTTCGAAAAAAATGAAACAATCCAAATCCCATCTGCATCTCCCAATATGTATGAAATCATCAATGTGATGGTCAAATGTATCCGGGGGTTGTTCCATGATTTCATTTACATCATAGAAGTTGATTACTTCTTCACAAGACTGTATAAGTTCATCTTCTTCGAAAGGGACAATAGAGGACAATGTCTTGTTCAGGCCTTCTGCAAGAGAAACTTCATCGAGATCCTTTTGGAAATTTTCTTCATTTCCACAATCATGGAATAAAGCGTCATCAAAATTCTCAAAGGGATTATAACTCATCATGTTATCTTCTTGATGTGTAGGAGGAGAAAAGGTCTGGATGTCCCTATCAAGTGGAAGAGCAGATACTTGATCTTCATCATGTGTCTCATAAGGATCTTCTTCATCAAGATCTTCTTCAATCTTTTCTTCATATATGGTCTCATCATTGATCAGAAAACCTTCTCGAAAAAAGAGTGTGTTTGAGCTACTGGAAAACATCTTGCAAACTTTGAGTAGCTGGCCGATATTTCCTTAGAAATTCTTCAATGATATTTGTAGAAGAAGGGATACTCTTTGGATCACTTGAGTGTGCAAGCCAATCCTTTTGACTTGATTCTAGTGAAGACATGAAAATTTTCATCATCACATCTTCATGTAGCACATTTAAGTTCTATGCATACTTCATATAATTCATGACATGGATGACTACTAGATCTAGATCACCGTCAAATTTGGGGCAACTTGATCTCCATTATGTTGGAAAATGATTTGGATAGCAAGGGACATTCTAAACATCAAGAGAAGGGTACACATTATGTAATTCCCATGGTAAGTCCCGTGAGCCCATGGTTCCATTAGTTAGGGTAATACCTCAATGGAGTCACTAGATGAGCTCAAGGCTCATGAAGGGATGAAAGGGGGAAAAGGGAAAAGTGGGTTAGTGTAAGGTGTAGTTGCCTAATGAAATTCAAGGTGAGCTCATTAAATAAAAGGGAAAGGGAACATCCCTTAGGTGGAGTCACCAAGAAAGATAAGGGAAAGGCTTTGGGATAGCTTACCAAAGTGTCGTTAGGGTAAAAAGAAGATTCAAAATATTCCTCGAAAACGACGCCAAAATGTTATGGCACAAGTTGTAGGTTGGTAAAATCCCGACCCAACCATGGAACAAGTGGTACAACTTAGGAATCCTACACCCAATGTAACCTCGATGTAGGTCCCACACTTCAAGGGTGACTAGGTCACTCTAGGGAGGTGATCCCGGTGACGATAGGGGGATTGAGATGGAGATTGACGGAAGTGGAAATGAAGCCCCTAGAGGTCAAGTCTAAATGGAAATAAAGGTAGGGAGAGACGCCTTGTAAGTTAAGAAATGGATTCCCCACATGTATAGTACTTCTCCAGATGATTGTACCTGCCCGAGATAGAAGAGAACACACTTTGCAATAATAGATTTTAGTTGGAAAAGAAATTTAAGATTATTGTCCCTAATTTTAAGCAATAGACATCACCTTATATCAGCAAATAAAACATCTAAAATAATCATATAAATATCTAGACTAGTTGAGTAAATCAACATCAAATTTAACAATGAACATAGGATGAAACACGAAAAGAAGATAGATAAGATGGAGGTTGAAACAAGTTTTTTTTTTGAAGAAAAATGCAGCCTTATGGCTGTATCATTCAGTGGAAAAAACCAACAAAATCAACCATGAAAAGTTTCCAAGAAATATCTCAAAATATGCACCCTAGTTAGTAGAGTGTTAGAAGCTAGGGTTATGAGAGTGTTAGAAGCTAGGGTTATGTAGACCTAATGGCTGTGGGTTAAACTTTGTAACATAAATTATAGTATTTGGAGAGAGGGGACTCCCTAGTGGGGGAATACTCCTCTCAATGAGACAAATCATGTTCAAGCAAGAGAACTTTTAAAAGGTCAAATATTACATTTCCCAAGGCAATGATTTTATATCTCCAATGCAAAAAAGAGTATGAATAGTTCCTTTACTATTGGGTTAATGGAGTCACAAGGATCTTAGAGAAGCTACCTCCTTGGGGGTGTAATCCCTTTTACTTCCCAAGGCAAGTTTCTCTAAGCTAGGGTTTGAGCTAAGAGGGTGTATGCCCTTATAATTCTCTTAGCAAACCCTTGTAATTAATGAGATGAAGCAATAAAATGGTGAAGAATATGGTGGGGGTGTATGTGATTATACTTCCCACCTATATCCTATCATAAAAATGCTTTACTTAAATAAAATGATAGCAAGAGAGTAAAAACCATACCAAGATCAAGAGATATGCTAAAATAATCCACCACAAGAGCTAGAAAGTATCATCCAAATCTAGCGCTAGGCCTTCCTCCATAAACCATTCATAACATAGTCATAAACAAGTGAAAAAGATCTAAAATTTCCAAGGGGGCCAAAAATTTCAGACCAAGTCTCTCACAACATGGAGAGTTATCTTTAAAATGAGATCTTATGATCTCTATTTATACAAAATTTAGCTAACATAGCTCATCCACAAAATAAGGAGTAAAACACAAGATTAGGGGTCAAAAACGCTAATCTCCCCCCCTTAACAAAATAATATTAAAAAATTCACTTAAAATTTCATCTTTTGCACAAATAAAACCCTAATTTAGGAGGACGTCACCCCTTTAGGGGACATTTTTCCACTTTTAGGAAGTCGTTGGTGTTGGAGAAGCATGGATGGGCCTCCAAAGGCCATGTGTCAAGAATATAAGTTATCTCATCATGGTGAAGACCCTCTTCTCCTAAAAAAATCCAAGTGTAAATGAATGGCACCTCACCACCAAGGCCTAACCCCCCTAGGTGACGTCATGTCTCTAGAAGTGACGTTTTACCTCTCCTAGGAAAAACGTTTGGAATGTGGGGGATAGGCCATTTTGTCCAAGTCATATTTGAGGCCTTCTAAGTTTGATCTCTCTCATCTGGCATGCGGGCTCCTGTCATCCAACCTGTGGGCTTGTAGCCCCATGGAAGCTCAAGCTAGGATTTTTCTCCCAAAAATATCCACTAGCTAGGTCCTACAAAGACAAATAATCACGCCCTCCAAGGATCTCAAGTCATAACATAATGATAAGTGAATCCAATCAATAAATAATCCATCCAAGCATGTGCATCAAAGATCACCATATCAAACAATTAACAACTCAAAGACACTATGCGACTTGTCAAGCTTAAGTATGGGAGGATTCGCGAGGTGTCCTATTGGGTATATATTTCCCTAGGTCAAGGAGAGATTCCAATAGGTCCCTCTCTAATCCATGTAAAGTGTTTGAGGTGGATGGGGTCAAGACTCAATGGGCATAGGGCTCATGACATAGTAGGGGTTAGAGTGCCTCATTCATGGGTGCCTTTGTAAAGGGTGTGTGGTACCTTCATCCACAATGCACTTTTTCCAAGCACATCAATTTCCTTTTATCTTTCTTTCTTTATATTTTATTTCATAATAACATAAGGAGAGATTTAAGGTCACTGCCCTGGCGTGCTGACCAGGTGGTGGCAATGCCACCGACAAACACCTAATGGAAATGAGAAGGCTGGCTCGTGATGAGACCCCCTTTATCCGAGCCATGCAACTGAGAGTCATTGCCCTGGCTTGGTGACTAGATTACGACAATGTCATACAAATAGATATCCATGGATGTGATAGGTTGGCTCGTGATGAGACCTCCTATCCTTCAACTAACCTTTCAAGCATTTCTTTATTATATTGTGGGTCCCCTTTATTTCAAAGATAAGTGTTTCATTTCTTTCTTAGGTGATCTTTGGGTGAAGCATATAGATGGTTTATATAAGGCTTTTATCTTTTACCCAAGACCAACCCCTCTGGGCCTTTAGCCCCTTCTTCCCATAGAATGAGGGACAATTCCTTCTTGGGTCAATACACCCTAAAATCCCAAGAGATAAGGAAATTGAGGGGAATAATGATGGAAAATGGTAAGTATGGTTGGGAACGGTATGATGGCTCATTAATGGAGTTTCCAGTAGCAAACCCATTCCTAAATAATACCACTTACTAGGGAACACTGTCAACCACCAAGGTGAAGCATGGAAAAAGGCATAATGTCCAAGCACATATCATGAAATCTAGGGAAGTCTAAGATACAACATAGTCAAATGGATTAGATATTGAAATGATTCTCACCATAATACTGACTTGTACCTCATGGAGCAAGGCCCAATGCCTTCCATAAGCCAACTGGTGCAGTGGATGCCATCTGTAAACCTGTGACCATCTATGGTGTTGAGTGGGTTCTCCATCTGTGCAAAGGGTATCATTGATCATTTAGTCTCTTGGAACTCCATATATGCAACCTGAGGGCCTCGAGACATCATCTCCTTAGTTATCCACAAAATGGGGATAACACTGTCTACATTCTAAACAAAGGGAAAGTCAGAGTCAATAGTGACACGCCACCCTATAAACTATTGAAAGGTCAACCAACATCTATCAAACACTTCAGAATATTTGGAAGCAAGTGTTACATCAAACACGATGACAAGGATCTAGGAAAGTTTTACTCAAGAGAAGATGAAGGAATTTTTCTTGGATATTCATCAAGAATCAAATCTTGTAGATGTTACAACAAAATATCGCAGAATAATGTTGAAAGCATTGACATCGGAATACATGAAGAAATACCACACAAGAACCAACTAGAAGCAAAATAAATTGATTACAACAAAGAAGAAGAAGAAGAACATGAAGAATAAGAACAAGAAAATGAAGAAGAAGAAGAAACAAAATGCCAAGATACACAAACACCATCAATGTTTGTGCAGAGAAATCATTCAGAAAACTTAAATCTTGGTGATAAAAATGCTAAGACTCAAACTAGGAGAAAAATGGCAAGCAATTCTAAATAGGTAAATCTCTCTTTACTATCCAAAATAGAGCCTTAATGCTTTGCATAAGCCAATAATGATCAACATTGGGTAAATTCTATGGAAGACAAGTTAAAATGGATTGAGAAAAATTAGACATGAGAACTTGTCTCAAGACTTAAATATAAAAATGTGATTGGTACAAAGTGTCTATTCAAAAATAAGTTAAATGCAAATGGAAAAGTAGTAAGACATAAATCAAGACTGGTTTGTAAAGGGTATGGTCAAGTAGAAGGTATTGACTTTGAAGAAACCTTTTCTCCTATTGCAAGACTAGAATCCATTATAATGTTTTTGGCATTTGCAAGCTTCAATAATTTTAAGGTGTATCAGATGGATGTCAAGTCATCATTCATGAATGGATATTTAGAGGAAGAAGTGTACATTGAACAACCCGAAGGATTCTTATTGTTAGAAAATGAATATTATGTTTTTAGATAGAAGAAATTACATTATGGATTAAAGAAATCTCCCAAAGCATGGTATTCAAGACTTGATAAGTACTTGCAGTGGCAAGATTTAAAAAGAGGAACAACATATAGCAATATTTACATCAACAGGGACAATGCAGAGATGTTAATAATTGTAGTTTATGTGGATGATATCATTTTTGGAAGTAATTCTAATAGAATGAGCCAAAAGTTTGCAGAAGAAATGAAAAAATAATTTGAGATGTCTATGCTTGGAGAATTGTCCTTCCTAGGGTTGCATATTTCTCAAAATAGCAAAGGAATATTTATTTCTCAGACAAAATACGTCAAGGAGATGCTGAAGAATTTTGAAATGGAAGACTGCAAACTTGTCAGCACACCCATGGTCATTATTTGTAAATTAAGCAAAGAGGATGAGTCAAAGGAAGCTAGTCAAACTATGTTCAAATCAATGATAAGAAATCTACTATATCTGAGAGCTTCAAGGCCAGATATAATGCAGGTAGTAGGGTTAGTGAGATGAACTAAGTTAGTTCACACATAGAACATCCAATATAAATAGGATAGCACACAATAATCCATTAAGGATAGAAAAAATATATAAAATGTATGAGTAAAATATGAGATGATATTACAATGAGAAATGAGTGTCTTATATACCCAAACATCGGTTCCCTTTCATAAAGAGATGAGTCCTTTCATTAGGATGTCATGACTCTTCATTATTAATTATTAATTATTATTATTATTATTATATATTTATTTATGTTACATTGCCTTCCACTTAAAAATGCTTTTTCCTCAAATCATAATTACTGAAAGGCTTCCCCTTAAATTTTGTTCTAGCTCACACTGTCTTCTCAAGATGTTTTGTGCTTGTAGTTGTGACACTCGACAAAAAAAGATGATATAATCTTCAAATTCCTAAATTGATGTGTTGCGTCTTCTGGGGAGTGATCCATCCCAAATCTACCTTCATTGGAACTGTTTGATTATAGATTGTTCTGATAGGGCTTCTCATTTCAGGCTTCCATACAAGTTGTTGATTTTGTCTTTGTTCCTTTACAATGTTGTAGTTTAGTTTTTAGTAAGAATAACATTGTTCATATTCCTCTTGACCTTGTTGTTGGTCCTAACGACTCTTGTGATTCCGATGATGATAAGGCACCCAAATCTCTTTTGAATATTGTTTGTTGGATCTCTATTCAACTTTTAATACTATTGGTAATTCAACTAGATGGATGTTCATTCCCTTCTATGAGGTTTGGATTTTTTTACTGGAAATGTCTTGATTTAAATAGGTTCAGGCATTGTTTCTTCATTTGTCATTGCTTCTTTACTGGAAACGTCTTGATTTAAATAGGTTCAGGCATTGTTTCTTCATTTGTCATTGCTTCTTTACTGGAAAATTGTTCTAACCTTTCCTTTTGTGATTGTTTGCTCGTTCTTAAACTTTTTGATTTGTGCAACCAAACTTTGATTATGGTTCTTTAGATAACAAATTTCTGTGTCTTTATCTATGATGATTTTGTCACACTTTTTTGGATCTCAAGTATTGAATGTTTTTTATCCGAAAGTAGCATTTTGGAGATATGATCAAGATGTTTTAATGTATATAATGAATCTGACTTCATTGAGACGTCATATAACATTATTTTTTTCTTCTTGTAGGAAAACATTAAAAACGTTTTCTCAAAGTTTAATATTAAGCTACACAATGTGTCTAACTAGGTTGAACCGAGAATTATATCAATCTCTTTTTGAAACACAATTGTAACCTCAAATTTTGATACTAGTTTAAAATCTTCAATTGTCAACTGTAAGTCCTTGATTTCATATTTATTGCCAAAAAGGGTTTTTGTTTCGATTACATTTGTTTTTGGAATTATTTATTGATTCTCCAAATCGATACTGATGTGATTTTTCTTCTTATCTCGACAAATGTGGATGCTAATTTATTTTCCTTGAATGTTCCTCTAATTATCAATAATTCGATGCAATTAGCTTGGCGATTTTTACCAGAAAATATTCCATCCTTAAAACCCATTTCTCCTTTGTCCAAAAATTTCCGTCCTTATAATTCTTTTTCACCTTTTTATTTTTGATAGAACTTCGAATTTCTTGGAATTAAATAACCTTTTTTTTTTAAATCAATCAAACACTTGTATATATAATTTAAGATTTTATATGCTTCTTTTATTGACATTGGTTATGAAAGGGACATGTCCTTACTAAGGGATTGGACCATTAATGGATGATTAATTCATGACAATGTTGGGAATAGTGGATTTGAGAATGGAGACACACTAATCAAAGGTTTTAACCCTGCAGAACTATTAACCCATGGTGGTCTTCTTAAATGTGATCTTTTGTTTTTTTTTTATTCTTTGATATACCTACCTATGCAGTAGAAAGACCAATCCGTCACTCTTCCCTCCTTTGGTGGAATTCTATAGGGAGCGACCTGTCAATCCTTGAATGCCAATTTTTCCTTGTCTCCCAATTTATTGGACAGTTGTAACCCTGTGACGGTTTTAACAATCATAACTCTTGTCTAGGTTAAGAGATATGTGGTGACCCAGTCAAGAAGATGAGTCAGGGGCCCAGTAGTTTCTGTGCCCCAATAGTTTCAACACTCTTACATAGATAACAATTGAGTTTTGACACCCGATAACACCGATACATAGTGAAACTTTATAGAATCGAGAACTAGAGATTTTGTTTTTGTTCGGAAATGGCCACTTTCAACACAATGTCAGGGAATATCAGTTCTAGAGTTCCTTTTAATGTTGGAAGTGTAATCTTCAATTGCAATGAATACATTTTGTTTTTTGGTAATACTTGATTCTTCTTCAATTTTTGTAAGCAACATAATTTGTTTATTTAATTTTTTAATTTTAGAATGAACATATTTTTTTTTCTCTTGAGATCTAGTATGATATTTCTTGTGATTTTGTTGTTGTAGAATATTTTTTTAACTTTAAATGGCCAATGGCCAAGTTTTCAGTCAAAGACCAAAATTTCTAAAAATTATGAACTATGTAGGTCCAAGGGCCCGATGTGGTAAATGACCAGGAATCAAAGAAACTCTGATTGATAATGTGTGGCCAATGGACATGATCAACAACAAGCTCTGATACCAAATGAGACGAACTAAGTTCACTCACATAGATAATATCCAATATAAATAGGATAGTACAAAATAATCCATTAAGGATAGAAAATATATATAAAATATAGGAGTAAAATATGAGATGATATTACAATGAGAAATGAGGGTCTTATATACCCACACAGGGGTGCCCTTTCATGAAGAGATGCATCATTTCATTAGGATGTCATGACTCTTCATTTTTAATTATTAATTATTATTATTATATATTTATTTATGTTACATTTAGTTGGAAGGTTTCAAGTTGCACCAAAGGAAACACATGTGCATAACGTCAAAAGAATATTCTAATATTTGAAAGGCATGTTGGACTTTGGTCTATGTTATCCCAGAAGAAAAGACTTTACTCTGACAACTTACATAATGGTGGAGTGTTCTTTCTGGGCAATAGTCTAGTGTCTTGGTTCATCAAGAAGAAATCATCAATTTATCTATCCACAATAGAAGAAGAATACATTGCAAAAAGAACATGTTGTACACAAGTCCTATGGATGAAACAAACACCAAAGGAAATTCAGGTAGATTTTAATCATCCAATATTGTGTGACAATACTAGTGCAATAAATATCTCCAAGAATCCTGTCATGCATTTGAAGACAAAGCACATTCCAATCAAGTATCATTTCTTAAGAGAGAAATTCATAGAACAAAATGTCAAGATGGAATATATTGGCACAAAGGAATAGGTTGTTGATATCCTTACAAAAAAACTCTTCCTAGATAAGTATTTGAGTATCTCGGACAAAAATTGGGGGTGCTACTTGTTATAAAAAAATTTGCCACACCTACGCATTTGTGACATGTCCTAATCCTTCACCTAGACTGCTAATCAAAATCCCAACTTCCCTCATCAAAGTCACCTAAAAAAGTTGACTTTTTCTTATATTTGCGAGTTTCCTTTGTGCAACATGCGAACATCCACGCCTTGAAGCTTGCATCCTATGGATTCCCTAAAATAATTCCACTTTTTCAGGCTGGGATTCTGGTTGGGATTGTTTCCCAACCTCCCTAAGCCCATACCAAACTAAATTGAACCTCCTTAACCTTTCAATGATGGTATAAATGCACCATTGAGGGAATGGATGAGGAATAAAAACTAAGGTTCAAGATCATCCTGGAAGAATTTTTAGCAAGCTTCCCTAATCCCTTCATTCTCCGAGTAGCATCCCTTACCTAGAAACTCCTTTTCCATTGTTCCTTCCTTTCCCGATATAACTGCAGGGTTTGTTCATATCCCTGTTGAGTTATCCAAGGAATATCCTCACCGCTTGAGTTGATGCTTGGAGGTATTTGGAGGAACCCAAGGCAATTGGCTCTGAACCAATGTTGAAGGATGAATAAGGTTGCAACTACATTTCTCACATTGTTGGTAATAGAAGAGTTCTCTTTCCCTCCTATTGTGTGTTTATTGGTTCATTATTATAATATGTGTTAATATATTTCATATGTATTTGAATCTTGCATGCACATGATATATTCTATTTGAATGTATAACTACATTGTAGCAGTCTAATATTGGTTTCTTATTGCATGCTAGTTCCGACATAGATCATGAGTGCTTCAAGAAGTGAGAGTGGGGATCGACATTGAACGAAGGATTCAAGGTGTGAGGCCTCTCCTTCTTCCTTTCTTTCCCTCCCTCTCTCTCTCTCTCTATAAAAGTAGTTATTTCTTGTATGCATTGTTATAGATAGGGTTTGGTTCTGTCTTCTAAATTTGGTCTTGCTCTGCTGTGACTTGACCCAAGGTCACGGTGGAAAAATCCCTTAATCAGAATTGGCGACCATACTAGGGATTCTCCTAGTTTGGGTCATTTATTAGGGTTTCTTGTTTTCTCTTTCTTTTTTGTGATTTTATGTGTTTTCCATATTTATTTTGAATTTTTTTAGCCTCTTAGAAAATTTTGGTTAAGTTTTTGGAAGCCCCCCTTCTGGAGTGGATTTTTAATTTTTCAAAAAATTCTAGCCCATCCACAAATTTCCCTTCTATATCCCACAAACATCAATGTTCTTCCTGTGTATGACCCGCAAATATCCATGAGTGTTAGTTACACAGTCGTGGACTTGTGTAAAATTGGGTTTTTTTGAAAAATCTCTCTCATAGTCTCGAAGTTTTGGGTTGGTTCTTTAGTTTTGGATGAGCCTCTTTGGTGTCTTTCTTGTTTCTTTGTTCTTTCTGAAGTCTTTAAAAACTTGTTAATCGACACATAAAAAAAATATCTTTCTTTTATTGAAGTTATTTCTTGTTTATAAGGTTTTTGGGTTGATTGAGAGATCAATATTGTTTTCCTGGGTTACATGTTCAGTCTTGCTGAGTTTTCATTTACTCTTGGTTGATTGATTTCTTTATCTATACCCACTTCTCCTTGTTTGCAAAAGGAAAATAAAATTGCATTTCTTTTTCATTTCATTTATTTTAGATGAAAAGACAAAAATTATACTTGTTTTCTAAGTTTCTTCTTTTCTTGAATCCTTTCCCTTGATTATTGAAAGAAAATATTCAGTTAACTAGTATTCAATTTGTTACGCATTATAGTTTTCTTTGGTAGTGATAGCCTCTTTCAAAGAAAATAACCCTTGTTTGCAAAGTTTTTCATTTCTGTTTTTCATTCTTCCTTCAAGAGAATATCCTAGGTTGCATTACGAAGAGTTTTAAATTGTGCATCCAAAAAATACTTTTTTTTTTTCATTACTGAAAAGAAAAGAGTTTCATTTTAAGCATTGTTGCACCCCTTTTTCATTTGAAGAAATCACATATTTCATTGTGTTCATGAATTTTTTTAGGATAGGGCCTTGGTTTAAGGTGGAGAGTAAATTTCTCCAATGCCACAAAACAAATGTAAGAGTCTGAGCTAGGGAGAGTCTAGATCCAACCATCATATAAGTATAGCTGGGAGCCTCCTCTAACAGAGGAGATAAACATGAGTTCACATGAAGGAGAGACAAGGAGAGACCCCTCCAAAGCTCAACTAAGCATAGTGGAAATATCGTGTATTGGGGGTTTCATTAGTACCCATACCTCTATGAGAGGCAATGCTTTCAAGGCTTCGATCTTAGCTACCCTACCCATACGTTCAATCCCGACTATCGAATGTACCCCCCGGACATTGGTTGCGAGTTGGTGAACTTATCGACTATTCCTAGGGATCTTAGAAGGTGACTATGAGGGTTTTCCATGGTACCTAAGGAATATTTCACATCAGACTTTTCATTATTGTTGGAGGGTGCCCCACAAAGTGTGGGTACTTGCACCGGATAAGGCTTATTAGTGGATATTAGGATAACCACTTCTCATTCCTTCGTTCATTAGTCCACTAGACTTAATCAACCCGTGCCTCCGTCCAAAAGGCCTTTACCATGCCTTGTGATTATTGCAGTTTCGAGACCTAATCCACCCGAGTCGGAATATTAACGAGGCATGTTTTTGTGTGTTGTTTCCATATATGATTTTTTCTAGTGGTGTGCTCGAAAATTGTATACTTTCTTAAGTTGGCATGTATCGTGGTCCCATAGAGACTTGACACCTCAAAGTGGCTGACAAACCACCTTGTAGATCGAGAAGAATTCAAGGCCTTCCTCTTGAAGAAGAAGCTAGAAATAATTCTCCTCCGCCTCCTTTAAGGCGTTGAATTGATACATCCCACACTTTTGTGCCGACTCGTTAGGCCAATATCATAGACTCAGAACCTCTAGAAGTTCATGATTTCGAACCAAAGGAAGTAATCGTTGAAGATCTTGGAGCTGAATACTTCACTCTGCATCTCAATCCTTCATTAACTGGGACTTATATGTTCCCTGTGGTGCAAGTCCCACCTCCCAGATCAGAGATTGTTGATAGTATCCCTCTTCATCCGGCCGCTATGGATGACAATACACTAGTGTCTGTGTCAGGAGTCCCTTCAACTCCCACCATGACGATTGTCACTAGAGATATGTTTCCTCCTAGTGTGTCTAGCCAAATCATTGTTGCCAGTCAATAAAATGTCACCACTTCGACCAAAACAATTCCTTCATTGGTCTTTGGTCCCACTTAAGTTATGAGTGCAACTGCATCTCTACCATCAACAACAATTTTTTTTCTTCGTACAGTATGCCATCGATGGACATGCTAAACATATTGGTTGCTTCTCAGTCAACATCCCATGCGTCAAGTGTTGGTTCGAGGGGAACTTCAGATCCTTTCCAAGCATTTCCTTGGGGTGTAGGTCATATTCCTTTGTTGTCCCCATTCATGGAGAGTGGGGATTTCCCGTATTCTATCCCTAACCCTACTTGGGGTTGGGATTCTTCTATGGGTAGTGGATCTCACTCCACCAGTATGTCACCCACTTTGACCTCATTCACACTATATAATGGGTTCGAAAGTAACCCTTTCACCTCATCTTTAGTTTCAACAGGGGGAAACCCCTTCCAAGGTCAGTCTATTCCCATGCAAGGACATTTATCTTTGTAAGGGATGCCGTTGGGGGGTACTCCTATCCAAGGCCAGTGGAATCCCATGCAAGGGATGTCGTACGGGGGAAACCCTTTTCCTGGTTAGTTTAACCCCATGCCTAAGTCTTTCCGTTGCAAGGGGGGTCCGCTGGGGGCAACCCCAATGTTCCTTTTGGGAAAATGATGAGTGGAGGTTTTCCCCCTTTCAACCAGGGTCAAAAAGGTTTTATCCCAAGAATTGGTCCTTCTGCAAACTCTTTCTAGAAACTTTATGCCAGTTACAATCCAGTGTCCTCTTTTCAAGCTGCTAATTAGTCGATATCGCAACCTAGGATACCATTTCTGGAAAGACTGCATTTTCCAGACCTATCCAAGTTGATGAATGAACCTACTCATTATGATCCTAGCTAGCCTTTCGTCCCAACCAAGTTACCTTCAGACATAACCAAATTTGAAGGAAAAAGTGGTTAATATCCACAAGACCACGTGACGACATTCCATTTGTGGTGTTCGTATAATTCGCTGAATGACGACTCGATTCACTTGTGTCTATATCAAATCACTCTCATTGGAGGTGCCAACAAGTGGTGGATAGAATGAGAAAGGGTGAGATACAGCATCTTTGGTGACTTAGCCATGGTGTTCCTTAACCACTTCCAACTCCTTGTTCGGTATGATGTCGATACATAATTGTAAGCCAACTTTGAACATGATAAAGCTACTCACATTTCTGATCACATTCAATAATGGAGGAGACATAAGAGCTTAATTAAATAAACAATTCCACTAGAGTTTCTCCTTGAGTGGTTCTTGAAATATTTACTCCTATAAATTTCAAAGGATGTTGCGACTTCAGGAGTATTTTTGGAAGAGTAAGTGATTTTTAGGGTGCAACAATTAGAGATTATTTACTTTTAATATGGAATTCTCTATAGGATTATGCCATATGCACGGAGGTCTACTCTTAACTTGGCAAATCCAAATTCAGCTCCACATGAAGATGACATTGTGGGTTCCGTGCAAAGTAAAGACACAAATCTGGTCACAAATCAGATGCAAAACTTGGCTATCCAACAACTTGCGGTTGGTCCAGCCCTTGACTCGACCACCCTTGCCACCCAATCATTAGATGTACATTTTGTGCACTTGAAGAATTAGAAGGGCCCTCAACATCTTGGAGACAAGAAAGGAAAGGTTAAGAAAGGTGGTGCGGGAAATAATAAAAAATCTGACAAATGTTGAGAGGGAAAAATATGAAAAAAGGAAGGTGAAGTTCCCTTGTAATCTTTGTGGGGATGATCATATTACACATCCGTGCCCACAAATGGAAGAATATGATCTCCTTATGAAGTTGAAACAACAAAAACAAAAACCTGTTGTGTTGAACAACCCTTTCCCATAAGGGAAGAACTTGTAGGGTGGTTCTTCCAACCTCAACCAGCAAGGGGGCACATCAAATGCACCTCAAACAAATAGATACAAAGGATTCGTGAGAATTCACAGTCATAAGAACCTAGAGTCCATCGACTTGATGATTAGAAATCGTGATTATAATAACCCAGAGTCGACAAACAAAGGACAAAAGGATTCAGAGGATCAGACAGCTCTACACATAAAGAAACCTGAGAAAGGGACAACGCCACACATGCCTAAAGGTGTATATAAATAGAAAATACACAAACATAATGAGATATCTTCCCCCAACTACTCTATCGTCGAATACTTGGAACAAACACAATGTGCAATGTATGCTCTGGAAGTACTCTAAAGTTTCCTCGCGCAACGCACTGCGTTGTTGTTCATGATAAGAGCTACTGATTCTTATAGTCAGCTCATGATGGAGTTTGATGCCTCTGATGTCAAGCATTGTCTTCCCTATCATGTGGCCTTCTAGATAGACTTCATTTTTAATAATTGTCTGATCAAGAGGACCACCGTTGATGAAGGGGATTTGACATGCGTAATGTCCTTGTCTTGTTGGAAAACTATTTGTTCTCCAAAGCTTACCCCATCCCAAACTATCTTGACATATTTTGATGGATGATTGTTCCAACCCCATGGTATTATTTATTCTTTCTTAGTCAGGTTAAGAGTAAAATGCATCTATGTAGAGGTTGAAGTAGTCGATGCACCGCTCAACTATAATTTGTTACTTGGGAGGAATTGGTCTTATGCCATGACAATTATCCTCTAATTAATGTTTCATGTTATATGCTTTCCCCATGAAGTCAGAATAGTAACCATCAACCAAGTAGCTTCCAAGATTTCTGTTTCCATGGCTAACACAGGATCTACAGTTCTGTGGATTGAAGAACCTCAGTCGGAAAATGAGAGTATCAGTTGTGGGATATATTCTTCTCTCATCGGATCTTTCAATTTTTCCGCACCAATTTCGTATCTTTGCGCCACCCCATTTGGCTATCAAAAGTTGAGTCCATCGAATTTCACTTCGAGAGTCACTTAATTTAGAACATTATATCTACATGATCCGTGGACACTACCCTCGCCGTGTGATGTGGGTGAACACCCGCATTAACACTGGAATGATCGTAGCTTTGTCTGCAACTGAGGTTGCTTACCAAGATATTCAGTAGGCCACTGCAGACCTAGATCAAACTCCCTTATTGAAAGAGGAGGATGATATTTTTACAGAGCCTATTTTGGCTCAAAATTATTCAAATTCTCAAGACTGTATTGACACTGTCTTGCCCTCAGAAAAAGCTATCATTGAGGCAATGAATGGAGCTAAAAGGTCGTGGGACAATATGCATCACAGATTGTATTTCCTCCTCGAGATCAGTCACATGGAAAATGGATAATTTAAATCAGCTGTGAGAAGGAGTGTGAATCAGACAGTGAACCTGTTGGTCGAGCACGGTGTCTATTCCAAGGGGAACATGGAAAATATATCAGAAACTGTCCCGATTAACATTTCTAGGAACCCTGACATCGTTGAAAATGTATTCATTGGAGTGGAGTGATCTCAAGATGATATTTGTCAGTATATGACACTATTTAAGGATTTTCGAGATGTGTTTTCTTGGCCATATGAGGAAATTCCTGGCATAGATCATTGGATAGTTCAACACGATATTCAAACCTATGAGAATGTCAATCCGGTTCAACAAAAGTTGTGACCAATAAATCCTAGGATGACAATAGAAATCAAAGTCGAGGTAGAGAAGTTGTTCAACGCTGACTTCATCTATCCAGTTCCTTTGTCGGAATAGGTTTGCAACCTGATTCTGTTTAATAAGAAGCAAGGCATGATTCATGTATGTATGGGTTTCTAGGACTTGAACAAAACTTGTCCCAAAGACAAATTCCCAACGCCATTTATAGATCAAATTTTAGATGAGTGCGCTGGAAGTGAAATATTTTCATTTATGGATGGTTTTTCAGGTTACAACTAGATTGAGATCCAATTGGAAGACCAACACAAGATAAATTTCATCTGTCCTTGGGGAGATTTTTCTTATAAGAAGATTCCTTTTGGCCTTAAAAATGTTGGCGTCACGTTTTAGCGGGCCATGATGTTTTCCTTCCATGATTTGAAGAACATAGTGGAGGCCAACTTGGATGAACTTATGGCTCATTCAAAAAAAAGAGATCAACATCTGTTACACCTCCGCCTTGTTTTCGAAAGGTGTCGTTACTACCGAATCCGATTGAATCCATATAAGTGCATATTTTGCATAACTTCGGGATGTATTTTGGGATTCATCATTTCAATGAAAAGGATCGTGGTTGACCCCTTAAAGGTTGAGGAAATCACTAAGTTTCCTCCCCCGTGTACAATACGAAAACTTCAAAGCCTACTAGGAAAGGTGAATTTCCTTTGACAGTTCATACCTAACTATGCCAATATCATGAAAGGATTCATGCGCCTTTTGAAAAAAGGGGTCCCATTCTATTGGGATGAATCAACACAACACTCTTTCGAAACATTAAATAAGTATTTGTTTTCGACTCCTTTGTTGAGTCCCCCTGATTACAATCAATATTGTTTGCTATATTTGGTGGCAACCAAATCCTCGATTGGCATGGTCCTAGTTCATGAAGATGATGAGCTCTAGGAGCACATCATTTACTACTTGAGTCACGCTTTGTTGGGTCGTGAGCTTAAACAATCTCATTTTGAAAAACAGACCTTGGAAACATTTCATGCTATTCATCATCTTCGTCATTACATTCTATTACGCAAGGAAACCATCATCGCTATTGTTAATCCATTTCAATATGTTTTGACTCGGTGAATTTTCGGTGGGAAGTACAACAAACCGATTGTCGTGCTTCAAGAGTTCGACTTTGATTTTTCCTTAGTGAAGTCTAAGAAATCTTTGGTCTTTGAAGAATTAATGTCGAAGTTTCCAATTGAGAATGAGGAGGGTGAAGTCATCGACCCGTTCCCTGATGAGAACATCTTCCTCATCTCTTCGTCTGACCCTTGGTACAAACATATCCTTTTATATCTCCAAACTTTAAAGTTTCCCCCGCACTATTCACGTGATGAACGACGACGAATTCGTCATATGGATAAAAACTATCTCATTATCACTGACACATTGTATTGATGAAGGGTAGACTTGATCCTCTGTCGATGCCTCACTCATGAAGAGGCAGAAGTAGTTTTAAATGACTGTCATGGTGGAGCAAGTGGTGGTTATCTATCAGGGTTGGCAACGACCCATAACATTTTACACATCGTTTATTTGTGTCCTATGATTTTTAAGGATTATATTGAGGTAGTTAAGAAATGCCATACTTGTCAAGTTTTTACAAATAATATGTGCACAAACCCTTCTCCCATGTTTCCTATCATTACCGTCGACCCCTTCACCAAGTGGTGGTATATTTTATGAAATTCCACCCAACTGCGTTCAAGGGGCATCATTACATCATAGTGACCATGGACTACTTCACTAAGTGTTGGTTGTGGAGCCTGATTATCCTCCTGATTCAAAGGTCTTTTACTTTCAGTCGTGTTTATACCCCATGAAGTATTTACACCTCAGAAGTATGTACACTCTTCCACACAGGGGAGTGCAGAGGGGGGTACCCCCTCTTCTGGGTCCAGGGGGGCTATCTCCTCGGCTGGGGGGTTTGGGGGCAAGTGGGCCCCCAACTGTGGTTCAGGGGTGAAGCCCCCGAAGGAAAAATTTCCTTGTAAATGTATATTATAATTTCATTGTAAATCTGGAATGTTCATTATAAGGTCGTAGATCTAACGATAGAAATTATGTTAGGGTTTTTTGCCCTAGAAGGAAACCCTCTTTTATGAGGGAAATGTATTGCAGCTATGGTTGATGGAGAGTATTGTATTCTGAGATAGGAGACTGTGAGAGAAAGAAGAGGAAGTTACAACAGGTTTGTTGTAGGTTGTATCCCTTCATATGTTGGATAATAATAAAGGAAGGACCTGTCAATTTCTCTGGTGGACGTATCCCACACTGGGTGAACCACATAAATCTGTGTCTCTATTGTATTATGTATCTTCTGTGTTTTGTTTCCACATTTGTTTTATTTTATTGCTCCATGATCCTGTTTTTCTAACAATTGGTATCAGAGAGAAAGGTAACTCGCAGGAAAAGAGGGTTCCTGGTTTGAGTGGGAGCAATGTTGGAAGATGGAAAGTTTAGGGTCGAGAAATTTAACGGCCAAAACTACCAATTATGGAAGATGCAGATGGAAGACTATTTATATCAGAAGGATCTATTCCTACCATTGGGTGGAATAACAAAGAAGCCGATGGCTACAAAGGAAGAAGAATGGGAGATTCTTGACATAAAGGCTCTAGGAATGATATGGCTGAGCCTGGCAGTGTCGGTGGCTTTCAATATTTCCAAAGAAAAGACAACGAAGGGTTTGATAGACGCATTGGCCAAATTATATGAAAAACCCTTGACGTCCAATAAGGTATTTCTAATGAAGAGATTATTTAATATGAAGATGTCGGAAGGTGGGTTTGTTGCAGATCATTTAAATGATTTTAATATGGTTACTAATCAACTAAGTTTTGTAAAATTGGACTTTGATGATGAGGTCAGGGCTCTTCTAATCTTGTGCTCATTTCCAGCAAGCTAGAATGGCTTGGTCATGGCTGTAAGTAACTCTGTCTCTAGTTCAAATACTTTATAATTTGATGATGTTGTTGGTGTTATCCTTAGTGAGGAAATGCGACGGAAAAACACAGGTGAGACATCAGGAAATGCATTGAACATGGAGAACAGGCGAAGACAAAAGGATAGAGGAAAGGGTTTCGGGAACCGTGGGAATTCTAGGAAGGGCAGATCCAAATCTAGACTTGGAAAGATAGAGTGTTAGAATTGTGAGAAGAAAGGACATCTGAAGAAAGACTGCAGAGCTCCAAAGAAACAAAGAGATGGACAGTAGGAGAGAAATCAGGAAGCAAATGTAATAGGTGATGTGTTACAAGATGCTTTGATTCTTTCTATAGATAATATTTTTGAGTCTTAGGTAGTAGATTCAGGGGCTTCATTTCATGCCACACCCCATAGGAAACATTTTTTAGACTATGTTCAAGGTGATTTTGGACAGGTTCATTTGGGTGACGATGCACCATGAAAAATTGTTGGAATGGGAAAGGTAAAAATAAAGCAACGTAATGGAAACCAATGGTTGTTGAAAGAGGTAAGACATGTTCCAGATTTAAGGAAAAATATAATTTCAACAGGGAAGTTGGAAAGTGAGGGTTGTATATCCATATTTACAGATAAGATGTGAAAGTTCATCAAAGGATCATTGCTGATAGCGAAAGGATAGAAGGTAGGTACATTGTATTTATATACTGGTAATACTGACCCTTCTATCTCTTTAGCTTGTACAGGAGTGGATACATCACTATGGCATCATAGGATTGGACACATGAGTGAGAAGGGGATGCAAATACTTCACAAAATAAATTTGTTGCCAGATCTTAAACAAATTGATTTGGACTTCTATGAGCATTGTGTTTATGGAAAACAAAAGAGAGTCATATTTCTCAGAGTTGGAAAAGAAAAGAAGAATGAAAGGTTAGATCTTGTGCATACATATGTATGGGGACCAACTCAGGTATCATCTCTTGTTGGCTCTCATTATTATGTTACTTTTATTGATGATGCAACTAGAAAAACTTGGGTTTATTGCATTCGACAAAAATCTGATGTTTTTGATACTTTTAAGAAATGGAAAGCTTTAGTTGAGAATGAGACAGGAAAAATTTT
Organism: Picea engelmannii; assembly: GCA_009831015.1. Lineage (NCBI taxonomy): Eukaryota > Viridiplantae > Streptophyta > Pinopsida > Pinales > Pinaceae > Picea > Picea engelmannii. The sequence goes on along the minus strand of ML778077.1, from coordinate 27,084 downwards.
GAAGTGTCTCAGATCAGATAATGGAGGTGAATATTGCAGCAAGGAGTTTGATGATTACTGTTCATACCATGGGATTGGTAGAGAGAAGACAGTTCCAAGAACACCACAAGAAAATGGTGTGTCAGAAAGGATGAACAGGACAATCATGGAGCATGCAAGGAGTATGGGATTGCATGCTGGTTTTCCCTTACAGTTATGGGAAGATGCTATAGATACTGCTATTTACTTAATAAATAGAGGACCTTCAAGCTCTTTGGATGGTAGAATTCCATAGGAGGAATGGACAGGAAAAAAGGTAAACTATCTTTTTTGAAAACTTTCGGTTGTGAAGCATTTGTCCATATTGATAAAGAAAATAGAACAAAGCTTGAGTCTAAATCCAAGAAGTGTACCTTTATTGGATACGGTGTTAATGATTTTGGTTATCGCTTATGGGATTATGAAAATAACAAAATTATTAGGAGTAGAGTTTTCATATTCAATGAGAAGGTCATGTACAAAGATCAGTTGCAAGGAAAGAAACAGGAAGAAGAAAAAAAATAATACACAGTGCTTGATGAGATCACTGAAAAAGAAATTCCAAAAGAACTTGAAAATCAAAATGTACAACAACAGGAGCAACAGGTACCTCAAACATCTGCAAGTCATGGACATTTGAAGTTGGAAAAGATACACACTAGCCATAATCCTGCAGACATGTTAATAAAGGGAGTAACCAGGGAGAAACTGAGTTCCTGCTCAGTTTCAGTTGGTCTTTAAGAATGAAGATGAAGATGAGAAATTTTTGAGGTACAAGAAGGTTCAGAGTCCAACATATACATCAGCAGTGGAGTTGTTGAGATCAATCTCCAAGTGGGATATTATTGGTTGTGGAGCCTGATTATCTTCCTGATTCAGAGGTCTTTTACTTTCAACCATGTTTATACCCCATGAAGTATTTACACCCAAGAAGTATGTACACTCTTCCACATGGGGGAGTGAAGAGGGGGGGGTACCCCCTTTGCGGGGTCTGGGGGGGCTATCCCCCCAGCTCGGGGGTATGGGGGAAAGTGGGCCCCCAACGAGTGTTCAAGGGCAACGCCCCCCGATGGGGGTTTGGGGGTGAATCCCCCGAAGGAAAAATTGCCTTGTAAATGTGTATTGTAATTTCATTGTAAATCTGGATTGTTCATTATAAGGTCGCATATCTAATGATAGAGATTATGTTAGGGTTTTTTGCCCTAGAAGGCAACCCTATTTTATGAGGGAAATGTATTGCGGCTATGGTTGATGGTGAATATTGTATTCTAAGATAGGAGACTGTGAGAGAAAGAAGAGGAAGTTACAACATATTTGTTGTAGGTTGTATCCCTTCATATGCTGGATAATAATAAAGGAAGGACCTGGCAATTTCTCTGGTGGACGTAGCCCACATTGGGTGAACCACGTAAATCTGTGTCTCTATTGTATTGTGTATCTTCTATGTTTTGTTTCCGCATTTTTTTTATTTTATTGCTTCACGGTCCTGTTTTTCTAACACTAAGTGGGATGAAGCCATGCTGACATTTGCGAATGATGGTGACATTGTTGCACTTTTCGTTCGCTAGATGCTAGAATATATGGACCCATGTTTGAGGTACTCCTACTACATGACGTTTCATCCCTACAGGCAGGTCATCTATAGTGCCAGGGGGATGGAACATGTCAGGACCTCCAGGTTCCTTCCCATGCTCCATAATTTCCTCACTGCATCCTCGGTAGGCCCTACCTCCTCTCTTTCCCAATGACTGTGTCGAGGAACGTTTGTTGGTATCACCTGTGCTCTATCTGCACATTTGAAGAAGCATAGATTAATACTGTGGATCTCACCAAAAAGATAGAATGTTTTCATATGTAGATATAATATATAATCAAAAAATAAAAATTAAATAATATAAAATAAAAGTTACATATGTCCTCAATCTTGTCACTAGGAGGAATGATGACGTCGGGATCATGGGTATAGTCAATCCCAACATATGAATAGTCTTCGATAAATGGGACCTGACGCTCCCACCAAGAAAATTATTCATCATCAAATGGTTTAGACATATTACCTCCTCCTAGATGGGACAAACAATTGGTCCATCGGACCATGGAAAGACATGGTCGTAAGTTTCCTCGAGTATGAGTGCTTGGGATTATCATTGACACCCTCTCAAATAACATGTAAAAAGGATGCTACCAAACCCAAATTTTGTGGTCTTCCACAACTTGCAGTTAGTAAGTTGAGCCTTCATACATGAAAGCATGGTGGAACTCCAGTAAAACATCTTAGGTCTCAAAAAATCAATACCATATTGCATTTGAGACTGTGAATCTAGATGTAAGAGTTTGACCCCACAATGCAAACTATTGTGTATAATATCACCTTTAATATCAGGTTGGTGATTTGTTTGACATGAAATTGTGAGTCGTCTTCTCTATGCCATCTTCGTAGTACTCATTGATATAGTCATTGATGGTTCGAACACCTCTTCCATGGGTCATGAAGTTGGGAACTTCACCTCTACGAGACAAACCAATGATAAAGTAAATGACCTCAACTATGATGGTCAAGGACTTCTCACCAAGCATGAATGATTCTGCGTCGGGGTGCTAGTAATTAATGAGAATGTTTAGCAATCTTATTTGTTCTTGCATGCCACCAATTTGGAAAATATTGTACATTTCAAATTCTCAGAGAGCCTCTTTAGCATCATCATCATCAAATATGGACCGATCCACTTCCTTGTGCTCATGTTCCCTCTAGTGGACATACATCCTGCTCAAAAACCCAAAGGAAAGAGAGTTAGCTTTTTTTTTCTTCAAAGTGTTTATGGGAATCCATGACTTCCTTTGAGAACATGCAAGGAAATGCATGCCTAGTGTTTCTACCAAAAGTAGAAATCCATGGTTCACTTTGAGAAAACTCGTGGATGCAGATACATGAGGAAAAAGGGGGGGCAAACCCTCAAATTTTCATCAAAATTTAAAATTGAAAGGATGAAAATGAAAAGAATGGGATGAGCACCTACTTGGTATAAATGGTTCATGATTTCGTTGCTCCGAGCTCCTGTAATATCCGAATGAAATTTTAAGGGTTTTTCTAATTTTGGGTTAATTTTAGTTTAATTGGTGAAAATGAAATGGTAAAATGGTAAAAATTGATTTATTTATACAAATTTTAAACCCACTTTCCATAGTTTTTATTTTTTCCATTAACTGAACTAATGTCAAGTTATGTTGTAGTGTCGTGGTTTCCATGGAAGGTTTATAAAGCTATATTTTGGGTACTTATTGGTCCTTTAATCAATTGATCAAGTCTTTTCAAGACTCTGGCAGGGGATGTTTCCGTGTAACTAGAATTTAGAGTAGGTCTCACACGCCTCCAATATTTTCATTAACATTCACTATTATCACTTTAACCATGGGTCTATCCCATTAAATTATGACATAATCCTTTATTTCCACTCAGAATTCCATTTCATTGATGTTACAACCTACCTTCCATGAGCACCCTAGTTTAGACCCCCTTTTGCATTTCAATGCTCATGCTACAAGATTTGCTAGGCTTGGGAGTTCTATTTAATCTCGCCTTGACATTGTGTATGAAATTCATTATTCTTACTCAATATTTTTCTGGCCATTACCTACGAGACTCCCTCCATTACATCTTGGAGTCTTAGTTAAGCTCTTTTCACACTCCTTAAAAATGAAAATATTTTCGAGCGAGCTTGTTTTATTTCACACTCGTTAAACGAATTTGAAAGGACGTCTATTCAGTGCAAGTTTACTCCTTTTTTGGACCAAATGGAATAATTACAAAAAATGAATACTCTAGTCAACATTGACCAGAAGAGTTCTCCTTGGTATTGTTTTACACTTTTTGTGGCTCGGGAGACTAAATTTATGAAAAATAAAAATATTGGAAGCTTACTTGCAGGGGCTTCCAAAATAAGGTTGGGATGTAATTTCATTGCATAGTGATTGCTCGTGCTTTAGGAATAATGCTGGCTTCAACATGTTGTTGTTGAACCCTTTGCTTATGCATTCCTATTAGTTCCCAACCTTTCAATTTATGCCTTTGCGACTCGACACCTTAACCCTGGAGGAAACATTCCCTGAGTGTCTTGATCCTACACATGCATTCCTTTCATTGAGCATAGTTATGTTCCTTGCACACATTAACTATTTTTCTTTCCCATGACACTCGTTTCCTCCACTATACTATATAATTATTTTATTATTTTTCAGTCTTTCATAATATGAAAAATACCAACAAAAAAAAAAAAAGGGGGGGGGAAAGGATCCATCTCTTTTGTTGGAAGTAGTTTTGTCATCCTTGAACAAAGGACAATCTTGAGTCAATATCTCATAATTTTGGGTCCAGTATGGCTTTAGCCTAATTTCTCTCATTATTGAGTATAATCTCCCCTAGTTGGTTATTCTTCCAACCATATGGAGCATTTGTTGATGCCTCCTCTGTCACAAATGTATCCTAGTTTATAATCCATGCTACCTAATTCACATAATATGTCTTGATTTTGTTCAAGGGAAGTTTCAGCCTGAGTCATCCATTCTAAAATTAGGCTCTGAACTTGCATGTCATCCTTCTCGAGTCAATCAAGTCTGTCTGATCATCACAAGTATCTCTATCCTTTACTCGTGCTAGTAAAGAAGGTCCCCATTGAATTTTTGTTGGTGAGTATGCTCTTATCGACTCCGACACATTTCTCTAAGAGTATGACCTAGAGTTGCACCCTGAGCCTATTTCAATTATTGATAGGTGACCTTGAGCTTAACAAATGACAAACCATCATTGGTCACTGACTGAGCGGTTTATCTTGTGTTCGATGTCAACAACAATCACCACACATAAGGATTCATGTGGTACCTTTGTTTCCGTTTGACCCCATTAGTGGATTCCTCTTATTTTTCAGTAGTATTCATCATTGGATACTATTCAAAGAGTCTTTGTCATGCGTTATTTCCATATGGTGCATGCCATAGTCTTAACTCGATGTGGTCCTTACAATATTTTCATCCAAGTCCTTCCAAATTTTTGGCCCTCTGCTACCCCTCATGCTAGATGATGGAGGATTCCTTAATTCCTTCCTTCTAGTGGATCTTTTCCTATCTACTTCAACACATATTTCTTTGGGACAATGGGATTTCAGTGATCAGTGGTAGGTTCCCTCGCTATTGATAGTGGGAATACATCAATGTCCCCTTCTCGATAGATTCTACCAAGTGTTTGACATCAACTCAATTATTCACACTTTTTAGATTGTACCATGGTACCTTGACACCCATTATCATCATCGATGGGTTGTCTCTTGTTTGTTAACGATATACATCAATGACTAGTAATCAAACGATGTCTCATTGTGTTCGACCCAAACACATCTATTCGCATAGTGTAGACTTGTACGATGTTAGATTATTTTGAAGACTTTGGGTGAAGTATGAGCATCACATATTTTTTTCTTCTACTCAATGTATATTGTACCACCCCACAAACATTGGTACTTGTATAGGATCAACCTCTTCACTCTATTGGTCCCAAATTTCCTCTGCTCTTGATTTTGAGACATAGCTCCACTGTGTATCTATTTGTGGCTATGCTCTACTCTCACATGGATCCACTGTGTATTCCTCGTGGCCATGCTTACTAATTTATATATATCACATGGATCCACTATGTATTTCTCATGGCCATGGAAATTATTCATACTTTCATATATGCCATGGATCCGTAGTGTATTTGATTTGGTGGTCATTCTTACATCACTCCTAAGCATGGGTATGCCTGACTTTGGAAGAGAATACTCTTACTTGATTTTGGATGGTGGTTTATGCTTTTGAATCATTTGTATTGGGAACCTTCATGGATTCTTTCATTTCATCCTCACCTCTCATATTTATAATGTATTTCAGCCATCACTTTCCCTTCTGACCTCACACATTAAGGGGCATCTGTTATAGCACAAATTTCCACACCTGTGAATTTGTTACATGGCCTAACCCTTCCCCTATCTTGCTAATCAAAATCCAAAATTCCCTTATCAAAGTGACCTAAAAAATTTGAATTTTTATTATATCCGCGAGTTTACTTTGTGCAACATGCAAACATCCACGCCTTGCAAGCTTGCAACCTACAGACTCCCTAAAAAAATGGAAAAAATAAAATAATTCCACTTTTTCAGGTGGGGATTTCAGTTGTGCTCATTTATCAAACGCCCTAAGCTCATACCAAACATAATTCAACCTCCTTAAACTCTCAAGGATGGTATACATACACAATTGATTGAATGGATGAGGAAGAAGAACTAAGGTACAAGATCATGCTGGAAGAATTTTTAGCAAGCTTCCCTAATTCCTTCATTCTTTGAGTAACATCCCATACATGGAAACTCATTTTACAGTGTTCCTTCCTTTCCCTATATAAATACAGGGTGTGTTCATATCCCTGTTGAGTTATCCAAGGAAGATCCTCACTGCTTGAGTTGGTGCTTGAAGGTCTTTGGAGGAACCTAGGTCAATTGGCTCTGAACCAGTGTTGAAGGATGAATCATGTTGTAACTACCTTTCTCATATTGTTAGTAATATAAGAGTTATATTTCCTTCCTATTGCGTGTTTATTGGTTCATTATGATAACATGTGTTAATATCTTTCATATGTATTTGAATCCATGCACATGATATATGCTATTTGAATGTATAACTACCTTGTAGTAGTCTATTCTTGGTTTCCTATTGCAGGCTAGTTCTAGAAGATATCAAGAGTGCTTCAAGAAGTGAGAGCGGGGATTGAAATAAAACATAGGATTCAAGGTGTGAGGCCTCTCCTTGTTCCCTTCTCTCTCTCTCTCTCGCTCTCTATAAAAGTATTTATTTCTTGTATGCATTTTTATAGATAGGGTTTGGATCTATCTTCTAAATTCAGTCTTTCTCTACTGTGACTTGACCCAAGGTCACTGCGGAAAAATACCTTAATCAATACCTATGCCATCCAATACCTAAAGTAATAAAAGAGTAGCAAAAGATAACGGGGAGCTACAAAAAAACAAGAAGGTTGATGGTTGTAGAGCTTAAAATGAAGAGTATAGTGTAAGAGGGAGAATATCCATTTTACATTGATGTCAAAGGGGGAGAGTACAAAGAAAGGGGGATATTTGTATAAAGAGAGAAGTTCATGAAGTAAAGGAGTACCAAAATAACTAAGTGTTTCCATCAATGACAAAGGGGGAGATTGTTGAAATTGTTGTCTCTGATGTGAAGTGAATACAAGACTATGACAGTCATTAATATCAAAGATAGGGGGAGCTATGAATGTCATGATGAGTTGATGAGATTCTATGTGTTTATTTGTCATTAATGTTAAAGAGGTAGACCAAGGAAGTGTCTCATTTTGTGAATCGAACCAGACAAAGGAAGTAGAGAATACCCTTGTGCGTTGGTGAGTCTTTGAGTGAAAAGATGACTATGCATTGTTGAATTTATGAAAGAGCTATGTGTGTTTACCCTGAGTTAAGAGCGAATATGTCTATGCATGAAATAGATTTTGGGTTGCATAAGTATAAGGAGGAGTTGAGCGATGAAAATCTGGATGAATCCCGCTGTAGGTATGAACAACAATGAAGGAGACGTAGTTTAAGTCAGAGGGTGTAGAGGAAGAAATATCCCACATTCAAAAGACAATTCAATTTCAAAGATTTTATATTTCAAAAGCACTTTTAGGTAATTTGAATATGAATGAAAGATATAGGGAACCCTACGCAAAGCGTTAAATTTTTTCGTGGAAAAATGTAGACCCGAGACTAGATAAATCCTGACCATTTATCTTTGGAGATCAATGATTAAGATCAATGGCTTAGGGTCTGATAGCCAGTAGGCGAGCTCAGATGCCACATTAGTGCTATGTGTTCAGTAATGTGAGTGCCACATTAGCGGCACGTGTTATGTAATATGAGTTCCACATCAAAGCGAGTCCATGTTAGTACCACGCCAATGCCATAATAAGTATTTCTGCAGATGCCACATGTCAAGAAATGTACTGATTCCATGCCATCCAATATACAAGTAGAAGAAGTCCACATGGAAACCACCTCATATGAAACATCATCACAATAGATCAAAACAATCAGATTCAAGTATATGTATAGAATAATCATAAAGTTACCACAAATCGTGGTAAGATTTAAAAAAAAAAATTGATTAAGTATCAAGACAAACGTGGTTTGTCATGGCGTGATAGAGAATTAATAGCATGTGAAGAAATAAGTGTGGAAAAGTTTCTAAGTATGGGTGAAAAATAAGTGCGACATAATGCAAAGGTGTATTCTGGAGGATGTAGAAGTTTGAATGCAAATTCCTTAGACCCGCAATGAGATGCTTGAAAATTTTATAAGTATGGATGCAAAATAAGTGTGGCGGAACACAAGGGTGTATTTTGGAGGCTGAAGAAGTATGTATAGAAGAAATGATGAAATAAACCATCAAGATAACATATCGATGACTGCGATTGAATTAGAGTCCAGATCGGACGGTTGCTGAGTGTCAAGGTTGTGTCAAACATTCCAGTGGCCAATGATAGTATATATATGTTTGAATTTTAATCCAAGGATATATCAGATGAAGACTATGCATTGTAGTAGGGTGGTGTGTTTTGGTTGACAATAAGTAGACCAACAGTCAAGATTAAATCCGAAAGAATGATCAGATGGTCGTTGAGCATTCAAGCTTTGTTGGATGTGTTGATGGTTGATTAATGAGATCAATGATTGAGATTTAATTGAGAATATTATCCGATGGTTAATGATCATTGAGTATGTATTGTTTTTTTTGGTGGATAGTAAATAGATCAACAGTCACGATTAAATCCAAAAAAGGATCAAATGGTGGCTGATTGTTGAGGTTGTGTTGCATGTTTTGATGGGAAGAGAATGGATCAATGGCCATGATTGATTCAAGGGACCACATCCGATGGATAATGAGTGTGAAGGTTTATGATCTATCTAGTGAGAAGATAACGTGCACATTAGGAGGAATCTGGGACCAATTTTGAAGGATTTATGAAGTCCAAATTTTAAGAAAGAGCCAAGCGATATAGAGCCGACCTCATGAGAAATTTATTTATGTGGTAAAATCCATGGAATCATGGACGATATAAATATCATTTCTCAAACATATTTTGAGTGTATGAGAATATGAGTGAGTGTGAAGATAAGCTCTTAGGCATTAAGGTCCGAGGACACTAGATAATGAAAGGAAGATAATGTAATCGTTTAAGTGTGGTTGGGAGGTGAAAGGTCGAAGGAAATTATGAAATCAAGCATATTGTGAACTAAAAGAATGTGTTGTTAAAACAAAGATAGAGAAACAATTTTATGCAAGTGAAGGCTTGAGGGAAAGAGAAAATTTTCATTATTGATAGATTGAGGAGATTGGTGTCTCCAGTACGTTGGTGCCTACATATTGATGAGTTGGTCCTCAACTAAGTGGATTGGTGTATATTGCAGGTTGGAGCCTACAAATATTGCAGTTGCATGTTGGTTCCTACAAAAAATCCTAATTTGGTTCTCGGCTAAGGGGTTTGGTGTCTCCTATGGGTTGGTTCTTACAAACATTGTAATATTAGGTTGGTGCCTACATAATTTTACAAAAGAATTGTTTTGTGGTTTTCTCCCATTTGGGTTTCCACGTGACATATTTGTGTATTGTGGATTGTATGTTTGAATACATTTATCATTAATTTCTTATAGTTGGTAAAGTAATAAATTGATAAATATTGTAAGAAAAGAAAAAAAAAAAACTTATACTAATATAAGTAAGCATGCCAACATAATTGGTGTCAAAAGTCACATCAAAATCATAGAAAGGATAATTTAGGCGTACAAAAATTTCAAAATAATGAGGAGAGGGAACTCAAGCCAAATAGACTCATTATCAAGAGACCCTTTCATGCATGACAAAATTCCCCAAAATACCCTCCTATCTACCAACACACAATTATATGTTGTTTAATGAACACACAAGGTTATAAGAGAAAAGAGGGTGCTACAAAGATGACTATGAGCTATGAAGTCAAGGATCATAGAAAGACCACTTAGAATCTTCCCAGGGTGACAAAATCCATAGGAATATAGTGTGAGAGGTCAGTATAAAAGACATTCCCCAACTAATTTTTTATTGTTTCTCTCTTCCATTTCCTATTGAAGGTCTATCCAATATATACATTTTTTCTATTCCTCAAAGTTTTTGTTCCTCAAAAATAAGTGTCAAGAAGAAATTCCAAAAGTCTTCTTAAAAACTCTTAGAAATCCCTTTAGAATTAGCCACTACTCTCATAAGTCCAATCCTAAAATTGTACCTCACTCATAATTTGTTGACAAAGTTTCCCTAGCCATCATTATTCATAACAAAACTATGTTCTCAGAAACTAGTATAGGGGTTGAACCTACATAATTCTTTTGCACAATAGGTTGTCACCCATTACACTCAACACACCACTCCTTGTCATCCCAGGAGAAGATGGATTTTGGCACAAAATTTAGACCCAATCCCGAGAAACCTTTGAACCCGAGATTGACAAGAAGATTGAAACCCTACCTTCTTGAGGATATTATTAGATATATTTTGGTTTCAAATTTGATATTGGGTATGAATACTACTCTTGAAAGAAGTCAATCCTAGAATGCTAGGACATCAAAAGCATTGAAATCTTTGAATTTTGTTTCCATTCTCAAGAACCTACTGCACTACTCTGTTTCTAGAATTTTAAACAACAAGCCATTTTTCTCCATCTATTTTTAGTGGTATTGTGATGATTAAATAAATTATTCAAGGTCCTATACCTCCTATTTGATTTAAATTTTCCCTTAAAAATGGATAACCAAAAGTCAAGTACCTCTGTCTAACATCCTTTGTTGCAAATTATTGAATGATAGTAAGCTTTCCTTGTGTTCTAGCCCTATATATTTCCCACTCAGACACACCACATATCAAATTGTAATATGGGGGGTGGTTTTAATAAAATGGAGCCCATATATACATCTAGAGTGTATAACAATGGTGGGGTGGTAGAGGTTTATCAACAATCAAACTAGTTGGTGTACTTTGATAGATTCCAAGGGTATGATGAAAAAGCGGCTTTGGAATTTGCACATAACTTCCAAAACATTAGAAACTAGGACTACATTACTGTTGTAAGAGGCATGGAAATCCAAGTGACTGAGGTAGTCATTAGTAGAGTCTCAGGCCTCCCAATGGGTCTGTGTCGAGACAAGGAAGATATACAACCTGTCATAGATGCAAATAAGATATTTTTCTTAATTTATGAGGAACTAGATAAGAATAAGAATGGAGTGAAGAGGGAAAGTTTATGAGATCCTTGGGATGAGGTGGAATACCACCTATTGAAATACATAATATGTGAGGAAAGACTCATCATGATTTATGCTTATTATTTTAGGTTTTTTCACCAACTAAGGAACGTGTTCCACCAAAGGCCTGCATAAAATATTAGTATTCCCTACTTTTTGTTGTAATCCTTGAGGGAAATGAGATCCAAAGTGAAGAAAGGTAAAGAGGCATTGGCCCACCATGGCCTCATCAAACTCGTAGCATATAAGGCATTACAGAGGAAAACCATCATGGTGTCCTAGGAATATTTTGTTTACATGAATAGAGAATAATTTTTGGCCTCACAACAAATAGTTAAGGAGTCTAGACCTATGAGAGATCTAGGGAGGAAAAATGAGGTTGGAAAATAAAAAACATCAAGGAGAAGGAAATCACAAAATATAATATAGGTATAATATGAGGACAAAGAAATAACTACCACATTAATAAGAATGGGGACACTAGAGAACAATTCCTTGAATATTTGGGAAATGATTCAAGCTATAGGAAGAGGTGGGAAGACCTCTAGAAGGGATAGGACAAGATCCCAGACAATCCTAAGACGATCACAACCCTCTCTACCACAATAGTGGACCTTTATTAAGTATCTGTCCCTACTAAATACCTAGTAGATACACAAGAAGAGAAGAAGACAAAAACTTCAAAAATAGATGAATCAACTATGTAGGTCACCCTAAGTGAACTAGAATTAGCAAGGGATGCAGACATTAAGTGGAAAATATTAGCAGAGAAAAATCATATCAAAATGGAGGAAATTGGAGGGAAAAGTAGTGTATTTGATTTGGAGTAGTAGCTAACCAATATGCAGGATAAATTTCACATCATGAAAATTCATAATATGGATTGTAGAAGGAGGCTAGAAGATGAAAATAAATCATTGAAGGACAAGCTAGATAAAATAAAGAAAGAGTTCGCCAATCAAATTGAAAGAGTTGAATTCTTAGAGGCCCCTTTCACCAAGATGGTATAATTAAAAAAATATGTACGCAATTGAAGACAACCATCTAGGATCTATACATTATTCCTCAAGGAGCAATGGCACAAGTTACGAATTAGCAGACTAGCAAAACAACTTCGTTATAATATGCATACCCCTAGGGAATTTATAAACACCTATTGTTGTTCCTACAACAAATACCATTAATTTTTCCTATTTTAGGGAAATTGCATTCCCCCCCACTAAATTTATACATAAGCTATGATGGCCCAAAATATTCTCTCAGGTTTGAGCAATCCTGTGTTATTTGTAGAATATTGTGTTTTCTCTTATTCACTTATGATCTCCTCTTTCATTTTCTCAATTTCATGACCTTGAATTATTTAATAAATGACCACGTCATTTGATATATATTTATCCTAGATTTACTTTAGATTCATCTGATTTCATCTTATCCCCAGATCATGTCCATGCTTATATGACTTCTAGCTATTTATAAATCCCCTATCTGCAAGCCTATCAGGCTTGCCTATTCAAGAATTCCCATTAAAAAATAATGTTTCCCACTCAGACATACCACATATAAAATTGTAATATGGGGGTGGTTTTAATATAAGGGATCCCATATAGACATCTAGAGTGTACAATAATGATGGGGTGGTATAGGTTTTTCAACAGTCAAACTAGTTGGTGTACTTTGATAGATTGCAAGGGTATGATGAAAAAGTGGCTTTGGAAGTTGCCCATAAATTATAAAACATTAGAAACTAGGAATAAATTATTGTTTTAAGAGGCATGGAAATCCAAGTGAATGAGGTAGTCATTAGTAGAGTCTCAGGGCTCCCAATGGGTCTGTATCGAGACAAGGAAGATAGAAAACCTGTCATAGATGCAAATAAGATATTTTTCTTAATTTATGAGGAACCATATAAGAATAAGAATGGAATGAAGAGGGAAAGTTTACGAGAGACTTAGGATGAGGTGGAACACCACCTATATGTGAGGAAAGACTCATCATCATTTATGCTTATCATTTCAAGTTTTTGCACCAACTCAGGAACATGTTCCACCAAAGGCCTGGAGACAATATTAGTATGTTGGAAATGTTTAACAGGTTGTCATTGATGTCAAGTACAACAATGAATATGGCATGAATACAGGAAGAATGTAATAGATGGGCACCAGAAGTATTTTGGGAAGAAGCTGCAGAGAAACCTCGATAAGATCAAAAGAGATAGTGCAGAGGATGTTTGGTATGTTTTACAGGCAGTGTAAGCTTGTCATTGATGGCAAGTACAACAATAATGATGGCTTGAGTACAACAACGATGATCAATAGGAAAATAGAATATAAGTCCAGGAAGATCGAATGATCGAAGGCAATGCAACGTTGATCAGTCATGATGAAGTCCTGTAAAGTTTGTGAAGCATTTCTGATCATTGGATCCCATCCAAAATTCCCGACAGAATGAGGGCTGTCAGATATGAATATAGACAAGAAGAGCACGCTGAAGAGGAGGATAGATCTCAGGTGTTAGATCTGAGCGCAGGGTCCGACCACCGTTGGATCGAGGAGAACCTTCATGATATTTAAAGTGCAAGGAGTAGAGGGCTCACAAAATCCCGAAAGAAGGAGAACCGTCCATCTTAGGGGGTTATGTGGACCATAGATCCGACTCCCTGTCGGAGTTTCGGGGATCAAGAGTTGGAGATGACAAGTAATATCATCCACAGAAATCCCAATTTCGTGATATGCAAAATCACGACGTAATCTGAGCCGTCAAATCAAGATCACATTTGGACCGTCGATCCGACTCACGTCAGCAAACCACGTCAGCTAGGAACACGTGGCACAACTAGGTAATGACAAGTGTCAGACTGATTCAACATTCCAAGCACATGTAAGTCACGAATCAAGGTGACACATGGCAGTTATTTAACACATGTGATGTCAGCAAACTTACTCCATATCGGAGTTTCGTGAATCGCGACATAGAGAGACAAGAAAACAACGCAACAAGAATGCCGAAATCGCGATATGCGAATTCACGATTCAATCGCAGCTGTTGAATCAATATTAAATCTGGACCGTTGAATCCAAGTCCATTTCAGGAATTCAAGGATCAAGAGTTGGAGATGTCAAGGAATGTTAACATCAATAATTCCGATATCGCGATATGCGAAATCGCGACGTAATTGCAATCATCAGATCAAGATGTGATCTGGACCATTGATACGACTTCTTTACGGAGTTTCATGGATCGGGATTTGGAAGTGACAAGAACATTCACCACAGGAATGTCGAAATCACGAAATGATCTGAACTGTCAGATCAAGTGTTGATCAGGACCGTTAATCCAACACCATTTCGGGGTATCGGGGATCGCGACTTGGAGGGTCGAGATGCCTCATTTCCAGACTCACGAAATGAGAAATCGCAAAAGCACCTTATGCATAAGGCTATGGTCACAACCCATGGTCACGAGAAGGGAAGGAGTCAGTCTAGATAAGCTCCATTTCGGGGTTTCGGAGATCGCGACTTGGAAAGTCGAGATGCCTCATCTCCAGATTCACGAAATGCAAATTCGTGAAAAGCACTTTTTGCATAGGCGCTTGGTTATGACCATAGTCATATTGGGGAAGGAGCTAGTGCAGAAAAGTTCTGTATCAGAACATTGGATATCGCAAAATGAAGTGTGGAGACACTCAGCGCAAGATTGCCAAAATGCTGAACCCTGATTTAAAGGCAATGTCAATAAAGTTCATCCAACGACGCAGATAAATTGGAATATGATCAGAAGGTTACTGTTCTTTCTCACAGTTAACCTCTCAGTTACGAATCTATTAGTGAAACGGATTCATGATTGCGAATCAGTTGGTGTTTCAGTTTCTGGGACAGTTGTCTTTCTTTTGCCTAAGGAAATGCGAAGTGGAACCGTCGTGGAGGTGTGTATAAAAGAAAATAAGACAGATTGTGTGTGGTTGGCTATTCTGTATATGAATGAAACTGAAGGAGATCGGAGGGCTAATGATGCATGACAAAGTGAAACTGCCAGGAACCATTGATGGCATATACCAGAGAATTCGAAGAGACCTCTGTGTAATCGCCAGAGGAGATGAATATTCTCCAAGCTTCTTCCAATGAAGGAAGACTATTCTTAGAAGGGATTGACAATTGGATGAGCGTTGAAGCCTGTAGCTGAAACAGAGAGGGTGAGATCGAATGTAACAGAGAAGACCAAGAGTCTCAACTGAAAGAGAGAAAAAGGAATCTCGGCATAACACCTAGTGATCATAGACACATGAGGTGAACCACCAGAGGAGCTGAAGAGTCACGATGATGATCAGGCAGAGCACTCAAGAGGTGGAGGAGATTGGCACGGTATGAGCATGTAGAGGAATGGTGAATATTGCATGCACAAGATGCACAGAAAATATATATACATGGTACAAAGAAGAGAAGCGGTTGCTGTTGCTGTTGGAGTTTGTTGTGGCTGTTGTAGTTGAAGGTGATTCATGTGTGAAGAAGGAGGAGAGTGTAGCAACTGAATTGAATAGAAGAGGATCTGTGCAGTGAATGGACATGGCGCACAAAGCATAAAAAGCAGAAGAACAGATAGCGCAAGTCATGTGTGCAGAAAGGCAGTGAGGCAGACAGAGCAATGAAATGTAGCAGAACAATGATGAGTCTGGTAATTCATTGTTGAACATCATATCACTGTAATAAGTTTCAGTAGCAAAGATTTATATTTCAGGGTGGAAGGGAGGTGCTAGGGAGGACTGTTGTCCTCATAGGTTCAAGTGGGTGCTTGAACACAGGGAGTTGTAGCTTCCATCTGGTTGCAGCCAGAGAAACCAGGGTGGTAGGGTGGTGCAAGGGAGAACTCTTGTTCTCTATTATACAAGTTGGTGCCTGTATGATTGGAAGTTGGTGCTTCCATCCAGCTGGTGCTGGAAACACACAGGGAGTTGGTGATTCCTTCTAGTTGGTGCTAGAGAAACTCAGGGAGTTGGTGCTTCCTTCTAGTTGGTGCTAGAGAAACCAGGGAGTTGGTGCTTCCTTCTAGTTGGTGCTAGAGAAACCAGGGAGTTGGTGCTTCCTTCTAGTGGGTGCTAGAGAAAA
>ML778076.1:1082340-1135574 GCA_009831015.1 Picea engelmannii | reverse complement strand
ATTTCCAACTATTTATAATATTTTAATGGAGTAACTAACTATTCTGAGATCACTCTTATCATTTATTACAAAATGTTTTCTTTCCTAATATCATTGATTGGATTCTGGGCGAAATATTCAACCATGATTTTAAAGATTGTTATTTTCCTTTTCTTGCTACTATAAAATTTCCAAGCTAACACCTGGGTTGAGTTGCAAGTTGACCAAATGGATTTGCAGTCAAATTATCCATATCAGCAAGCAACACACCATCTTATGAAAACAAGGGCGATAACCCATATGTATAATTCCTTCGGATCTGTCTAAATGTATGTTAACAAATGAGAAATTAAAAAAACTTAGTTGTTTTTGTAAGCATAGATAACAGAAACTGATATTTCTTTTTTGCTAATTTTGAAAATCAAAATGAAATAGTTGTTACCTAATGATCTTGAACATTATTTCTATTAGAGATTCTTACCCAAGATGGAGGTGTACGTTCCACAACAAAAATGGATAGGTTTTGAGGTCAAAAGTGGATTTGGGTATTAGATATAACCACTGGCTGAAAACACCTTGCTTCAAAATTTTGGCAAATTTGTTGGTTTCCTTGCTTGAATTCAATCTTTTTGTCTTGAAGGAACATATCTATTGTTTGACCTCCTTTCACTGACTTGCCTTCTTGGTTTTCCCATGAGGACCTTTACCTGTAGGCTCTAGTTTTGCAATCTCAATTTCTTCTTTTGTTTGAACCATTTGTATGCTTATTTTGCTAATAGGGAATTTTCTTTTTTTAGTTTTTCATTTTCATCTTTTAGACTGTCATTCTCATCCATTACCCTTAGACTTTTCTCTCTTAGAGATTCATTTTTAATTTTGATGAACCTTTCAAGGACTTGCAATTGTTGAACCTCATTTTTTAGCTTCATAACTTGTTCCTTCTTTTTCTTTAGTTGGGAAGTCATAAACAGGGTTGATAGAGTGACTAAATCTGCTATTTTGTTGGTTCATCTCTCACATGGTTGGTGTTTGTAGGCATATCATTTTCTTCAACATCCATAGTTGTAGGTAACTCCTTATTAATGATGTTGGTTGGAGAAACTCCTTTGTTGTTGACAGAAGAAGGACCTCCTTCCATCATTTCAATGCTTTCTAAAAATTTATAGAAAGCCTGTTGAGATTCATCTAATTCGGGGGTTGATCTAGAGTTTGGTTTTGAGAATTGGACTTTGTGTCATTTTGTAGGTTTGTCTAAAATAGGGCTTCTTTATTCATTTATCCTTTGATCCTCTTGAAGTCTTTTAGCCATGGCTCTAGTTTTTCTGGGTCGCGGTATCAAATTTGTAGTTTTATTTTATTTTATACTACTTTTCCCTTGTTTATCCTTTTTAATCCATGAGATTCCAAGGATTTCCTAGACATCCTCTACGTCCTCAAGTGTATGATCCATTATCTTCTTAGCTACATTCTATGATCTTACTTTTTTAGTGCCTTGAAGGAATCCCATATAACAACTCTTGTGGTACTTTGATATTCAAAACCATTGTCCAGTAAGAATTTAACCCATTCTATTCGTTGTTTTTGGAGCTCATATTTGACAATAATTTTAACTAGGTCAGGATGGTAAAGAGACCTATCAACGTTCTTATTTTTCTTCAGGATAGCCTTTGATATCTTAGTTAAAGATTTGATCAATAAATAGGGCATATTTAGAAGCTTTTCACCTTTTAGATGCAATAAAATTATGATATGATAAAGGAAAATCAATCTAAAGCGTCCCTCACATGTTACATATTTATGATTTATAAAATCTAGGTCTTTCCATGGATCCTTCAACCAAACCCTAGGTACCCTTGTAGCCTAGTTAGGTTTCTATCTATTTCTTATGAGGAATGGAGTCCAGGCTCTCAAGTCAATGGATTTGTTCTTAAACCATTTCCCACCAATTTGAGGAAGTCCTAGAATTTGAGATAAAGCGTTTTCATAGAGGTGGATGGTCATATTGTCTACCTATGAACACTCCCCGTCGAAGATCTGAGAAAAAAAAAAATTCATGTCCTCATTGTGCCCAATAAACTTTTCAAAGAATTTCCTCTAGCTTATCTTCTCCAGGATTACATTACATTCAGGATCAATGCCAATTAGTTCTACTTCATATGGTTCAAATCGAATTTCTATGCTTCACTGTGAAATTTTCTCGTATCCAACCCAATCTTCTATTAGCTTTGTCCCAAAATTTAATTTCCTCCATTTCTTAATTTTGTTTCATTTGTCTCATGAAAACTTGTTAAACTCTAAAGTGTCTTCCTCTGATTGTAATCTTTGATTTCATGGTGTGTATTAGAAAGGTGGTGGGAAATAAAATTGGGTTTAATTAAATGTTCATCCAAGTGTACTAATAGCTCATGGGGAATTGATGAATCATTTCCAATTAGAGGACACAACATGAGTTATGAGTATAAGTAAAGGGTATTAAGAGTTTGTAGTGGAACGAGTAATTATATCAGGCATAGGTAATGTTATGATAGGATAATCACTCATAGCAACGATATATTTCCAAACCATAAGGATTAAAAATTAACATTTTAATGTCTATTTTAATAAATATAAAATACCAACTATGTTTCAAATGTTAACTTTTGCTCATGAATATATCATTTTGCAACTGATCCTTAAGCTTCATTGAATTTGATGGGTTGAAACCCTATGTATGAATTGAGTAGCTTTCTCTTTGAAAAACCCTATCATAAAAATAGGACTTTGTAAGGTAAAGTAAAAATCATAAAGCAAACTTATTTCAAACTCAAAAATATGATTTTATCAGCAATTAAAAGATTCCATCAAATCTTGTAATTTCTTATTTCAACAGTCTTTATTAAACTAGCATCTATCAATTTTATTTTGAGGTAACTAAAAGAGTAAGATTAGTACAAAAGTGCACCAACTTAATTTATTGTGATAAAAGAACATATCCTTTATCTGTATATGTTTAGGTCTTCAAAAGATAATAGAGAAATTTTGAATTTTAAGGGACCGCCTAATGATTACGTCAAAATTTCAAAAGGACTCCATTATGTTTATTAAAGAAATTGAATAATGGAGGGAGGTTGGTGTACCAGTCACAACAAATGTCGACATGCTGGGAGAAGCAGTTGTCTCCGATATTGGAAGCATAGGGATTTTATCTATTTTTCACTTATTGATTTGGAAATATAATACTTGATATCTAAGAACAATTTATTCAACATTAATGTTCTTGTTCTTATCATAACATTTTAAAAGAGCAATAAAATATGGAATGAGACAATGAGTTTCAAATTAGTTGTGAAATCACATTGAAGCCTAGGTCTTTATACAAACTGAATCTTTCACGCATTTGTTCCTCGTCTCTCTTGAACCCGACATTACTTCATTGCCCGCGAGCATACATAGCCCCGATGAAGGTTCCTTAGTATCATAGAAGCATTGCCTAGCTACCAATGAACGTCCATAGCCCCGACAGGTTTACTTGTACTTCCCACACTTAATAGTTCTTTCAATTTCCATTTGATAGTTTACACCCTTTTAAAGATATATTTATAAGATGTTGTTTTATGCAATGAGTGTGATGGAAGGAGGGTGATACGAGAGGTATTTTGATTGGTGAAATTTTGGTAGATAAAAACTAAGTCTAATACTTTACTTCCATTCCCAATTATCATTATTGCCAACTTTATTCATGATGGATGAAGCTCTTATAAAATATTTACATAAGATTTTAGATGATTTAATGTTTATCTTTAATAAAAAGTAAATATTTCCTTTAGGATGTAGTGAAAATAGGAATACCCTCTAAGATTTGTAATCGAGACATGCCTTCCTATGTATTACCATAATGTAATGAATGATAAAATTCAAGAAAGAAGATAAAACCAAAAGAATGTACAATATTTACAAATAGTCATTTTTACATGACTAGGAAAAATAATTTTTTAGGATTTGGCCATTGATGGGGAGGTTTTCAATATCTTCGTTTAATGTTTGTAAAATAAATGTTGATGTGCCAAGTTTTTGGGAAATGATAAATGGTTTGAACCAAAGATGTTGAAATTTTGTGTGTTTTTCTTCTTTCTTCGTGAGCTTGTCCCATTTCAAGACTAGATCTCAAACTTGAAACTCTTTCTTATTTATTGAATGTTTTTCAAACCATTGTTTGATTATTGTCGAGTGTTCATGAAACTTTTTCTTGGTTTAGTCACGTTCTTCTTCCAAATTAGTTAATGCATCAATTCTCATTTGCATCTTTGAACATGGTTCCTCTTGGACAGACTGGGCTAACTGCAGAGCATAAAGAAAGATATAGGGAGGTAGAATAGCTTATTGTCCATAAACAAGGAAATAAGGTGAATTTCCTATTGACTTCTTGGGAGTTACTTTGTTTTCCAATAATGCATTATAAAAAAAATTATGCCAATTTCTTTGATGTTCATGAACGGTCTTTTTCAATATCCAAATTAAATTTTTATTGGTCGATTTAGTTAAACCATTCCCCTTGGGGTAATAGTTTGTAGAATACTTATTGTAATCCCTTTTTCCAAAGCAGATTCAGTTAGTTTAAGGGATGAAAATTATGATGCATTATCAAAGACTAGAGAATTTGGAACACCAAACCTAGAAATTATAAACTTATTAAGGAAGGAGATCACATGGTCTTCATTAGCTTGCTTAAGAGGAATGGCTTCAGTCCATCGTGTAAAATAACCTATCGCAACAAGAATATATTTGTGGAGTTGTGTATAATTGGGGTTGATCTCTCCGATAATTTCTAGGCCCCATTGCTCAAATGGACCTTCCACTTCAATTGGTTACAAAGGAAAATCAAGTTTATTTTCTCTTCCCAAATATGTCTGACGGAGTTTACATTTTCTAGCATATGAATAAGCATATTTGAATAAGGTAGGCTAATAATAGTCGGCCCTTAGAATATTGGAAGCAGTTATTTCTCCACCAGAATGTCCTTTGGTCAATCCATCATGAAGTTGATCCAACACCTTAATTGCATCAGGTTTTCAAGACATCTTAGAAAAACATTATCATAATTCTTCCTAAACAATGCTCCATCAATAAGCTTATACTTGGTTTATTTTAACATTAAAGCTCTTCTTTTCTTAGGTTCTAAATATTCAGGAGAGGAACCATGAGTCAAATAGTATTTGGTATCATTATACCATGAAAACGTAGGTGTTGGTATATATAGACCTTCATTGTTTTCCTCTAGTTCATTCTCCAAACCACTATGTTCACTTACCTCAAAAAATTTTGAATCAGCCACTAACTTGCACAAACCTTGTCCTCTTACGATTTTTTGTTGGTTTGATTTCAAGGTCATATTCCTGGAACATGGTCATCCAATTTTCTCTTTTATCTCCCAATTCCTTTTCAACAACAAGTTTCTAATCAAAGGAGGTGGTACAATGACCTTTGTATGTCACTTCAAAAGGAATGGGCAGAAATATTTCACTGCTTTGAAGACAACATAATATTGTTTATCAATATTGGGATATTTCAATTGTGCGCCTTACAAACCATAACTCATGAAAGATATTGGGATTTTAGAACCTTTTGTGTTTTTCTGAGTCAAAACAATTGCATAAGACACATTAGATGAAAAAGTATACAAACTAAATTATTTCTCAAAATATGGACTCATTAGAGTGGGAGCCTGAACAATTGCTTCTTTAATACTTTTGAAAGATTCTCTTTCTTTTTCTTCCCATTTAAATTCATAATTATTTTAATCATGTCTTGTAAAGGCTTAACAATTTCAACAAATCTAGGGAGAAATCTCCTCACAAAAATAATCTTTCCTAAGAAGGATTGCATGATTTTTTTATTGTGAGGAAAGAAATTTGTGAAATAGTCATAGTCCTCTTAGGTTCTATCACAATCCCAAGTTTTGAAATGATAAAACCCAAAAGTTTACCTTCTATTGCCACAAAAATTTTCTTATTTAGATTCAAGGAAATCCCATATCTTTTACATCGATCAAAGATTTTTCTCAAATGATCAATATGCTCATGTCTACTTCAGGAATAGACCGTGATGCCATCTAAATAAAAAAACCATTGATTTATTAATTAATCCCATAAAAGAAATGTCCATGGTCCTTTGAAAAGTGGCATCGACATTTATCAAATCGAAAGGCATCTTCTGATATGCATAGTGTTATCACATGGAATTGATTGGGTCAATTCATCCTTTAGGTTTTTTATTTTATCATTAGTGTTGTTTAATTTTTACTTTTTTACTCTCCTTATAGTCATTTTGGGTTTTAGCATAAATAAATTTAGTGTTGATATTGACCCATTACCCTTGGGTTATATCTTCATCTTTATGATAATATTAGACAAGCCATCATCCTTATGCCTCCACCACCACCCTGACCTGTCACCACTTCCACGATGTACTAAAACCCCTCCACTTTGTCCCTCTACCTATTAGAAGGTCAAATCAGGTTATTTTTGTACGTTGCCATCTCATCAAATAGTTCGCAGCGCATCTCAAGTACACTTTACTTTCATCACCATAATTGCACTTATGATGCCTTGTCAGTTGATCTCCCTATTTTCAACACTTATGTTTTTAAGGAAATAACCTTGGATTTCATCATTAAATATTTTTTTATTGTTTTTCCAAGATTTCAAATTACTCCTAACTCAGTGCTGCAAAAACTAGCGTTTTCAGACAAGCGCTACGGAAATTTCTGCGAACTAGCTGGCGAAAAGGAGTTGGAGGTTAGACCATTTGCAGATGGATTCATTCAAGCTCAAGCATATCAATTTTCAAGTCTCAGCCTCCATGTACTCCATGAGCATTTTAAGCTTTGTTGAAGGATATTAAAGGTTGTTTTTATTTATTCCTTCTCCTAGGCGCTGCAAACTGGGGGTCCACGCTGCCAATCATCCCTCTTACCCCTATTATCAAAATTCTCAGCCAATTGTAGAGCTCTCAGGCGCCTTTTACCAAATCTTAAACAAACCTTGTTTTCAGGCCACCTTGCCTATCTCATATTTGGCTTTTGTTGCTTATGTTGCAAACTCTGTTGTGAATCCCTGGTTCTGGCACTGCAAACTATGTGCAATGACCTGGCATTGTTAATCAAATGCCTCAGATCTTTTACCATCTATCCTTTATCAAGATCTTCATTTTAGATTCGGGTCTATCTTTTGAAATTGAAAATAATTTTGCTGATAAAGTTATGATGAATTTTGAAAGATAATAGTGAGGTTTTGGACAATTTTTTTTACAGCAAGTTGCTTCCTTGTATCTTCATTCTTTAATGTGTAGTCTTCATTCACCTCCTTGACTACTAGTTGTCCTTTCTTAATCCTGGAGGTCAAATAGTATGAAGAACATTAAATTCGTAGACAGAACCAGCTTTTGAAAGTTATAATCCATCCAAACCCTAAGTACTATGTTTTTTTGTTTTGTCTCTTGCATCACTCAAATTGTTGGTTTAGTTTTCTTCCTATGAAATCAATGGATACTCCACAGTAGAAGAAGCCTCACAAGGGAGGGCGTGTTGTTAGGACTAAACCCTATGACATCCAGTTGTTTGTTGTTGAACCTATGATCATGGAGGTCTTCCAAAGAGTGGGATGTTTCATTTTTTGGCAGAAAATGTAGAGGGGGCACCCTGAGGTGGCTAGAGAGTTTTCTTTGAATTTTGATGGAACCAAAACCAAAATTGGTACACTTGAACTTGAATTATTTGAAGCAACCATAGAAGCAACTACTGAAATACCAAATACTGGTGAAAGGTGGTTTAAGTCCATGAATCTAAATGCAACCTTCTCCAAAGAATTCCTTAAACCAGAATGTCTGGGAGATAATATATCAAAGGGAGTGCCCAGGAGCCACATGATTGAAGTATTTGATAAGATGTTAAGGGTAATCCAAAGGTATTTCACATTTGAAGGCATGTTCAATATGATTTATCAATACCACATTAGACTTTTGTTGCACTTCACAGGCAAAGACCTCATGAATCTCCCTTTCTATTTGTTTAGAAGCATTGGAAAAATGGCTAACAGAGTCCAGGCTAAGTCCAAGGCAGTTGACACAAGTGTTTTTCACTCATGGATGATTAATATTCTTGTAATGGAGGAGTTAAAGAAGAAAAACATTGACTAGGAGCAGTTAATTGCTTCTTCACATTTTCAATTGAATGATGGTCCTACTCCACAATCCAAGGTGCAAAGTCCTCTTCAGGATGACAACATTATACACAAAGACACAAGTAAGAAGAGGAAGAGCAAAGACATTGTTAAATATGATGATACAACTAAGGAACAAGAAGGAGAAGAGGGATGTCATTACTCTCCACAACGAGAGGTTTTACCCAAGCCATCTCTAGAGTTAGCAGAAACTCCATCAACTAGAGCCATAGACACAAAAGGAAGAAGGTTATTCTTCCCCTCACCAGCTATTGCAGTTGAAGCTACAGCTAGGAGGCCTTTCACCAGATCATTAGCAAAGAAGGAAAGTGTTGAAAAAGAGGACATAGTGGAAGCTCCCATCAAGAGGAAGGGTAAAGGTAAAGTTGAATTTGTTGGAAAGAATATTGAGGTCATAGACATAACCACTCCCCCAAAAAACCATACCTTCAAAAGACTGAACAAACATCTTAAAGAGGCTAGAAAGTAAATTGCTAACTTGAAAGGAGAAGGGTTGGCTCAAAGAAAAAAGTTGAAGGATCTTATGGATATGTATCTGGAAACTATCAATAAATCTAGGTTTACAACAAAAAGGTTTTATGCCTCTCCATAGGCAACTTAAGAATTTATACAGACAAAACAAAGGCTTACAAGCTCATATCAGAAGACTTAAAGTGGAGTTGCAACCTTTTAAGAACAAACTAGCCCATAGAAACTTGGATGTGTTGGCCCAAGCTGCCACACGGAGGATTTCAAGGATCAGAAAGTGATGGACGAAATACCTCAAGAAATCTCAATTTTGGAAATGATTACTCCTTGATTTTTGAATATTTTGAGGAAGTATGTTGTTTATAACTGAGTTTTTCACCCATACACCACATTATGAAATTTCTACATGCATCCCTAACTCTAGAGGAAGTTTTTGGGTGTTATGGAGCTTAAGCTAGACTAATTTAGCAACTACAAGACAGTTCATAGTGCACTGTGAACTGGTTTCTATAGTCAAGCACTACGAACTTCGATGTGAACTAGCTGATGCAGTCAATGCTACAGGATATGCTGCAAACTCCTATTTTGATGGTTTCAAGAGGATCAACGATCGCCAGATGGCTAGGGGAGCATGGTACAACTGTTTGGAGGTCAGTTTAAAGCTAGAGGATACCTGGAAAGAAGAGAAATGTGCTCAAAGGACACCTCATCATGCAATATTAAGATGTTAGGATAGTTGCCAACATTAGCCTTTTTTGTAGAAGTTTGTTATTTCCATTTTTTACATGTGTAATTATTTCAATTTTGGATGGAAGAATCCTATGCTAAAGGATGAAATCGTATTGTTATCTATGATTCCCTATCTAGGCTATAAAGGAAGCATTAGAAGACATACAGGAGGTTTGAATGGTTGATGTAAAAGAATTTTTCTGGTGATATTAATGTAATAGAGCCTTCTCTGGTTTGATGTATCAGACTTCATGAATTTTTGTCTAATGAAAATCAATTTTCTTTCTGGCCATCTTGTTTCTCTCTATTATGTACCAAATACTTGAACACAAAATACCACAATAGTACCAAAGATATTTGAATACAATCACCAAACAAGATATATGAAACAATATAGAAAACCACCACTTTATTATATCAAACCCTTGAGGTAGGGAAAAACCATCAAATGGATCCTATTATGGAAGGGATCCTCTCATGTTAAGTTGCCTCTTCGAGGGGGGAATCTCCTAATGAGCTTCAGCTACAAATACAATATTTCTCTTCATGTCCCATTACATTGCTTGAACCCCTTTATATAGTGCTACCATCACCTAAGAACATTCTAGAGGAGGAATATTCGAGAAGTAGAACCTTCTAAGAAGTCCTCTTACATTTATTATATCTAACTACCCATTTATTATATATAACTACCATAGTAAGCCTTATTTAATAATACAGTGTACCTAGTCCACCTTACATTGAATGGCATCCACTCTTATCACTATGGGCCCTCTGGGCCCCCCGCACTACCTCTCTAGCTACCTAACATTCCATCCCCCTTATGAAAGCGTTGTCCTCAATGCTTGATGTACAACCATATACCAGTGTCCCATGGATAAGTGTGGACCATAGTGCTGAAGTAAACTAGAGAACCATGGTCCCATTAAGAAATGGAAGCCACCATGCTGAAGTAGTCCAAATGCCATTGTAAACCAAGGTCCCGTGTCCAATTTATCATGTGAACTCCACACGGAAGATATCGGCACCCAATAACCAATTGAAAATGATGCTCCCAATATTGACACCTATCATGTGGATCCAAATAAGAATATCCATCCACATAGTGGGAAAGGGTCAAAGTTGAACCTGCATGGAACAATACCATTGTAGAATATGAAGGTTGGACATTGGTAATCACAATTAGCTCATGATGTGTCACATTGATGTTATCTACAAAAGGTGGAGTAGAATCATCAAATAAAATATGGAAGTGGTTGTCATCCTAGAAATGACAACTATCCATATATCAATCATCACAATCATCCTCTAAATCATACCAAGCATACACTTCTTGATGATATTCATTCATGATGTTTGCCATAAGATATCTCTCTTGAAGGAGAGCCAATGACCATTGACTATTGTGATAACTATCTCTGATGTCTTGCAGGTGGTCATGCATATTGGCTTTGACTGCTTCAATCATGTGTAGAATTTCCCTAAGTTGAGACTGCATATCCATTGGAAACACCACATATAATATACCAAAAGAAAACTCTTAAAATGATTTATCCAATGGCATTGATATGGTAGAAATCTGAGCACCCTATGAAAATTTATGAACTTTGCAGTCTCACCGTCATCACGAAAAAACCCAAAAAATAGAACAAGGGTTTAAAAATAAATTACTGCAGAAAATCACGGCTTTTTCCAGAAAAACCCTAAAAAATTGTTGAATTTAAAATGCTCATAACATTACTTCCCGGACTCCGTTTTGCCTGATTTGTTTTTTGAAATTGGATATTTTTCCGAGAGGAATTCAAATACCGATTTTTTTTTCAAAATTCAGCTCAAAAAGCTTCATATCGGAACCTGAAGTGCACTGCCCTCTTTTTCTTCCCTAGAAAAATTCTGCAAAAAGAGCAAAAACTTCTTCCCTTTTTTGGCCAAGGAAAGTGCTATGATACCACTTGTTATGTACCAAATATATGAATACAAAATACCTCAATAGTACCAAATATATCTGAATACAATCACCACACAAGATATATGAAACAATATAGAAAACCACCACTTTATTATATCAAACCCTTGAGGTAGGGCAACACCATACAATGGATCCTATTATGGAAGGGATCTTCTCCTATTCACTTGCCTCTTCGAGGGGGAAACCTCCTAATGAGCTTCGGCTCCAAATACAATATTTCTCTTCATGTCCCATTACATTGCTTGAACCCCTTTATATAGTGCTACCATCACCTAAGAACATTCTAGAGGAGGAATCTTCTAGAAGTAGAACCTTCTAAGAAGTCCTCTTACATTTATTATATCTAACTGCCCATTTATTATATATAACTACCATAGTGGGCCTTATTTAATAATATAGTAGACCTAATCCACCTTACATTGAATGGCCTCCATTATTATTACTATGGGCCCTCTGCACCCACCCCCCCCAACTACTTCTCTAACTACCTAACATTCTCTCACTCTGAATTCTTACTGTCGTTGAATGATTCAAATGATGTTTTGTAGTTGTATTGCAAAGGAGGTTTGATTGTAAAGTTGTTATAACTTTTCTCGGAGTTTAGCTTGGATTTAAGAAGCTCTTGTATGTAAAGATTTTCTTTCCTTTGTCTACTGGTAAAGCCTGATGCTAGTGGTAGACCTTTTCACTTTTCTCAATTAAAGTCTTCCTTTTATCCTCATTAATCCTCAAACCCTGATCTAAGTTAGACAAGACCTCTTTTGCTGATGCATTTTATCTAAAATTTCCTATGTTTTAACATTGTTGAACCAAGTTTTATCCATTTGACACCACATTTTAAGACTTATCTCATAAACCTATTGATGGGTTCTGAGCTTACACTTTAGCAGTCAAAGTGTAACTTTCAGTGCTAACACATAGGTTCCCCATTTAGTCCTTAAGTTAGTTTTGATATGATCTAGTTGTGACACCAAGACTTGATTATAACCAGAAAAAACATCTAAAAGGGAAAACATTTCAAACTCAACTACTCTTTGAAAAATTTGTTCCTTATGTGGAATATGGTAGTTATCTTTTTTTGAAGCTTTATTTAAATTTCAGAAATCAATGCAAATTCTGGTGTTGTCGTTCTTTTCCTAACTGGGACTAAATTGGAAACCCATTGTGAATGCCTCACTGAATAAATAATCTTGGCTTGTAATAGCTTGTTTAATTATTTTTTGATTTTAGGCAAGATTAGGGTGAATTTTCTTAAGTTTTGTTGTACAGGTTTAGCATCATTTCTAGTGGGAATGACATGTTGGATGATTTTAGTGTCATAGACTTTGTTATCATCATAAGTCCATGCAAACATGTCCTTATATTCCTTTTATGAATGCACTACGCTCAGAAGGAGAGCTATTTATTCCTAGATTAGTATTTTGGGGATTTTGTTCAGTTCCTAAATTTATTACTTCATATTGCATTAAGGAATTGTTGGTTTTACAATTTTTTTTTATTTTAAATTTATCCTATAAATCATAAAAAAAATATTAATTTACTATTGATTTTGGGATTCCATTTTCTATAATTGAAAAATTACCTATAGAAACCTCATAAATTTCTCGATTGTGTTGATCTTCATCAATGACCGAATCTTTGAGGGTTCCTTCTTGTGTAAGGAATTTTATAATATGGTCATCATCATCGAAGACCCTCCAATTTGTAATGTTGTCTAGTATTGAGGGCCTAGAAATCAATTCAACCAAAAATTTGTCAGTAGAAAAATATGTCGAAGGAATTAATCTCGAAGCAACATTAGCAAGCAGATAAGCTTTAACATTTAGTGCCCAAGGCATAGAGATAATATCAAAAGCTTCAACATTATCAATCAATTTCATTACCTCTCGTTGGTAGTTTAAAAGGTGACTAGAAACACAATGTATTGTATTCTTCACATGTTTGGTTACAATTTTTGTATCACTGACTACCCTTATTGCTCTTATTTTAAGATCTATTGTTTTTTGAGGCCTTGAATAAGAGACTCATACTTTGCAACATTATCGATGTAGTTGAACTCTAGTCTACATGCTATCAAAGTTTTATTTCTTGAAGGTTCCTTAAGAATGCATCCAACACGTGCACCTTAATTAGGTTTAGAACCATCAAAATACAAAGTCCAACATTCCTTTCTTTTAACCAGATCAACATTTTCTAATTTTGAATAATTAAATTTAGGAACCTAGGTCTTCCCACCATATGGAAGCTCCTCCATTCAGATTGAAAATGGTTGTAATATACCAGATATAAAAAGTATGCAGAACAGAAATAAAATGCTAGAAATGGTAGAATAACAACAATATAACCAGAATAATCACCACAATAACATTGAAATGATATAAGAATGACAACAGAAATAACACTTTGATTCTGAGAGAAATGTTCACAGGCCTCTTCAAGGGGGAATCCTCCAGTCGAGCAGAGCTCTATTACAATAATCTCCAAGATAGGGTTCTCATACCCTCAACTCCTATTTATACTAAATATGTCTATCAAAAGAAGCATCTAGAGGAAGATCCTTCTAGAAGCGGAAGATTCTATTAGGTCTTCTTACATTCAACTTATTATATTTTATTGCAAGGCCTTATTAATATTGACCTTTATTACATCTGAATATATTGTTATACCTATGTGTGGGTTAGGACCCTAACATGTCCTCCCCCTTAAAAATAGCCTTGTCCTCAAGGCTTGAGATGTGGAAATTGTTGTAGAATGGTAGTTGGTTCCCAAGTGGCATATGTTGGAGTTGTATCTTTCCACTGGATTAACTCTTCCTTGATGGTTCTCTAATGCAAGCGATGCTCACACTGGTCCAAAATTGCTTGTGGTTGTATCCAAATGGATCCTTCTTCAGCTAACTCGGGAAGGTTGGTTTGAATTTGGCACTTAGTTCCGATCACCTTCTTTAAGTAGTAAACATGAAAAATAGGATGTAGCTTCGAATGATTGGTCAAAGCTAACTAATAGGCCACCTATCCCACGCGCTTGAGAACTGTATAAGGACCATAAAATTTGGGCGCTAGCTTCTGACAATGCTCGACCTTGAGGGAATTTTTCTTGTAAGGTTGCAGGTGAAGAAACACTTGATCCCCTTCTTCAAATTGGCGTTCAGAGTGACCTTGATCTGCTTGTTGCTTCATGTGATTCTGTGCCATGACCAAATTCTCTTTGAGGGTATGGAGAATAGCCTCTCAAACTGTAAGTGTTTGGTCAATTGCCTAGACCTTCGAGACACCAGGTAAGTATGAGAGAACTGAAGGTGGCTTATGTCCATATACCACTTCAAAAGGAGTCATGCATGTAGATGTATGGTATGAAGTGTTGTACCAGCATTTAGCTAGGGGTAACCATTGAGCCCACTGATTTTTCTTTTCCGAGGAAAAACACCTCAAATATGTTTCCAAACATTTGTTGACAACTTATGTTTGACCATCAATCTGGGGATGATAAGATGTACTAAGATGCAATTGGGTGCCTTGTATCTTGAACAGTTCTTGCCAAAAATTGCTTGTGAAAGTTGGGTCGCGATAAAAAACAATAGAGTGTGGCATGCCATGAAGCTTGAAGACATGATCCATGAAAATTTGAGCCACCGTGGATGTTGTAAACGGGTGTTGAAGAGTGCAGAAATGAGCATACTTGGAAAGGCGATCAACAACCACCATGATGACTAATTTATTTCCCGATTTGGGTAAGCCTGTAATAAAATCCATAGAGATGTCCTTCCAAATAGCAAGTGGAATCGAGAGCGGTTGTAGTGTGCCCAGAGATTGGACTATTTCTCCCTTGTTGCATTGACACACATCACATTCGGAGACAAAATTACGAATGTCCTATTTCATACCATCCCAAAAAAAAGAATGTTTGACCCTGTCATAGGTTTTGGTGAACTCGGAGTGTCCCGTTGTCGGTGTAGCATGAAGCTCAGAAAGTATCATGAATTTAAGCTTTGACTATTTACTTAAATACAAATGACCTTTGTATTGAAGATCATCATGGAGCCAAGAGTACCCTAGGGGAGCTGGAGCACTGGACTGCAATTGTTGGATCAACTGCAAACTTTTGGGATCTTGTAGCCATTCCTGGAGAATGGCTTGGAGCCAATATGGTACAATGAAGAAAAGAGAAAAAATGGATCCTTCATCGTCATATTTGCGGGAAAGTGCATCCACAACCACATTGTCTTTGCCTTTACTATAAATGATCTCATAATCATAGCCAAATAGCTTAGTTACCCATTTTTGTTGATCCGAGGAGGAAATGTGTTGTTCCAGAAAATACTTGAGGCTTTGATGGTCTGTCATAATTTGGAAGTGTTGCCCCAATAGATAAGGTCACCACAAATCAACAGCATGCATAATAGCCAACATTTCCTTTTCACAGATAGATTTGCCTAGATTTCTTTCAAATAGTTTCTTCCTGGTAAAGGCCAAACGCCAACCCTCTAGCATAAGGACAACACCAATTCCTTTCCCTAACGAATCACATTCCAAGACAAAGGCCTTTGTGAAATCAGGAA
This sequence comes from Picea engelmannii, assembly GCA_009831015.1. Lineage (NCBI taxonomy): Eukaryota > Viridiplantae > Streptophyta > Pinopsida > Pinales > Pinaceae > Picea > Picea engelmannii. The sequence continues at coordinate 1,119,655 of ML778076.1, read as the reverse complement.
GGGTCGGGACTGGAGTGGTGCACATGGCCATCTTAAAGGTTTGAAAATCTTGAGCAGCAGCTGGAGTCCAAGTGAAATAGTTCTTTTTTAGGAGAGCAGTGAGAGGTGTCACAATCTTTCTGTAATTCTTAACAAACTTGCGATAATAACATGTTAATCCCATAAATCCATGCAAGCTTTTGAGAGTCTTTGGTGAGGCCAGTCTTGCATAGCTTCAATATTTTTAGGATCCACCTTGACGCCGTCCTTGCCAACCAGATGACCCAAGTACTCTACTTCTGAGGCTCCAAAATCACATTTAGACTGTTTTAGGAAAAGTTGGTGCTCAGAGAGTAGATGGAGAACTCGATTCACATGAGCAAGATGTTATGTCCAAATCTTTCTATAGATGAGGATATCATCAAAGAAAACTAAGAAAAAATGACGGAGAAAAGGATGGAAGACATGATTCATGAGGCTTTGGAAGGTGGAGGGGGCATTACACAAGCCAAAGGGCGTGACCGAAAACTCATAGTAGCCCTCATGAGTTCTAAAGGCAGTCTTGGGAATGTCTGCCTCTTTCATACGTATTTGGTGGTAGCCCGAACGAAGATCAAGTTTAGTAAAGAATCGGGCGCACTCAGTTCATCCAGGAGGTCATCAATGACAGGAATGGGAAATTTGTCTTTAATGGTAAGTTTGTTGAGGGCACAGAAGTTAGGACACATTCACCAAGAACCTTATTTCTTCATGACCGTGACCATAGGAGAAGAGTAGGGGCTCATACTAGGGAGGATAATGCCTGCATTAAGGAGTTCCTAGACCATTTTCTCAATTTCATTTTTTTGGGAAAAGGGGTGACGATACAGACGGATATTGGGAGGAAGGATTTCGGGTACAAGGGGAATGGAATGATCATGAAAACCATGTGAAGGAGGGAGTCCCTGGGGAGTGGAAAAGACCACTTGATGTTTAGAAAGGATGGCTTGGAGGTCTTGTGGCACCGAGGGTGTTTATGTTGCTTATATGGCATGGAATTGAGCAATAACACTAGAATGACCCTTTTTTAGTAGTTTTTCCATGCGATGGGAACTAATGATCTCAGGTGAACTGGTGGCGATGCCTTGGAACTTATATTGGTGGCCCTCTTGGTCAAATTGCATGGTTAATTCCTTAAAATCCATGAGAATGGGACCCAAAGTCATTAGCCAGTTTGAACCCAACACAATGTCACAACCGCCCATGTCGATAGAAAACATATGAGATTTCAGGTAGTAGCCACCAATTTGGAGACGCACATTTTCACAACACCCTCCACATTTCATGGAGCCACCATTGACAATCATGATTTGGAAATTATTGACGGCATGGATGTAGCAACGATTTTCTTGGCCAATGCGGCGATGAATAAAATTATGGGTGCTTCCACTATCAACCAGAATGATGACCTTCTGATGCTTGATTTAACCGATTAGCTTGAGGGTTTGGGGAGTGGAGAAGCCAATGAAAGCATTGAGGGAAATGACTGGTTCTACTTCGGGAGGGTCTGAGGTAGGGTTTATGTTGGGGGTTTCAGGTGATTCAGACACAAGGGGAGTTTCAATATCCTCTTCCGAAATATCCTCGGAGATGGCCATAAAAAAAATTTGTTCCTTACACTTGTGGCCCGGGAAATATTTTTCATCACAATTATAACAAAGGCCTTTGAGTTGGCGTTCATCCATTTCAGTCGTAGTCAATTTTTGGATCTTTAGTGGAGCGGACGGATTAGTGGGATTTATTGGTTTAGGGCGATGGATAAAGGAGGGTTTTTAGTTTTGAGAAGATACAACCTGTTGTGCTTCTTTAGCTCTTTTAGTAGCCTCCACCCAACTCTGAGGCCGAGCCATGAGGACATGGGCCCGAATCTCATCCTTGAGGCCACTAATAAAACATTCTCGAAAAAAGGCATTAGACATGCCCTCTGTCCGAAAAGCCAGGCACTCAAAGGAAGCTATAAAGTCTTCCACTATTCCTAATTGTTTCAACTTTGTCAAACGGCCCAAATGGTTGGTGTTGGTGTCAAAGCATTCATAAATCTCGGCCACAAAGTGTGTCCAAGCAATATACCCTTGACAATAAGTTTTTCTCCATTTCCACCATTACCAACGTTCTTGATCTAGATGGAGAACACCATACCGGAGTTTGGCCAAGTCATATGTAATGTCGTATAAAGAGAAATAATGTTCCATTTGTGTTACCCAACCAGTGGGGTCCAAGCCATCAAATTTGGTCACATCCACCCGCAGAAGGCGTAGGTCACATTGAAAGTGATGGTTCTGAAAGTTATGGGAATGAGAGGAATTTTCACCTTCAGTATGTGGAAGTGAGGAAGAGGAAGGGTTATATGTAGGGATATGCAGTTTGGTGCAGAGTGCCGAAAAGACAGATTCAAGATGGGTGGTGAGGTCTTGCTTGATTTCCTCCATTGAGGATTGCATGGTTGTATTGATGGCGACAACATTGGCACTGAGTATTTTCACTTCTTGTTGGGTCTCGATGAGACTTGATTGCAAGGTGTTGAAGCGAGCTTCCAAGTCTTGGCTATGGGTATGGGCCATGAGGATGGGGGGACTGAAAAGGGGCGGGCGGGGTCAAAAAAATTGCCGAAAAATGATATGTATGAATGTGAAAAGGGAGAAGAGATGAATCCAATGGAATAGGTCTCAAATAATGGTGAAAAATTTTCCATTTTTTTTTTTATTTTTTTTTTTTACACCTGCGAAGTTATACTCTGGTCTGAAGAATACTGCAGAGAGGAAATGCCCAAATGCTTAACCTGAAATAAATGTGTATTTACTTGGCAACCCGAACATAGTTGCGCAGCAATAGATCTTGTCTGTTTTAATTTGTTTATGTTTCTGTCCCCAAGGGTTAGGTATTCAAGGGTTCTACAGACATGGGTTTTCCCTGTTCTATAGCTCTCTGATATACGTGAGGGGTCCAACGGTATTACTCGGCCCAATATCTGCAATAATACAGGATTTAGTTCTTCCTTCTCAGCTTGAGCTCTCATGAGCCTTTCATTCTCTATTTTCAGACTCCTTGGTGTGGCTTCCAAATCTGGAGGGGTTTCTCTAGTCCTCCTACCATCAGATTTGTCATCTTAGAAATGTGAAGTTTCCTCCATATTGTGTTGTGACATTCACTTCTATTTCCCCTTTTTAGTATGTCATTCATTCTGAAAAGAACGAAACACTATTATCAATTCACATTTCAATTTATACACAAAAGGATCTTGTACTTGTCAAAGCTTTAGTCTTCTTTGATAGTTCTAAACCAAGACTTTATTCCTCATGTCAATCCTGCTCAAAATTGTTATTATCACTCATTATCAAAGTTAAATCATTCAAAAAAAGAAAACATAGACTTTCATAATATAGAATATTACAAAACGCATTTTTTCTTGGTGATCCATTCAAGCCAAGCGTTTGAACATCCCTCTGATACCACTTTGTCACACACCTGACCCATTAAACCCTACTTAGGTTGGTGGGATGTCAAAAATCCTCCTTCCACTATAAATCAAACCTCAATATTCCACGCTACAAGTAGAAACCTACTCATAAGGAAAATTCCTTCATATCTTTGCGCAGTATGAAACCTTCTAAGGTATTTAGTCCTTACCCTTCTCCATAGCATCAATCACACGTGGATTTTGTGTGGAATCCTCCACATCATCTGTACCAATGAATAGATCAATGTGTGTGTTGGCGATAAATTGACATGTCCTCGGAAGTGTCTCACCTCCTTGGAATTATTTCGATGGAATACACTACGCAATCCAGGAAATAAAATCTCTCGGACGAACGACTTATACTCACTTGGTGCATATCATATCAATGGCTAGAGTGATTCAGAATCTCTCTCATCAGAAGGACAAGTTGCACAAACCACAACCTTTTTCTATGATTCATTCCTTCCAACAACATCACTCCCGCTATATACAACGATTAGGAACTGGGGAAAATCTACGGTCCTAATTAACTCGGAACCCTCAAACCACGCGACATCTAAAGGCCTCACTTTTTCTCCTCCAAATTCTCAATAGGTTGGGTCTATGACAAGATCTATGGATAAAATCACATTGGATCGACTCTTAAACAAATCAACGGTCCTTCTCCTCTTAGACTCTTGCCATCAGGAAATATTACCTTTTCACAACCTTGTGGTTCTCCCGAGCAGTTCTTTCCAAGCTGGGACCTTCCGAAGGTTATTGGATCTCTACATATAATAGTCATGGATATCTTGGATCTCAAATCCACTCAATATTTATTTTATCCTATGAATTCAATGAGAATTTTCTATTGGTCAATTCCATGGTGAAACTAACGATTCAGATCTTATTGGCCGCATTGCTAGCATATATATGACTCTGGTCTTCTTTGACCTTCTCCTTCGAGATTATCTCATCAGGAATTCCTTCCACTGAGATACTACGGATCTCATAAACTCCACCTTTCCGATAGGATTATCAGATTAACTCATGACTGATCTATGGTCCATATCTTGTCGATTTTGCCTCCAGGTAAATTGATGGCTCTCATCGACTAGAGAATTTTCCATAGAAAAGTTCATATGAACATCTCTTCCAGGTTTTTCTAAAGGGATCTCCTTCCAAAATGATTTCTATGAAGCCCAGATCTCCGACTAATGGTTAGGATTGACTCTTCACACTGGATCAATGAATGAGGTTTCTTCACAAGTTTAAGCAGGGGTTTCAATTGGGTTAAGGAATGTTCCAAATAATTCCAACCCATGGCCTTCCTTAGCATTGTTTGAAAGGTTTTGAACTCTAATCCCTCAATCTTTGGCCCATTTCCTCAATACCCAGATTGTACTTCACCATGGTCCCCCGTAGTGAATATTTTTGTATCCTGCAATATTTCCATTCAAAGGCTTGGGGAAACACAGGGTTACAGGCCTACATCAGACCTCCCACTTACAATTATCCCAAACAATCAATTAACCTTTAAAAGAGGATTCATTACACCATTAAAACTCATATTTTAACATTCAATCAACATATTAAAGCTACCATTGATAACATAATGCAATTCACATCCATTAACAAACATTTACCAGATACATGGGGAAATACTTATCTATTCCAATTTAAATTTCAACCAGCCAACTAACTGAGGGTGAATGCCTTTCCACCCATCTATAGGCTTTGTTGCACTTTTGCTTTCCTACAACAAGCCACCCCCATGCTAGGCCATGATACCACCAGTGGCCTCTCACAAGTTGGCTATCAGGTTAAGGATTTGGTCAGGGAAGTTACTCTCCTCCACCACAATGGAAACAATAGAAATCCCCTCTTCCCATTGAGCTTAGGGCCTCCATGAGCTTACCAGGTTCCTTCTAAACCAAATTTCCTTCACACAAGGGAATATATTCACTACTACATAGTCCCTCCACACCCTCCCCTATTCAGTGTCGGTTTCTTTCCAACAATCACCAACCTGCGACCCTCTCTTCTCCAGTCTGGATATGGGTATTCTCTATTCCAATGTTGACCATTTGTGTTCTGGGCAAGCTTTCTATTTTCGTCATGAAAAATTCTCAGTTATATCTACTCATTCATGTTACCATACATAATGTGTCTATTCCCTCTTCCTCCTCATTCATTTTCTTGATATGGAACATTCTTCCCCCTCCTCGGGTTCCACAACTCACTTTTGTTAGAAGCAACCCCCAGGGTCAATCTCCAGGACGAAGGGGCACTTCCAGGTACTCTTGGTTGACAACTGTAGCTGACCCTTTAGTCCTCTGAGTATAGGTCCTAAAGGTAGTCATAACTACTCCAACTACCCGATCTAATGTCATTAACAGGTTCCTTGTGGATAGGGTAGACAGTGTACTTCAGACAAGTTAGTCATTCGAGGTTATGCAGGTATAGGTTGGGTTTCTAGGCAAGCTTCCTATTTTCCTCACATAAACTTCCCAGTTTCCCCCTCACTAGTTCCCACTCATGGTATCATGGCCAATACTGTAAGTCTTCCCCTCTCAATCAACTGGTAGGTGTTTCCATTAACATAAAACACAATTATGGTCTTCATCAATTATAATGCATGAAGTCTTAAACACAATTACATAATTGGGGGAAAACAGGGTGTTACATATCTTATGGAATCATAGGCCCCCATCATTATTGTTCCTCTCATATCGCAACCAATGATTTAATTTTATTAATAACTCATTATACAATTTACATAGCTTGTCCCTTGATCATATTGATCAATACAAGCTCTCTGGCCTGAAGCATACCAACTCAGTAGCCTAAACCATATTTTCACAATTAAATTAAAATTCACAGGGATTAAAATTGGGGATGTTGCATATCATCATGACAATATTAAACCAAATATTAAGAAGGATAAACTTGCAAGGCATCCAAATATATATGTGCCTTGAAGTCAGCAACAAAGAGGATTGTATCCAAAATCGTATCATGGGAGAGTTTCAGAAAGAATCCACCTTGGATGGATTGATTCTTTTTCGATGTGCCAATATTTGTAAAGGATTTGAATGTTATATCACCTCATGTCCTCAACTTTATCTAATCAATAGCAGTTACAAAATATTTTTCATTCTATCAAAAGAGTTTCTCATTCCCTATGCTTTGAGGACAAAGAATTTTGAAGGGGGGGAGACTTGTAATATACCTAAAGTATATTACATTTCTTATGATGTTATAATAAGTTGTAGGTAGATTATTATGTAAATAGGCATTATAATGTAAACGATAAGTCTATGTAATTATGATAAGTCATAACCTTTACCAAGGACATGACTTATAATCCCTACGTGTATTTATATACACGTCTTTATATCTCATATGATGTCAATTATGTCAATGGATAATAAATAAATGTTATTGATTCCTCATGGAATACATCGATTCGTCCCTATTATTATGGATGCTAATCTGAAGTAACCATTAGGTTAGCTTCAAGGGCATTATAGAGTACTATCGGTGAGAGATTTTTATTATTTCTACATAGAGGAAGAGTGGAAGGTCAAGCAACAAGAATATTCACATTGCAACAAATCAACCATTATGTTAGTAGGAGGCAACACTCCCTTGTGGCTACTCCTATTGGAATAAGGGTCACGGTTTATTGGAGCTTACTTTTTGTTGTGGTCCACATCTCTCAACCAACATGGGATTAGTTTTTTGTATAGAGAGGTATTCATGTCATAGAAACAATTCCAAGACGCACAAATTTTAGTCATATCCAACATAGTAATGGGCCTTTCTTTACAAAGGCGTGCAAAAGGAGACCCATAGAGTATTGCTAGTGAGAGAAATTTTTTATTTTTACACAAAGGGAGGGGGAAAGGCCGAGCAAAAAGAATATACACACTGTACCCAATCAATAATTACGTTAGTAGGATGGCACCACTCCCTTGTGGCTTGATCCAGATATTTTACTTAGCTAGTTAATTAATGACTGTTTAAAGAGTGTGAAAACTAAGACAAAAGAAATATATAAAGAAATCATGAGAAATAATGAGCAGAAAAAAGAATGAGAAAGACATAATGAGATGATGACGGAGTTCACCCAGTGTGGGCTACGTCTCTAGGTTACCTTCCAATGGGATTGGCCTCTTTTATTACAATGTAGAATGGAAAATTACATCAAAAGCCTTCAATCCAAAGCTTGTCTTCTTCTTCACTGCAATACAATGGCTTCCAAAAGCCTTTGGCAATCTGTCTCTCCCCTTGCTATTTCTCCAAGAGGGATTCAAATCTCATGCATCTCTCTAATATAAAATAAATGTGACCTTGACACTAAAATTCTCGCACTCTTGCTCAAAAAAAATTCTTTAGCGCATTGGCAATGGGATTTGTTTTAAATAAATGAGATTCAACAACCCCAAGGTTGAACCCACAGACTTTTGGGATTTTTTATCCATACAATATTTCTAAATTAAAACTATAGTTCTTGGACTATCTACCAAGCAATAAGAGCCCAATGCGTTAGCAAGTGGATATATGTGGGTCTGTTGTCAGCGGGGAGGTCATGGGGTTAAACCCTCTTTGGAATGTTTCTTGTATGTGACACTAATTATAAAATCTCCAACATTGGTTACAAATCTTGACGATTGGATTGTTGGTGAAGTCGTGATTATATTCTGGAGGTTGGGGATTTCATCCCACCAGCTAACCCTTTGCCAAATTAAACATGGAACCTTCTTGGCCATTCGAAGGCTAGCACATGGCATCCTATAATTGTCCCACATCACATCAATGACACTAGACTGCCAACTCAATGGAAACATATGCACTGCTCAACCTGCCACATGTCTTATATGGTTGTCATCTGTCCTCCTATGGGACTGCCATGTGTCACATATGTCCTTCCTTTTGTCATGTTTGACAAAAACTTCAGAGTGAAATATATTTCTCGTACAAAGTTCATTTGAGCCCATTCAAGCGATGTCAAAAATCTCTCGTCGAGCTCTTTGTGATGACAACCTTTGCATTGAGTTTTGAGACCTTTGAATTTTAAGGTATTTTGGATCTTCCCAAATCAATCCTCCCCACTCAGAATCTTTTGGACCTCCAAAATATTTTCATTCAGATACTAAGTGAGGGTAATGCCTCCCCACTTGACCTATATCTATCCCCCATACTCAAACCATTTGGCTCATTATAACAAACTAAATAACAAGGATGAAAGTTGGAATAATGTTGCTAACATAATCAATCATTGTATTTCTTTCACAACTACTTGCATTCAAAATTTACACTACTAATCATGCACAACACATCAACAGTAATAGTGAACACATCGATGCTATATAAAATAAGTTAATAGCTCCCCTATTCTTCTTAACAGAATCTATGATACTTGCATACAATGAATCCTCATGTGGCAGTTTTGGAGAATCCTGAAAAACTTCATAGCTAGGAACAAACTTAACTATTTCGTTGTTACATTCAATATCACACCCTTTAAATGATTTTGCAGACACAAGAGACACATTCATGCTTGCATTCACAATCCTTTTTAGTTGTCATGTAGTTAAAAAAGAAAGATCACTTTTCATGTGATGAGCTCTTACAATATGTTTAATTCTATCTTTAATGAGATGGTACATGTTCTCCTCTCTGGAGAAAATGGTTTTTTTGTCAAACAAATAAGGGCTTCCCAATACAATAGCACATATGTCAAGAGGAACCACATCTAGCTCAACCTCATCAATAAATTTTGAAGTGATAACAAATATAAGAATACACTGTATGGTTACTTGTAACTTTGCATTATCACATAACCAACCAAGAGAATAAGGGTTCTTATGAGGTTTTGTTTCCAATCCTAATTTCTTGACAATTGCTTAAGATATCAGATATACTTGGGAACCAGTATAAAAAAGAGTATCAACTTTTGCATGCTTAGTTACCACCCTTATATGAAAAAACTAACTTATTGTTCTTTCATAATTAGGAGATGGAACTGAAGAGATTGAACTAGCATGAGAAGATAGTATAACTTGCACTCCTACAACTGTGATTTGTGTTTGATCAATTGAGTTGGACCCGAACTCTTGTTGAACTGTCAAAACAATCTTTCTCTTTCCTTTGCCTCCAAACATTTTAGGCCTTAAATCAAGATGCAACTTCCAACAATGGTCTTCATCATGTCTGCTTTTCTTGCAATGAAAGCACGTAGGCTTTTCTTCTTCTTTATTTACTGTAGCTACCCTTTTTCCCTTGTTCTTACTTCCCTTTTGTTAAACAAACTCCATGGAGGAATAATCATTAACATCCTTCTCGCTGGACTCAAGATGCGTAGCTTGGACACATACTTCATCAAGATTAGTGGGATTAAATAAAAGAATAGCATGGAAAATATAGCTATGCAAGGCACTAATGTATTTTAGAAGAATTTCTTGAGAATATAGTGGAATATTTAAAGCCAATGATTTCTTCCTAAACTCTTCAGTAAAGGTTTGCACACTTTTCCCTTTTCCTGGTCTCAAATCTTGTCATTTCATTATTGCTTTCTATGTATATCCTAAAGGACAAAATTGTTTCTTTAATGCAGATGTGAATACAGACCAAGATGAAAGAATCTTACCATTCTCTTGAATACCTTTTTGAAGTTTACTTTCCCACCAAATCAATGTCTTACCTTCAAGATGAAGAGCATCCAATTGAATATTTACCTCTTCTTCACCAATCTACTTAACACGGCAATAAACATCTATTTTTCGAATCCAATTATCTAATTTCTATGCATTAATCTTACCATTATACATAGGTAAGTCAAATTTGACATCCAACTTTAACAATGGATTTTTTGGAGAAATCTTCTTATGAGGAGATGGAGATCGAGACGGAGAAGGATAATGAGAAGGATGTGGAGAAGAAGGAGGAGAAGGAGGAGAAGAGGATGGAGAAGAAGGTGGATATGTCTTTTGTGAAGGATTAGCATCTTCATTCATGATTTGACTTGAGCCTTCTCCTCTTCATTGTCCTCTTTTATTGTAGAGCTCTTCCACCATTGCCTTCATCAGAACGAATGCCTAGAAGAAATCCTCTTCAGAGTTAAAAAGGATTTGTTTTCCTTGGTGTGGCCATCCCTCATTTTTTAGTGCTTCTCCTTGAACCAATTTTGGGATTATAAACCTTGATTTTTCCTTCTCCCTTCTTGAGTCTAGACCTCATAAGCATCCACACTCACAAAACACATCAAAATATCTAACTAGCTCTGATACCAACTTGATCTGGATATTTTACTTAGCTAGTTAATTAATGACTTGATTGTTTAAAGAGTGTGAAAACCAAGATAGAAGAAATACACAAAGAAATTATGAGCAATAATGAGCAGCAAAAGAATGAGAAAGACACAATGAGATGATGACAGAATTCACCTAGTGTGGGCTACATCTTTAGGTCCACTTGCAATGGGAGTGGCCTCTTTTATTATGATGTAGAAGGGAAAATTATATCAAAAGTCTTCAATCCAAAGCTTGTCTTCTTCTTCGATGCAATAGAATGGCTTCCAAAAGCCTTTGTCAATTTGTCTCTCCCATTCCTAATTCTCCAAGAGGGATTTAAAATCTCATGTATCTCTCTAATACAAAAGAAATGTGGCCTTAACACTAAAATTCCCACACTCTTGCTCAAAAGCAATCCTTTGGCGCATTGGCAATGGGCTTTATTTTAAATAAATGAGACCTAACAGCCCCGAGGTTGAACCCGCGGGTTGTTGGGATTTTTCAGCCATACAATATTTGTAAATAAAAACCATAGTTCTTGGAATATCCTCCAAGCAACAAGATCCCAATGCATTGGAAAGTGGATAGATGTGGGTACATTGTCAATGGGGAGGTCGCAGGATCAAACCTGCTAACCTCCTCTCTTTGGAATGTTTGTTGTACGTGACATTAATAATAGAATCTCTGACATTGGTTACAAAGCTTGATGGTTGGATTGTGTTGAAGTCGTTGTGACTATAGTCTAGAGGTCAGGGATTCAATCCCATTGGCTGACCCTTTGTCAAATTAAACATGGAACCTTCTTGTCCATTCAGAGGCTACCACATGGCATTCTCTGATTGGCCCATGTCACATCGATGACACGTCACCTGCCAACTTGGATGCCAACTCAAATACCATGTGTCCACTAATCAACCTGCTATGTATCTTGTATGACTACCACATGTCACTTCGTACGGTTGATGCATGTCCTCCTATGGGACTGCCATGTGTCACCTATGTCCTTCCTTTTATCATGTTTGACAAAAACTTCATAATGCTATATCTTTCTCGCACGAAGTTCGTTTGAGCTCGCTCAAGTGACGTCAAAAATATCTCATTGAGCTCTTCATGATGGAGACCTTTTCATTGAATTTTTAGACCTTTTAATTTTGAGGTATTTTGGATTCTCCCAAATCATGATTACCCCCACTGGCATAAGTATTGTAGTATATTGGAGCATATATGTTGTTGTGGGCCACATTTCTCAACCAATGTAGGGTTAATTTTTTGTATATATAGGAATTTATATGGTAGAAAGAATTCCAAGATGCATATATTTTAGGTGTATCTGACATACTAATGGGCATTGTTTTAGGAAGGCATTCAAACGTGGCACCATAGAGTACTACGAGTGAGATAAAAAAAAAAAAAAAATTGTGCAAAGAGAGTGGGGAAGGTTGAGAAAGAAGCATATTCACACCACAACCATTCAACCATTATGTTATTAGGAGGAACCACTCCCTTATGGATACCCCCATTGGAATAATAATCATGGTACGTTGGAGCTTATATGTTGTTGTGGGCCACATCTCTCAACCAATGTGGGAAAAAGTTTTGGTATATAGAGGTATTTATATAATAGAAACAATTCCAAGATACATATTTTAGGCATATCTAACTTGGTAATGGGGTTATTTTTAGGAAGGCGTGTGAAAGGGGCACTATAAAGTACTACCAACGAGTTTTGTTTTTAGTGTAGATAGAGTGGGGAAAGTCCACTCCCTTGTGTCTAGACCCATTGGCATAATGATCATGGTATATTGGAGCTTATATATTGTTGTGGGCCACGTCTCTCAACCAATGTGAGATTAATGTTTTGTATAAAGAGGTATTTATGTCATATAAAAAATTCCAAGATGCATAGATTTTAGGTGTATCTGACTTAGTAATGTAGAATGTGGTGAGTACCTGCACAAAATATCTAGATAGTAGAAGAATGAACACAACTTGCAAAAGTGAGAAGACGAGAGAAAAGAATAGAATTGTATTAACCAAATGATTGAATGAATGATCAAATACACATAATATACTCTATATAACTCAACTAATGCGTCATAGTGGTGGTCTAGAGATATCTAGACACACTCAGGAAGTTACGTGAGTTAACTGCCACTTAGTCCTAGTCAACTAGTCATGCAATCCTCAATTAACTGGACTGACCAGAGTGAAATGAGCAGGAGATCAAGCATGCACAAGGAATGCACCTTCCTGGTGACGATCCCAAGGTAAGTTCACATTACTGGTGATGATCCCAAGGTTACTTGGTGATAAAACCGAAGTTACCCTGAATGAATCCACTCTGCTAGTCAACTGAAGACAACTGAAGAGAATATTCTCCTAGAATGTGGGAGGGGTTCCTAAAAAATAGGAGCCCATCATTAATGACTAATAAACATAGGAAAATAAGGAAACACTATCCTAGGTGTGTAATATCTCCAACACCTCTCCTGAATACTACTATGGGGTAATGAAGAATGTGTCTCGACAACTAAGGCCATGTTAGGTACCCATGAACAATGCAGTTAATGAACACTGAAAATAGAGTGAGAAAAGAGGGAAAACCTCATGGGAAAAATCCCCCCTCAAGGTACAATGCATCAAAATAAGAAAATACAATTGCTAAGCAATTGTTTCCTTCACTCCAAGACAATCATGCAGAGAGTGAAACTTATGCTCAATGAAAGTATTGGTGAAGATGTCACCAGTCTATTCAAAGGAAGGACATAACTACAGGTCAATGATCCTCTCATGGAATAGATATCTGATGTAGTGCATATGGATATCGATATTCTTTTTCCGCTGTCGATGCACTAGGTCTCTGCAAAACTTGAGTGTACTATTGTTGTCACACCAAATGACAGTCGATTTGTGGAACTGGATTCCCAACTCTGTAAGGAATTTTTGTTGCCACAATGCTTGGATGGTAATGTTAACTACTCCTTTGCACTCGACCTCAATTGAATATATAAAAATAACATATTTCTTCTTTCTCGACCAATAGATAGGCCCTGAAGCCAAACTGAGAGCGTATATGGATGTGGACTTGAGATTAGTGTTGTCTCCTGCCCAGTCAGAATCTGTGAAACCTATGAGATCCAATGCAGATCACGATGCATAATGAATCCCATAGCTAACAGTTCCCTGAATGTACCGAAGCATACACTTTGCAGCCTTCCAGTGTAACTCATGTGGCTCCTACATGTACCTAGAGACTACTCCCATTGCATATGATAGGTCTAGTTAGGTGTGGGAGAGATACAACAAACTCCCTACAAGTTGTCTGTAAAGAGTGTTGTCAACCAGTGGAGTGTCCCCACCATCCTCAATTCTTACCCCATATAGGAAGGGTGTAGGGGAAGACTTGTAATCTATCATGTGAAATATCTCCATGAGATCCCAAGTATACTTGGTTTGAGACAGCTTGATGTTTGAAGCATCCTGAATAATATTGAGACCAAGGAAGTAATGGAGTGGACCTTTGTTCATCATAAAAAAACACGTCATGCATAATCCTCTTCACCGTAACAATCGATGAAGTTGAGTATCCAATGATTAAAAGATCATCCACATAAATAACTAGAATCAAAAGTGAATCAGTAGTCCTAAGCATGTATATATTTGGATCATATTTACATCTCACAAAATTCTGGGACAACAAGTAGGAGTCCATCTTGGCGTACCATACTCTCAACACCTGCTTGAGGCCATAGAGAGACTTCTTGAGCTTACAAACCAAAGATGAATCATGTATGAAGCCATCTACATGTAAATCTCCTCTAAGATATCTCCGTGAAGAAATGAATTATTCACATCCATCTGATGGAATTCCCATCCTCTGGTTGGTGTAATAGCAAGGTCCAAATGAATGGAGTCCATCTTCGCTACTAGAGTGAATGTCTCATCATAGTCTATGCCATGAACTTATTGAAAACCTTTGGCAACTAATCTTGCCTTATATCTGTTAACTTGTCCATATGCTGCACTCTTGGTCCTATATACCTGTCTGCATCTGAAGATCTTCCTTCTTGAAGGAAGTGGAACCAAATCCCAATTTTGGTTCTCAAGGAAGGAGTTCTACTCCTCCTGCATGGTTGATTCCCAAAAGGGATTCCCTGCAGCCTCGCCATAGGTCTATGGGTTTAAATATTGAGCCACATAATGAGGGGGATCCTTGAACTAAGATTGATTCCTCCTGAGATCCATTGGATCCCCACCAATATATCATGCATCTTGAAGAGTGTTTTGTGCCCACTTGGGCTTATGCTTTGGCTCCTCATCTTCCTATACTGATTGTGCACCTGCATGGTCTGAATCCTCTGACTCTATAATGCAACTTAGATTTGAATTAGAGTCTGAATGTGTAGACTCATCATATCAAACTTATGGAAGGACAAAAGTACCTACATGTATCTCATGTGGATCATGTGAGAGACATTCCTCAAATTGAACATTACTCTTTGTTATCACATGAAGTTGTCATGGGTCAATTTTCCTCTTAAGTTTTAATTTTTTATCCTTTAGTCTTTTTAGTTTTTATTTTTGTTTTTCTCCTTATGGTTTTCTTAGGTTAGCTCAAATACATGGAAATATGGAGCTTGGCTCACATATTTGACCCACGTCTATGGTTTATACATGTTGGTCCTAAGGTTTGCACCTGACTGTTAAAGGGAAAAGCTAGGCCACCTATCATTTTTGAATGATTGTTTCTTTTAATTTTTTGTTGTTTGGTCAGAGGTTTAATCTATCAAGACAAAAGAAAGGTTGGTTTGGCAGAATGATATGGATGAGGGTCCTCCTTGGCTGGTGGCACACTAATGACAGACCAGTGAAATAATAGAAAACAAAGGGAAACAACAAACTACTCAATGAATAATCTGCTGCAAGAAGTTCAATACTTAAAATATCATTTCAAGACATTAAACATGTATCAAGACACAATTACTCCTTCAGGTTGTGATAAAGACAAAACGTCACCAAGCATTAGTTGTTTTCATAGGTTGTATATCAATAAAGACAGGTTACACAATAGCTGAAAGGAAATGACATGTACTTTGCACAAATCAAAAACTGCATTCAAGATAAGATAAAAACACATGAATATTTGAACAAAACATTATCATCAAGAGTATGTTCACCAGGTAGAGAGATTTAATACAAGCATAGAACAGTTCCAACCAGTCTGATGTAGTGTTATTCTTTCCCCAAAAATATGACCCTCAAAACATTCAAAGACCCCCTATTTAACAAAGTTGCAGAGGTTCTCGTCCTTAGGGGACTGAGACCTAATTTTAGGTAACTGTTCGTAGAACAAATTATTAACTCAAATATAATATTAGACTTAATCAACAAGAGTGATTCTTATCACACACAGAAGACCACTCTTGTCCCTAATCTAATAAAATACTAGAGTTAATCAACTAAAAACTACTACTGTCTCTGAGACAGAACTGATGCATGTGTTGGAGGAACTAGATTGGCGGAAAATAGGCCTCAGAGTGACATAATAAATATCTGTGTTGCGTAATGGCATGCCTGCGAACTGTTGGAGGCCACTAAAGACAATTGGTTGCATGAGCAGATCTCTACTTGAGGAAGAGGTAGTCTGTTGAAGTACTCTAGAGCTATTCTGCATCGACCTGAGACTGAGACTTAACTCTTTGTCTGTGTATGAGATTTCAAAATCTAAGTGCACTCTATCTCGATTGTAACTGGACCTTCTTCTCGCTTTCTCTATGATGAGATGGTCATGAACAGGAAGACATGGAGGCAAGCCTCCAATAGGAAGACAGGATGTGTGGAGGTGATAGGTGATATGAGTAGATTTGTATTACATGGAGGTGAGTGGAGGACAAGTGTCGGGTGCTGAGAGGAGCGAGAGTAGTGATTGGAATGAGTGGAGGTGACGTGGAGACTTGATGTCATTTAATCATGTGATTGCAGAAGTTGTTGAGGGTGTTTTGGGTCCACAACTCTTTTGGGCCCGCAATCCCCCACAAGTTGCCACATACCCTTCCAACAATACCATGGTTCCAATTGCGGGACTGATCAATAAAATTAACATCTGAGCAGTTTACATCCCCACAATGAAGCATGGCCATCGATCTGATTGTAGTCTGCGATCTGAGTGATATTTACCTGCTGTAAGGATCAACATTTATTGTTGATTTGAGATCAACGGTCCATTATCACTTCAGGATTTCAGGCTTCGGTAGTTTTCAATGCATAGTTCTTACCATCATCCGGAGTGTTGCATTTCTAAAATGAGGGATCTCCCTCCATGTGGCCTTTATATCTGGACAGTCCAAATTCACTTCGGGAGTTCAGGCTTCAGGAGTTTGTAACATTGTGCTTGGAAATCTCCCATAGTGGTACGGGCTCGGAGTGACGTGGCAGGTTAGATGTCACATGATGTCACGACTATTGATGTCTCATGGAGAGAAGGGTGACACGTGTCACATGGAAATGGGAGAATGACACAACCAAATGACCTAGAATGAGTGCGACGTGTCATGACTGATCAATGCCATGTGCTTCGGCTCTTCGGCTCTTTGGCTCTTCAACTCTTCAGGACTTCGGCTCTTCAGGACTTCATCTCTTAGAGTCTTCGGTACTTCAGGTAATTCTTGATGCTAAACCCCGTGCAATTTTGACGCTCTAAATACATGAAAACCGTCGATCTGATTGACCTGATGGATCACCACCATCAAAAGTTAACATGTTTTTTCCCACAATTAGAGTCTGAAATTGACCACTCTGGATTGCTGTGTTGTCCATGGGCATTTCATGTGCATACAGAAAAGGCTTGGCCGACCATCGGTGAGTTGAATCAATGGAAAACATGATGACAATCATTCCAAACCAAATACGACATATAATTATCCTTCAAGAAACAATAGAAATAGAAATGTGGAAAGACTCAATCAAGAAAAAAATGAATAAGAACCAAGTCACTCAGTAATGGGAAACTGACTTAATCAACTTGAAGAGGACAAATTCGATGAAGGCATAGGGAAAGGAGAGAGGAGAGGCAGGGGTGCAGACCTAGGTTATAACATTGGCTCCAACTGGGGATAGCTCATCCCTGTGAGGTGCTAAGAACCGTAGATTGGTGACTTGAGATTAAATAATTTCTCTTACCTTCCATTTCTTACCTTTGTTTCCGTCTGCCAGCCCTGTGTATTGCTACTGTCCCTCATCCATGCATTTTATTGAACTGAAAAATTGAAACTACACCCCAGTGCCTTATTGGGCTATGGAGTCTTTATTCACACACAACTAACTAATCAAAAGCAAAAATAAAGGAAAGCATCTATGGTACAAGAGGGACCTTCCCTCATCCTTAAACAAAATAGTGTTTTAGGAAGAACCCATTTACTGGGCCTCCAAAGATCTATGTATCATCTAGATTGCGCAGGATAAATGTGTTGTTGTTCATAACTTCAACCACCTTAAAAGGGACAAACCATAGGTTGTCAAATTTACCATGCTTGGACTTGTCATCCCTTCTAGCATCCCACCTCAAAACCAGGTCACCTTTCTGAAAAATATCCTTCCTGGTTTTCTTTTCAAAGGCTGATTTGATCTTGTTATGGTATGCTTATGTCCTCTGATCTAGTGCTTCTCTTATTTGTTGAACTTCTATAATCTAGAATATTCTCCTTTGGATGTCATTGGGTTCCTCAATCTCCTCCTGCAACAATTTTAGGACTGGTATACCAAGCTGAGTGGGAAAAACAAAATCTATTCCATAAAAAAGTTGGAATGGTGAGGTTCCCAGAGACTTCTTAGTGTTGATTATGTCATTCCACAAAGCATATTTGAGTTTGGAGTCCCAAGATTTCTTGTTATCAACCAAAAAATTCTTGATAATCCTAATGAGAGTTTTATTTGATGACTCTGCCAGAACATTCCCCTAAGGTTAATAGGGTGTGGAATGTGTCAAGAAAATGTTATGACTGCCACAAAAGTCAATCATGGATTTAGACTTGAATGCTTGGGCATTGTCTATTACAATCTTGTTGGGGCAACCAATTCTTGAAAAAATATTAGTTTCCAAGAAATTGATGATCACCTTGTCAGTGGCATTCCTGGTGGGCATAGCCTCAATCCACTTGGTGAAGTAATCGGCGGTAGTAAGGATCCCCTTGTGCTGTCCACTAGAGGGTGGATTTATTTCTCCTATGAAGTCTAACCCCCATTGCTAAAATGGACCACCAGCAGTGATAGGCCTTAGGGGCAGTGATAGTAACTTATGTTTCCCTGTAAACATCTGACATTCATTGCAAGCCCTGACAGTAGAAAAAACATCATAGAAAAGGGTGGGCCAATAGTACTCTACCCTTAGGATCGTGAGAGTTGTGGCCTTCCAATGTTGGTGTCCTCCACATACTCCTCTATGCATTTTTGTTGTGAGTTCTTTGGTTTCATTTTCATCAAGGCATTTTAACAGGATGCCAGTAGTATCTCTCCAATATAGGTTCTAGTTTGAGATGCAGAATTTGATCGCTTTCAATTTGAGAGACCTTGCCTTTGTCTTCTTCACAGCTGGTGGACATTCAAAATGTTGTAGAAAATAGATGATGTTTTTATACCAAGGTGAAGAGTAGTTTTTAGATACTTGTAAACTGTCTTGTCCAGGTTGTATGATGGGTGCGTCTGATTGGGTGAAGATATGATGCAATTCTAGCACCTTACAATTCAACTTTGATACAAATTTGGCCAATCATTGCCCCTTGATCAACTTGGTGGGATTTATGTGCAGTTCATACTCCAACAATTTGACAATCCATTTTCCTCTTTTCCCCTCACTGTCTGGCTAGACCAGAATCTCTTTGACACTGCTGCTAGGAACAAAGGATGGTATGCTAGACTGTAGCACATAAACCCTGAAGGCCTTGAGTGCTTTGACGAGTGCATAAGCCTACTTCTCTAATATATCATACTTCAACTCAGCATCTCGGAGGGATTTTTTGAGAAAGGCTATTGGCTTCTCATGCCCTTCTTCATTTTTCTACAGCAGTACAACAGCAATGGTTTCCTGTAAAGCAAAGGAGAAGATGAAGAAATCTTTGGTGTAGTCAGGTCTGGCCAATATAGGGGCCTCAACTAAATCTTGCTTGATTGTTTGGAAAGATGATTTTTCCTCCAAGGACCATTTTATCACAGCATATTTCTTCAACATGTTAGTAACAGACTTCATAATTTCAGCAAAATTTGGCACAAAATGCCTGAGGAAGTTTATCTTACCAATAAAATACTGGACAACCTTTTTATTTATGGGGATCTCAATCGCTTGAATGACACACACCCTCTTTGGATCAATTTTTATACCTACTGTTGATATGACGTGGCTCAGGAGCTTTCCTTCTGGCATGGAAAAGTGAGATTTCCTACGATTCAGGGATATTCCATACCTCCTGCATTTCTTGAAAACCTGCTCCAAATGCTGCAAATGTTCATCATCAGAGTTGGAGAAAATGGTGATGTCATCCAAGGATATAACCATAAATTTTTCTTTTTCCCCACAAAAGCTATGTCCATGGCCCTCTGAAAAGTGCCCCCTGCGTTCATCACCCAAAAGGGCATCTTGTCATACATGAAAGTTCCCCATGTGGTGGTGAATGTTTTTTTTTCTTTATCCCCCTCACACACTACTATCTGGTTATAACCAGAGTATCCATCTCGAAAGGAAATTTTATGTGCACCTACCACCCTCTATAAAATATGATCCATCTTGGGGAGGGGGAAATTTTCCTTCAGAGAACACTTGTTGACATTTTCGAAGTCAACAGACAAGTGTATCTCACCATTTTTCTTCCTTACAGGTACTAAGTTGGCCACCCAGTTTGAATACCTTAATGGTACAATAATCTTGGCAGCTAACATTATTTTCAACTATTTATCAATTATGGACATTAACATCGGATTAAATTGTCAAACCTTCTGTTTGAATGGCTTGGAGTCGATCCTTAGAGGGATCTTGTAATGGATGATGTCAGTGTCAAACATCTTCAAATCTTCATAGGATCATGCAAAGGTATCAACAAACTTTTTAATGAGACTGGCATACCTATCTTTTTGTTCTGCAGCTAATTCTTTGACAACTTGATGATCCCTAGATTCTCAGTGGTCCCAATATTGCAATATGTCACCTCTTCTTCTTGACTCTTCCCGGCAACTCTTTTGTAAACATCATTACTGTCAAACAATCTCTCCAAAGGCACTAGTCCTTTTGGAATATGGTTGGTTTTCAGCTCCACAATATTATGACCAGCCACTATCTTTAATAGAGAAGATGCTTGTTGATCTTCCAATTCATCATCTTCACCTTCATGGACCTTTTGATCAATTGAGATATTAGAGAATTCATCAATGGTGTGCAGAAATCTCTGCAGCTCTAGATCATCACTAAAGACTTGCTAGTGCTTTACATTGTCTGGTATGGTTGTTCTATGTCTGATCTCCACCTGATATTTGATATTTGGGCCAATAGGAGGCCTGAAAGTGCTAGCAGCTAAAGCCAAAGAGTCTTCCTTCTGATTTTTTTCTCTGTGAATAAAGGAAATGTTGAATGCTAGAAAGAAGTTATTGATCAGATCTCATACCTCATTTATGTACTGCTTGAGCCTCTGTTGCTTAGCTTGATAGATGTTTCTCACTTGATTGATGACCAACTCAAAATCACCAAAAACTACTAGAAAATCAATGGTCGTGTCTTTGTCAGTCCTCAATCCCAATACTTGAGCTTCGTACTCAATTATCTTATTAGTAGTTTCAAACTCCAGCTTATAAGAGAGGGTTATTACTTCTTCTGAAGAGGAAATGAGGAGAATACTTGCACCAGATCCTTCCTTTTATGAAGAACCATCGAAATACATCTTCCATACTTTGTTTTGTTGACTTGTCAATGGCTGATCTTTGCATTGGTTAACTGATGTTTCAGATTCATCATCATTTAAATGAAAGACAGATGAGCCAATCTCATCATCAACAACATAGATTGGATGATTGCTTGGGTTCTGATGGTCACTGACAATGTAGGCTAGCCTTACCTCTCTGTATAGCCTCCTATGATAACCTCCAAACAGAGGAACGGTGGCATAAGTGAGGTTCATTTGTAATGATCCTCCAACCTTCTTAGCCCAAATTCTGGATAAGAGCATGCCAAACTTTGGGGGAATGTCTGCTACAACAATGTCCATCACTACACTCTTCATGGGTAATTATTCTAGAGAAACCACCATGTCCTTTATCAATCCCATACATTTTACTTTCTTAGAATCAAAGGAGTAAAGGTCTTGGTAAGGCTTGGTATTCTCCAGACCTAGTTCTTCCATAACAACTTTGGGCATGACATTGTGAGAGGCTCCTGAGTCCATAAGACAGTTATGCAATATCTTATCATGAACATTTAAAGATATATAGAATGGAGGGGAAGCATCATAGCCATATTCAATGTGTGGGCCCACAGTAATGGTTGGGTTTTCATCCTGTAGACTAATGACATCAGAAGATACACTAGAAGGATTTGGATGGAGAACTTTCATGATGTATTTTTTGAAAGGTTCGTTTTTTAACAATTCTATCATAGGCATGGGGATCTAGATCTTTCTCAGCTCAATTTCCTAGCTGAAAGAGGTTGGTGGCATATCAGATTCTCTTATTTCAAGGACTGCAGGTTTTGATAGGGGAAGTTGATGAGTTTTAGATGGCATACCTTTATTTGGACTTGGCTTGGGGGGAGCTTCAAATTGTTTGCTTTGATCAAATGTGGTGGCTTTGGGAGCCCCTGCTCTCTTCCTCAAATCATATTTCTTCTTGGGTTGAACTTGAATAACTCCCTCCTCCCTTATTTGATCATCAAACTGATTTGACAATTGCACTACCTCATATTCTTGTTGGGTTAAGTGACTGGTATAGTAATTTTTCTCGTTAAATAGCACAACAGAATCATCCACAACATCATTGTCTACCTCCATCTCCTCAATTTGATTGTTTTGGAAAGGAGGCACTACCATTTGATAATCAACACTTATTCTTTCTCTCTACATTATTTGAGGGGAATCATTAGGCCTTCTGAACTGATTTTGATTTCTATTTCCAACCCCTTGAAAAGTTATTTTAGAAGTCATATCTTTCAAAGTTTTGGTCATTTCCTCAAGTTTGGGATCAGATGTGGTCTATTTAGAGGAGGTAGAGGCATCCTCTCTCTCTTTTTTCTTCTCTTTATCAGATCTATTCTTTAATCTGTCTAATGCCAAAATATTATATTCAACCTCAATGGTTTCTTCCTGCATGGACAATAGTGTGGTTGATATTCTCTCTCTCAGGAGGAGGGACAATTCTGCATAAAATGCATTAGCATAGGTGATATTGGCAGAGGCTTTGGTTGGTTTGATCTCATCTGGGATTCTACCATACATTTTATCGAATCTCTTGGTGAAGTCTGAAATGGATTCACCATTCTTTCTCTTTAGAGCCCCAAATTCAGTGATGTAGTATAGGTAATCTTTCCTATCTCCCCATCGCTTTATGAAAGCTTCATCTAATGCCTCAATATCTGCAATGGAACCTAGAGGAATACCCCTGAACCATTTTCTGACTTCCCCATCCAGACTATGTATAAAAAACCTCATCCATACACCAGCATAATCAATGTTAAAGTTATCTGCAAAGTTGTAGAAGGCTACCAGATGTTCTTCAGCAATTACTTCACCTTCCCCATTATATCTTGGAAAATATTTCATATAATTTGTGGTTGGGAATGCATCTAAGCCTACAGGCAGCACTAGGGGTGCATATCTAGCAGTAATTATGACATACATCATGTTAACGTCCATGGTTTGAATAATAGGAATCTGCAAATTTATGGGAGATACAGGGGTGGATGCAGGATTGGATACTAAAGTGGAATCAGGAGTTGGAGATGTCTGAGCTTATTTGGAGTTATGATTCTCAGGGCTAGAAAATTCCAGCTGCTTGTGATGATGGTTTGAAGTATTCTCTTGGTGTGCATCTTTACCCTTGAGGGGGGAAGTATATCTCTGAGCTACATTGGATTTTCTTAGTTACCTTTATGGCTCAGATTCTACTGTTTTGTTCTCTGGGTTAGAATGAGCCTTCTTGGCTTTGTTGTTTTCAGATTTGGATCTATTGAATCCCTTCCTGGGTGCCAATATTTCATTTTTAAATTTTATTCAGTGAAGTCGTTAGGTGAAAGATGGTAGTCTATCTGTGTCTGATCTTTGTTCACCATCAAAGGTCAGAGATGATAAATTGTCGTTCTCTTAAGGAATGATATTTTGTTACTCCATTCCCCCGCAACGACGCCAGAATATGTTGGTCCTAAGGTCTACACCTAACTGCTAAAAGGAAAATCTAGGCAACCTATCAGTTTTGAACGATTGTTTCTTTTAATTTTTTGTTGGTTGGTCAGAGGGTTATTCTATAAATACAAAATAAAGGTTGGGTTGGAATAATGATATGTATGAGTGTCCTCCTTGGCTGGTGGCACACTAATGACAGACCAGTGAAATAATAGAAAACAAAGGGAAACAACAAACTACTCAATGAATAATCTGTTGCAAGAAGTTCAATACTTAAAATATCATTTCAAGACATTAAATGTGTATCAAGACACAACTAATCCTTCGGGTTGCAATAAAAGAAAAACTTCACCAAGCATTAGCTATTTTCACAGGTTGCATATCAATAAAGATAGGTTACACAATAGCTGAAAGGAAATGACATGTACTTTGCACAAATCAAAAACTGCATTCAAGATAAGATAAAAACACATGAAGATTTGAACGAAACACTGTCATCAAGAGTATGTTCACCAGGTAGAGAGATTTAATCCAAGAGTAGAATGGGTCCAACCAGTCTGATGTAGTGTTATTCTTTCCCCAAAAATCCGACCCTCAAAACATTCAAAGACCCCTTATTTAACAGAGTTGCATAGGTTCTCGTCCTTAGGGGACTGAGACCTAATTTTAGGTAACTATTCGTAGAACAAATTATTAACTCGACTATGATACTAGACTTAATCAAAAAAAGTGATTCTTATCACACACAGAAGACCACTCTTGTCCCTAATATAAGAAAATGTTGGAATTAATCAACTAAAAACTACTACTGTCTCAAAGACAAAACTGATACATGCGCTGGAGGAACTGAATTGGCATAAAATAGGCCTCAGAGTGAAAGAATAGATCTTTGTGTTGCATAATGGCATGTCTGTGAGTTGTTGGAGGCCACTGAAGAATAATGGCTACATGAGCAGATCTCTGCTTGAGGAAGAGGTAGTTTGTTGAAGTGTTATGGAGCTATTATGCATCAACCTGGGATTGAGACTTAACTCTCTGTCTACGTCTGAGCTTTCAGAAGCTAAGTGCACTATGTCTTGACTGTAATTGGCCCTTATTCTCGCTTTCTCTGTGATGAGCTGGTCGTGAACAGGAATACGTGGAGGTGATCGTCCAATAGGAAGACAAGATGCGTGGAGGTGATAGGTGATATGAGCGGATTTGTATTATGTGGAGGTGAGTGGAGGACAAGTGTCAAGTGGTGAGAGTAGTGAGTGGAATGAGTGGAGGTGACGTGGCAGTGACATGGTGACCTCATGTCATTTAATCACATGATTGCGGAAGTTGTTGAGGGTGGTTTGTGTCCATACCACTTTTGGGCCCTCAATCCCCCACAAGTTGCCACGTATCCTTCCAACAATACCATGGTTCCAATTGCAAGACCAGTCTAGAAAATTAACATACGAGTAGTTTACATCCCTGCAATGAAGCATGGTCATCGATTTGATTGTAATCTCTGATCCAGATGATATTTACCTGCTGCAAGGATCAACGGTTCTTGTTGATTTGAGATCAACGATCTACGATCACTTAGGGAGTTCGAGATTCGAGATTTTTCAATGCATAGTTCTTACCATCCTCCGGAGTGCTACATTTCTAAAGTGAGGGATCCACCTCCACGTGGCCTCTGGATCTGGACGGTGCAGATTCACTTCGGGAGTTCGGGCTTTGGGAGTGTTGTAGGTGAATCCCCCTACGGACAACTGGATTCCCTCTTGGTCTCTAGACTCCTAAGGCCAAGACAAAAAAGTTATTAACATAGACAATGACTTCCTTTTAGATCTAATCAAACTAATAAATGAAAGAGAAGGAGAAAGATATGTACCTTATTAGTGATGTTTTTCCTTGCAAAGTCCTAGCTGAGATTCGATCCTGAGCTCCCTGATAGGTCCTGTAGGACAAACAAAGATACAATGGACTTCCTACTCTACTGAGATTAGCTCAAATATAGATCCATCTACTACAAAAAAACTCATATGGAACAAGCATAAGTTTGAAAGAAATAGGCCAAGCATTGATTATTAATGAGAACAAGTAAAAGTACTTACAATCCTTTGAATGAAGGTGCAACAGCTTCTTCCAGTTCTCCTTGTCCAACCCCTTTGCTCAAGTAATCTACACTTATCGCTTTGATGACATCTCACTCATGAGATCATAAGTTTCACATCTCCAATATTTTCCATGTACATACCACTTATAGGATCATAAGTTTGGTATCAATCTCTAGTCTCTACTCCTTTCACCATGAGGAGACCTCCTTATATAACCTTGGAGATGTAACCACTTGAGATATCTTTGGGATGAGTTGAGGATTCCTCTCCTTTAGTTGAGGATCTTCCCTAAGATCATGCCTTGACCATCTATTCGAATCCAACCAGCTTCAGGAATTGAGGGATTCTTCCCTGATTTGTCTCAACAAACCCAAAACTTTCTTAGAAAAGGGTAGTGATCCCCCAAAAGGGTGCACAGGGCACTCAAACACTCCCCCAAAGAGGCTCAGGGAGCACTAGCACTCCCTGACAGTGGGTAGGGGAGTGCTCCTCTCCAAAATCCATTTTTTAGTGGTTCTTTCAATGGCAAAAGGTTTGTACTCCTTGTCATGTGATCTCTCTTCTTCAAAACTAGTCTTTGAGGTGTCTTAAGTGTATTTATGATGTCGTTAGAGGCACGACATAGGAAAGATGGAAATATGACACTTGCAACACTTATATTCAAGATGAGACACTTGCGTACAAGATGTGACACTTACAACGCTTGTAATGACGACACTTGCGACACTATCGAAGTGAGTAATTTTGAGGTGTTACAGATTGCCCCCCAAATTACGAAGTTAGAAGATGATGATGACTGAAGTACATTGTAGACTTTTTCGAGCAAGGGTATGGACACGAGAAACCAGAAAAAGCTACACACAACCATCAAACAAATATTATGACATGTTTCAAACCCAAGGCAGACATACCTATGCTTGAGTGATAAAGACTTTTTAAGTATGACCGACATAACATACACCGCGGATCCATAATTACATTGACAAAAGGTATAGCCACTGAAGATACAATGTCGATCTATACTCCTATGACCTGAACTGGTCATAGCCACGAGGAATACATAGTGGATCTACGAGATGACAAGACATAGCCACAACCAATACAAATTGGATCTATGTAACAGTATATGTGTCATAGTCCAAAAGAACTCCTTCGCAACCTGGGAAAAGTATGCATAAGAGTGATAACTCAAACCAGGGTATTCTTACTAATCCCGATGTAGTACAAATATAACCATGTGAATAGATGTCCTGATATCGAACATGGAAAAAACCACTTGATTACCAGTCAATGATGTAAATTGTTAACAAGCGCGAGGGAGATCACCATTGATGTCAATGATTCCCAAGGTACTCTAGTACATTCCAGTGAATGTGAATAGATGAGTTGAATTCAAACATACATGGAATCATCCAATCAGAGGTCAATGATGTAAACTCACTTTCGGATGTGAGGAGGCCTGCCATTGGGGCATGCAGGTCCCAAGGTACTAACTGGTTTCTAAGTCTAGTTCCTGGATAATGTGCTGAAGCCGACAGGAATAGACTCGTCGAAGGAGGGCCTTGATGTATCCCCCATCAACGACATGAAACAGACACAGAGATGTAATTGATGGATCAAATGAACATGGACTGACATGGGTATTGAAACAGGATATTTGTGATGGTTGACTCACGAGGTAGATACTTCCCTTGAACATTGAGGCACAACAACAGAAACGTGACATGGACCAAAACTTGATGATGCAGTGGATGTTGTGACTTTCGTAAGGTGACCCAAAGGAGTAAAAGAAACCCAGAGGATTGGCTCAGTGCAGAGGTTCAACAGATTAAAATGCGTGCAAAGACAAAGTGTCGTGTTCAAGGGCGACTGTAAGAGTTACTGGTAGTGTTCTCAAAAACTGCTTGGCTTGCTTCCTTCAATTTTCCCCCCATCCAAATAGATGAGTACCTCTTTTTAATTTAACAAGCTCGAGGAGGGTAACACATGATGGATATAACTCACCTTGGATAAGTCCCCCTTCCTTTGTTTAATGAACTAGAAGAAGTAAGGGTTTGGTCCCGTATGGGCCCTTCAATGTATGATTGTTTAATGAGTCCAGAGAAGGTACACTCGGTGGTTTTTCATATTTAGAGAGTTTGAAAACAACTTAAAGATGACTCCAATGTTGTCATTTTTCGTAATGTTAGTCTTGCGAGGACAAAAAATAGTAAATTATCACTCGAAAGACGCCCTTTCAAACCTTCTAACGAGTGGGAAAGGAAGCAAGATCACTCGGCAATCTTTTCATGTTTAGAGAGTCGAAAAAGAGCTTAAAGATGACTCCAGGGGGTTCATTTTTTGTATAACCATGTGAGTCCGAACAAGTGATAAAGTCTACTTAGTTACATTCTCATGTTTTTCGAGCACGAGAAAGAACAAAGACTAATCTCGATATGCCCACAGCTTGAAAGCTAGTGGCTTAACTCCAGAATGATCATCAAAGGCTGGAGACATGCCCTCCAAGCTTCAATTCATTCACCGAATGTGAGGTTGTCACCAATTTCTCTACTAGACGGAGAAAAAGGATAAGAGTGGATGAAAATAAGGTTCAAGAGAGGAGACTGTTTCATTTTTTAATGAGCTTGACACAGGAAAATAACTATGCTCAGGGCTCCGGGTTCAATCCCCAGATGGATGTTTCAGTTCTTAACGAGCTTGCTATAGAGAGGAAAACTATGCTCAAAGATTTTGTTTCATTTTTTAACGAGCTTGCCATAGAGAGGAGAAATTGTTCTCGTGACCTCTATTTCATTTTTTAATGAGCTTGCCACAGAGAGAAAAACAATGCTCGTGACCTCTTCTTGATCATGGCTTCCAAGAGAATAATGCGCTGGAAGGACACCATGTCAAGGGATAAAAATCAGTCATAGCTTCCAAGAGATCTTCACTAGATGGAAGAAAATCACTCTGGAAGGAACACATGTCGAGGGTTACGACAGGGATAAGGAGATCAAGCTACAATAGCCCTACCGAAGAGATCACCATGTCAACTACCGGATCCAAATCATCGGAAGTTGAAGTCATGGGAGACAATGGAAAATCAACATCAGGAGGGGAGATAGAGTGGATATCTTCTCGAATTTCTTCACGAGGGGGAAGAAAAGAGGATCGATTATGGTTATCATCTCGAGGTATCTCATCAATGCTCAACATTTCCATAATAGATTCATCAGAGAGAAAAATTGGGGAAATGTAGTCGATCGCAGACAACAAGGAACTTAACCGTGATGGCATAAAGTAATTTTCGGGTGTCAATAAATGTTGGTAATCCGAAGAGAGAGAAGCAGATTGGATAGAAACGTATGATGTTTTGGCTGGACTAAGTGGCACGGTGTCACCTATTGCATTGAATTCCAATGGACTAGGTACAATCCAAGGGTCAGATGATTCCAAAGATTGATAAGTCGTGGTCAAAATCATATCGACGGTGGCAATATGATGTGCAGTTGGTGGAAGTGGTGTAGGGAAGGTACCCATAAGGCTAGAATCTCTTAGCAATCCAACACCAACGCTTTCATACGTTATCTTGTGGTCTCCCAAGAAAGGAATGTTGTTGGTAGCAGGAGGGCAAGCGTCGGTCGTGCAGAAATCTAACTGATCAACAGTGACAATTTTTCTCTGATGAGGAAATTGTACACATTGAAACATTGATGAGGAAACAAAAATAATAGCATAAAACCAACTTCTTTCAAGTAACAAGTTGTAATCGAGGGGAGCATCAACCACCTCGACATCAAGTGACAGTTTTTCCACCTAATTGGATGGGGAGGGACTGTAAAATCCCATGGGGATGAAAACCTCACCCATTGAATGCGCATAACATCGTTGGGGATTTTTTAAGTGTAGGTGATTTTAAACCTTTCCAACATGCTAAAGACATGACACAAGTTGAGGCTCCCTCATCCAGAATAGTTCGATGGATTTGTTGATTGTGAACAACAACATCAACTTGGAAAGCAAGTTGGTGGGAGAGTCGAGACGTATAATTGTCCAGGTTAAACATGATATGGTTGCATGACTTAGGATCAACAGCACCAATAGTGTCCAAGAGCGTTCTATGTTGACTGGGGCAGTGTTGTAGAACTTCTAATGCAGACATAGCACACGGTTCTTGAGCCAAATCTTCAACAATGTTGTAGTTTTGGGCGGCACGTGAACTACGATTAAAGGTAGATTTGTGGATAGTGCTCTTCGGAGGGCGTAAGACAGAGTTGAACATGGGTTTCTCAATCTGAAGTGGTCCAAATGGAGGATTAACCGATGGAGGAGTAACAGAGGATGGTGATGGATCCGGTAAAGTATCGGTACCGTTAGTGACCTTTCCTTTGTCAGAGTTACCTGGTATGTCGTATGTCTTAGAGAGAGTGGTCAAATTAATCCCATTAAACATATAATATGTGCACTTCTCGAGGCCTCATCATGAGGATGGCTAGAACTTCCCCCGGGAGAGGGGGTTGGAGCAACCATAGATTGCTACTGTGGAAAAGGCTGAGTAAGCACAACGGGTTGTGAATTTCCTTGAAAAAGTTTGGCTACTTCAGTGTGATGTGGACAGTCTCAAGTGTAGTGATCGTCACCACAAATGATACATGGGAATTTCAATTTTCATTGTGGTTTCTTTTCAGTAGCAGGTGTTTGAGCTTGATTTTTTGGTTGTTCATTGTTATTAGTATTTTTTGATTTACTTTTTGTCTTCTTCTTACCTCCTGATTGTTGTGAAGCAGTATATTGAACTGGCTTCACCTCAGAGATCTGAGTTTGGGGGGAGGTAGAGGAGAGTGTGGGTGATTGGGAAGTAGATTGAGTTTTGACGGAACCAATAACATCGTCCGCATGAGATGAGGATGATGGCTTGGATGGATCGGTATTAGCTCGAGCAGCATTCAGAAGCATATCATACAAAGTACCAAATTGTGAATAAACCAAATCTAAGTACTAAGCCCGAGCAATGGTTTCTTCCTCGATGACCGCACCACCCATAGAGACATCGCGAGCGATCGGGGGTAAAAGTGATTTAGTAAACCACTCCGCCAATAATATGTTAGGAATGATTACTTTGATCATCCTTCATCGTCGTCTCCACTCATGAATATGGTCAAAGATATGCATGGAGTCAGTTTGACGAAGGGAGGTCAAGAGTTCAGTACCCGTCTCGTAGCGAATAGGTAGTTGAAAGTGCGTGACGAAAGACATGGCAAGGGAGTTGAAATCATGAAAAGAAGCATGTGGTAGTTCAATATACCACTTTGCTACAGAGCCAGTAAGTGTTCATTGGAAAAGACGCAAACGTATAGAATGATCCATGAGGGAGTTTGATGAACACCACAAATGGAAAGTCATCACATGGTTATTTGGATCTTCGCCAGATTTTCCATCAAATTTTGGAATATCAGAAGGAAGTTCAGCTGGAATAACTGGCCAAACCGGTGAATGAAAAATAGGATCATTAGTTAACCGAGACAAGTCTGGGATATCCAGAGTCACAAGGAAATGTAGTTGTCGGTTAATTTGTGGATGATACTGGTGTGGCATAGGAACACCAGTAGGACCATAAACTGGTTTAGGTGGATAGTTGTAACCAGTAGGTCCTCCTACATACGGTTGTTGCTGACCAGGATCAACAGGATTCGATGATGGCTGAGAAACATTTGCATAACCTGGTGGGTTATGAGCATTATAAGTCGAGTGATTTGCTTGCCCAGAAAGAGGATGAACATTATGCCCTTGAGGAGGGTAAGGAGTATATCCCAGAGGCAGATACACATTAGACCCATGGGGAGGATAAGGTTGTTGTCCTTGAGGACTCTAGGTGGTGTTTGGGATGCCGTCCGGATAAGGTTGTCCATAAGACGGTCTGAAAGGAACAGGATTTGATAATCCTCCTTGTGGGTTATGATATGAGTGCCCCCCAACATGGGGTTGGGTAAATGTGCCTCTGGAAGATACTCCCTAGGATTGTGAAGGGTTTCTAGCAGACGAAGGTTGCCCCCCTACCAACGGTGGATTAACGATCGGGGTATGAATGGCAAAGGAAGGTTGTCCTCTGGGAAGAAAATGAAAAGGGGGTTGTCCCTCGCGAGGGGTAGGCCCACCATAGGATGGTGGTATTTCAAGAGGGACAGGTCCACTAGATGGTGGTTTCCCTCCAGTTGGATGTATTTGTCTAGCAAGGGTCTGCATTCTCGGGTGAAAAGATATCCCAGCAAGATCGTGCAAAACATGTGGAGCTGTAGAGTGAAAGTTTGTAAAAGTGGGTGTAGGGATCAAAGTGCCTTGGGAATGCGTAGAGGTGATGAGTCCAACATTAGGATAGACTTGTGTTGATGCAACAGTAGGGTTAATGACCTGATCGATGGGGTGATTCATAGTTTGACCAGATGGCCCAGTTTCAACAGGAGGGTCATGAGGATTAAAGGGTTGTCGAAAGGATTCAAAATGATCATAGAGATCGCATCCTGATGAAGTCCTCCATACAGAACGAGCAGGTGTGGGATTTGTATCTACTGTAGTGGTAGGAAAAATAGGAGTCCTATACTCATCACTAAAGGTTGGTTCTGTGGATCCCATATATGTTTCGGTAAATGCTCTCTCAGGTAATTGTGGGACCTCTTTGTCTATGACGTTTCCAAGGGAGTCTAAACGAAGAAAAAGTGGCTTGAGAGGGGTTACCGACACATATGTAGTGCGAGGAGTGGTATTCTCAACTGTAACCAAAGTGCCTTCTGAATTCTCTAACGGAGGAGCAACAACACTCCTAGCGTCCGATTGATTTTCTACCTCTCCATGGTAGCTGTCTTCTGGAGGGTTAGGAGGTAAGGGTTGGTAGCCTTCTGGAGGCAGCCCTTGCATCCTACATGATTGACGAAGACCTTTATCATCTACGGGCTCAATTTTGGAGAATAATAGTACACGCTGAAAATCTAGGGCCAACTAATGAAAAGAAACAACATACGCTAATAAAATATAGGAATCAAAACCAAGCAAACAAAACTTCTCTCGATGATCATAGTAGTTGGTGATGAAATCCAACGTCGTGTGACCAAGTCAAGAAGGGGATAGGATCTGGTGGAACAGTTACAATAATGACCTACTTAATGGACTTTCACCTTGGTGCAAGCTTCCACGCAGTAATTCTGGATTTACCCTCCAAGGAGCCCGAGTGAGTTTGACCAATGTCTATTCCAGGTACAGTGAGACTTCCCTTCACTGTCACCTCGTGTAAGTACCTAAATATTATGGCAACTAAGGACACCAACTTGCAGTCATCCCCTCGTCAGGTATAGTCAACAGTCTGATCCGAACGTATGGGCAGGATAACAAGGCCGAAATCAACTCGAGAGGCTCCCACACATAATCATGGGTATACCCTCAAGTGACCCCCAATATACGATCCGACCACTACAAATAGTTGAACCACGGAATCCCCCTGTGAACAAGTGGATTCCCTCTTGGTCTCTAGACTCCTAAGGCCAAGACAGAAAAGTGCTTAACATGGACACTGACTTCCTTTTATATCTAATCAAACTAATAAATGAAAGAGAAGGAGAAAGATATGTACCTTATTAGCGATGTTTTTCCTTGCAAAGTCTTGGCTGAGCTTCGATCCTGAGCTCCCTGATAGGTCCTGTAGGACAAACAAAGATACAATGGACTTCCTACTCTATTGATATTAGCTCAAATATAGATCCATCTACTACAGACAAACTCATATGGAACAAGCATAAGTTTGAAAGAAACAGGCCAAGCATTGATTATTAATGAGAACAAGTAAAAGTACTTACAATCCTTTGAATGAAGGTGCAACAGCTTCTTCCAGTTCTCCTTGTCCAACCCCTTTGCTCAAGTAATCTACACTGATTGCTTTAATGACATCTCACTCATGAGATCATAAGTTTCACATCTCCAATATTTTCCATGTACATACCACTTATAGGATCATAAGTTTGGTATCAATCTCTAGTCTCTACTCCTTCTTTCACCATGAGGAGACCTCCTTATATAACCTTGGAGAGGTCCAACCACTTGAGAGACCTTTGGGATAAGTTGAGGATTCCTATCCTTTAGTTGAGGATCTTCCCTAAGATCATGCCTTGACCATCTATTCGAATCCAACCACCTTCAAGAATTGAGGGATTCTTCCCTGATTTGTCTCAATAAACCCAAAAATTGCTCAGAAAAGGGTAGCGCTCCCCCAAAAGGGTGCACAGGGTGCTAAAAAATCCCCCAAAGAGGCTCAAGGAGCGCTAGCACTCCCTGACAGTGGGTAGGAGAGCGCTCCTCTCCAAAATCCATTTTTTAGTGGTTCTTTTAGTGGCAAAAGGTTTGTACTCCCTGTCAAGTGATCTCTCTTCTTCAAAACTAGTCTTTGAGGTGTCTTAAGTGTCTTTATGATGTCGTTAGAGGAATTTCATAGGAAAGATGGCAATATGACACTTACAACACTTATAGTCAATATGTGACACTTGTGGACAAGATGCGACACTTACAACACTTGTAATGACAACACTTGCGACACTATCGAAGTGAGTAATTTTGAGGTGTAACAGGGAGTTTGTAACGTTGTGCCTGGAAATCTCTCGGAGTGACGTGGCAGGATAGATGTCATATAATGTCACGACTTTTGATGTGTCATGGAGAGAAGGGTGGAATGTGTCACGTGGAAATGAGCGAATGAAACAACCAAATGACCTGGAATGAGTTCCACGTGTCATGACTGATGAGTGCCATGTGATTCGGCTCTTTGGCTCTTCGGGACTTCAGCTCTTCGGCTCTTTGGATCTTCGGGAATTTGTCTCTTCGGATCTTCGGAACTTAGGCTCTTCAGGTCTTCGGGAATACACGAAAGCCATCGATTTGATTGGCCTGATGGATCACCACCGTCGAAAGTTAACCTATCTGTTCCCACAATCAGAGTCTGAAATTGACCACTCTGGATTGCTGCGTTGTCCACGGACATTTCCTGTGCATACATAAAAGGCTTGGCCAACCTGCAATGAGATCAATCAATGGAAAACATGATGACAAGAATTTCGAACCAAATATGTGATCCAGGTGGATATCGATGGCCACCCACCTTTTCCGACTGGCTCAAAACAGTTTTCTGACAATTTTGGCAATTTACTATTTTTAGCAGGTTTTAACTTCCGGGGCCATTTTGAGGGCCTAAATGAAGGTTTTTTTATATCGAGGTTCTCATTGATTTCCAAACCCATGATTGATCCCCCAAAATGAATCTCCTCAGTGATACCTTTCCAACGAGCTATCATATGCCTAAAACGGAGATCGTATGCAAAAGTTACGACCCCGGGAAGTTGATGTACTAACTTACCCAAACGGGGCCCACATGACTTTTGGCACTTCATCTCCTAGGGTTAGGTTTTTAGATGTCTAGGGTTTTTGGCATTCCTGTTTATTGTAAAAAGGCCTTCAGAGCCCCATTGTAATCATCTTCTTGTGAATGCGAGTAGCTGTCACATCTCTTCTCAGAGATAAGATGCCACCATTCTAGCGAGTCTTTCAGTCTATATTTTTACAGTCTCTGTACATTTCTTTCATTAATAGAAATCATGTATTACTGTATATCTGTGTTTATGGTTGCATCTCTAATACATTTCTATTATATTATTGAATATTTGTGATATCTCTGTTCATTTATTTATTATATCTCCGATCTCATTTCATGTTGAAAATAATCTGGATCAGTGGTATCAGAGCAGGCTGCTCTTGATCATTTTTTCAATGCATGTCCCCAACGAGGTCCGAGTATAGAAATTTGGGTCTCGATTTTGTCTCTCTTGAAGACAATCACTCTCACACACCCAAGAAACCCTCAATGGCGGAAGAAAATAAAAACGATGAAGCAGACGATCCTATCAATTTGTTGCTTGAGCAAGCTCTCACGCGACAGAGGGACGAAATGATGGATAATTTTGCCCACATCCTTAAATGCCTGCCGATAACATCAGTCACATCTTCATCAAGCGGCCACTTTGGAGGCACCTCACCTTTCAAGGTACAAGTTAATTTTTATATTCCTATATTTGAAGGATAGATAGATGCAGAAGCCCTAGAAAAATGGTTAACTCTGCTAGAAGGTTATTTCTTTGTTCACAATTTTTTCGACAAAGAAAAGATCACCTTCGCACTCCTTAAAGCTCTCCCTCATGTCAAACATTGGTGGGAAACTTACTGGAATCAAAGTTCCACAGAGGAGTCTGGAATATATGGGGTCGATCCCACTTAGGATTTTTTTGTGGATGTGATAAAGGAACAGTATTACCCTGTTGGAAACTATGAGGACCAGTACATGAGATGGACCACACTACGGCAAGAGAGGGGCCAAGCAGTTCCATAGTTCACCAATACCTTCCATACCTTGCGCACTAAGTTGGGTATCAAAGACTCCGAGCGACATTTGGTTCTGAAATACCGTGGGGCTCTACACATATACATCAAGACTAAAATGGATTTTCTAGACATCTCATCACTCGGTGTTGCTTATCGATATGCTGTTGAAATTGAGAGGAAATTCAAGCACCAGAACAAACGAGAATTCGGGTCTACAAATCCACAACAACCAAAGTATGACAAAGACGACCCTAACAAACAGTCTCCCGAAAACCAGTCCAAGACACAGGAAAAGAAGGGTCACAGGAAGACAAAGAAGGACACCGGAAAATGGTGTGATTTCCACAAACACCCCTGGCACAACACCGATGAATGTCACTCAAAATAGTCATTGGTGGCCAAGATCAAAGACAAGGATCCAAACCCTGATTCAAAATCTGATTATGAAAATATTGGTAAAGGACAGATCATTGACGCAGACCCCACTGCTATTGTCACAACCCCAACAATTCAACCAGAAGAACCAATAGATCCTGAAGAGGGGGATCACCTTTTTCATTCATAGATGTGGGTGAAGGGGACCCCGCTACATTTTATTGTTGATAGCGGAAGCCAGAAAAACCTCATATCAGCAGAGGTCGTCAAACAGTTGGGATTGTCGACAACACCACACCTGCAGACATACAACATCGGGTGGCTTCGACAAAGACGAGATCT
>ML778076.1:1042122-1074659 GCA_009831015.1 Picea engelmannii | reverse complement strand
AAAAAAAAAAAAAAGAACACGTAAAACGAAATAAATAAAAAAAATAATAAACAAAAAAAATAATAAAAAATAAAATAAAATAAACACAAATTAAATATATCTTAAGTTTATACACTCACCCATCCCAATGCAAATCAAATTAACGACCCCCATTATGTCCGCACCCCCCCTGCCATCTAAACTTTAACAAGGGGGGGGGGGTCCATGCCACATGTCCCCTTCCTATGATTTCATACCCCCGCCCCACCTCCTATACCACTTACCACCCTACCCCCCCTCCGGAATACCACTTTCCCACTCCGAAAACCACTTTCCCCCAAATCAAAAACCGTTTTTTCTCATTTTGACCAGTCTTTTTCTGAGGCGATTTCCGGGGAAAAAAGGAGGTAGTTTGAGAAATAAAATGACTTTTTTGCTCATCATGAGCCAAATAACAATAAACTCTTCCATTTTTCTCATAGATGTTACGAAATGGGAGAATCGAAGACTTCTTTGGAGCCTATTTTTGGGATTTCGTTTGCTACCTATTTTACAATTTTTTTTCAAACGCTGATCTCGAACAAATGGAGATGAATTTCATAAAACCAAAAGAGGTTTTTTCTCAGAAAAATCCGATATGAAAAAACCTCCTCCGTATTTTACACAGTTGTCAAGATCCGGGAGATACAAACTCATGATTGCAGCCATATTTTTAGCAGCCTGATCCTCATTAAAAGACAACTCAAAGACAAGTGGTCGTCAAATGAAGACATGATTGATTTGTTTTAAGTTTTAAATATTTTGTAATAAGTTTTTAATTAGTGATTTTTACCCTTTTAGTGGTAAAAATCAAAGATAATGTTATAAACTTAGTCCATATCATATGATTTCTAGATTAGATCAAATCCATATTTTGATGGATCATTAATTAGGTATTTTCCATAATTATCTAAAGACAGTTAAAGAAGGGATTCTATCCCCTATTCTGTACGATCTGAAACTATAATGTAATGAGATATTATAAAAGATAGAATGGAATAAGGCATAGGAGTTGGAACCTGTTGAATAAAAAGTGCTCATTATTGTAATCATCTCATAGAGCCACATTTTATCAAATACAATAATATAGTTACAATAGTTGCAGGATTCTTGTGTCACTCATGTTGGTGAAGGGTTTCTTACTGTAATATGTTTTCTCTGTTTTCATATGTGTTTCTTTTCTCTATTGTTTTAAAGAGAATCAAGTTCAGGATTTGTTTTAAAACACCATGTTCTGGTTTAAATCAATATCAATGTTTTCTACTTGAAGGTTAATTCCAGGATTCTTAATTGCCCTGTTATAACCTGATCCACTCATTAATTATTCCCAATAATTCATTGAACCTTAAAGGATCCAACAAATGTGCCTACCTTGCCCTGTAAGGTTGTCTGTAGAACATGTCTTTGACTAAACTCCAGCTTGTGACTCCATTGCCCAATGGATTTTCTTCTTGTTTCAACCAACTCCAATTAAAAACCCAATTTTGAACTAGATAACTAGCCTATTATTCTAATCCAAACAAAGCTAAATATTATAGAGAGATCCCTCTTTGAGTCTAGGAGGGCTAGATCCTGGAATCCAAAGTGGTTTTTGGTTACCTCTGTCAATTTCTTCCTTAGCTTGAGAAATTACGGAGTGCTAACATTTTTGGAGACCATACTGGGGATGTTCCTCAAAAATGTGCATCAAAGTTCAGATTTGACTTCTGATGGTGAGCATAAGCCAAAAATAGGAAGGATGTACCATTCACTTGGCGACTCCACACATCAGATAAGCAGCTTGAAGATGACTCCATTGGGCTAATGAAGAACTCAGATGCTGTTACAATTGTTTCAAGGTATGCATGTTTGGAATTTTCGCAGATTTATGGTTTTCCAAATCCTTTACCCAAGGATGGATATTGTTTGAGAAATGGTCCAAAATTTAATGGTGAGGATTTGACTTTGACTTTGAAGCATAAATCATTTTTTTGTGATTTCAGTAAGATTCTTAGAGTCAAACATGAATATGTTTTCCTCGGATTGTTTTATGATTCATTCCAAGGGAAATGTAGAAATTGGGTTGATGGTTTACCCGCCAAATCCATACGATCTTTTTCAATGTTTTGGATTTTTTTCTTGGAAACATGGATGGAAAAGACAGAATTTACAGTAGCCCCTATTTCTATTCAAGGTTTTAAAGAGTGGAATGATATGTACACTGATCAGGAAATTGATGAAAACTTTTCTACATGTTTGTATTCTTATTTAAAATCATGTAAAAGCAGTTAGATGATAAGATCCATTTTTTGGATGAATTTTCCAAAGACATTGAAAAAAAACTTGGGATTTTAAAAGATCAGGAAATACCCCTAACTTTTTAATTTATGGGTTTTTCTTTTGAAGTCTCTTTTCATCAGAGCCAGAAAGACACATTCTTGTCTTTTCCCTTTGATATTGAGAATGAGGAATTTTATGATGTAGATCATGAGTTGGAAAACTCACATATGGAACAATATGTGCAAGAAGACAACACCTACGAACAGAGAAAACATGACAATCAATTTACAAAACATATTCAGAATTATCAAGCAGGGCATGGCATCTGTGATTTTAAAGATCCTATAGACATGTACATGGAAGAGTTTTTATGTTTAAACACTCAACTATGGTTTCAATTTGAAAACCAAATACATTATGAGTTGCTTTCTCCATCACGCTGCCTTCTTTTGATTGTGATCAAGCATAGTCAAGGAGAAAAATCATTGAATTGGTTACTTGATTGGCTATATTGGATCTTTCATATTACTTGATCTTGCAGCATGATTTCCAACAGTGTAGGGTAGGTAGGTGTGCAAATAAGTTTGTTGGGAAAGCACCTTTTTCATTACATTTCATTTTTGCTTTCAGAGTTTCATTTTCAGTTTGGAGCAATTACAGTTTTGATTTTCAGTTCGAAAGTGGGTTGATTTTAGTTGAAGAAGGTCACAAGTTGCAGCTCACAAGTTTGAAATAGGTACAAAAGCAAGAAACAGAACAAGTTGCAGTCTTCAATTATGGGAACAACCCAATGGATAAAACACTGAGCTGCATATTCATAGATATGTGATTCTTGACACCTCTTTAGAGATTCCATCCCCAAGTTGAGCCTATGTTAGGGTCCTATAACTTTATAGGATAATCATTATGCTGATTGATATCCATTTTTCAGTGATTTTGGGATTGAA
Organism: Picea engelmannii; assembly: GCA_009831015.1. Classification (NCBI taxonomy): domain Eukaryota; kingdom Viridiplantae; phylum Streptophyta; class Pinopsida; order Pinales; family Pinaceae; genus Picea; species Picea engelmannii. Next base: position 1,071,435 of record ML778076.1, on the reverse strand, counting down.
AATAGTATTCTATGTTGTAATTATTTCCAAAAAGACTCCTCGCTTTCTTGGTTTCCTCGGAAGACTTTGTCCCTCCATCCATTTTGCCTAATCCTTCATTCACCTCTGCGCCACTCACTACCCTGTCCATTTATCTCATTGGCCACATCTCACCCACCACTCATCCCTACATAAACAAAGTTAGATAACCTTAGGATAATAAAATATTAATTAGTTTAATAGGGTAATTAATAGTAAATAAATAATTAGCTTAAATTAATAGTGTTTATAATTAGTAATTGGGTTAGGGAAATAATAAAATTAAGAACATAATAAAACATTAATTTAAAAAATAAATAAAAACTAATTAAGAAACATTTAATAAAAAAACAAATAACAATTTAAATAAATAAAAATTAAACGTAAAAAACAAAACAAAAAATAAAAATACTTAAACAAAACACATAAATACAAAACATTATAAATAAAACATAAAACAAAATAAAATAAAAAATATATATATAAAACAAAACATTAAAAACATATATAAAAACACATAAAACAAAAAAGAAAATAAATAAATAAACGTAAAACGAAATAAAACAAAAAAAAATAATAAATAAATAAACACAAATTAAATATATTCTATGTTTATACACTCACCCATCCCAATGCAAATCAAATTAAAGGCCCCCATTATGAGGGGGGGGTCCGGAAAAGTGGTTTCCACTTTGTCACATGTCCCCTTCCTATGATTTTGGACCCCCCTCCTATACCACTTACCACCCTAACCCCCTCTGGAATACCGATTCCCCCTCTGAAAACCACTTTCCCCCAAATCAAAAACCATTTTTTTCCCATTTCAACCAGTCTTTTTTCTGAGGCAATTTTCGGGCAAACCAGGAGGTATTTTGAGAAACCGAAAGAGGTTTTTTATTATCACGAGCCAAATAACAATAAACTCTTCCATTTTCTCATATATGTTACAGAATGGGAGAATCAAAGACTCATTTGGGGCCTATTTTTGAGATTTTGTTTGCTACCTTTTTTACACATTTTTTTCAAACGCAGATCCCGAACAGATGAAGATGAATTTCATAAAACCAAAAGAGGTTTTTTCTCAGAACAAGCCGATATGAAGAAACCACCTCCAAATTTTACACATATGTCAAGATACGGGAGATACGAGCTCGTGATTGAAGCCCTATTTTTAGCAACCTGATCCTCATTAAAAGACAACTCAAATACAAGTGGTCGTCAAATCAAGACATGATTGATTTGTTTTAAGTTTTAAATATTTTGTAATAAGTTTGTAATTAGTGATTTTTACCCTTTTAGTGGTAAAAATCAAAGATAGTGTTATAAACTTAGTCCATATCGTATGATTTCTAGATTAGATCAAATCCCTATTTTGATGGATCATTAATTAGGTATTTTCCAGAATTATCTTAAGACAGATAAATAAGGGATTCAATCCCCTATTTTGTAGGATCTGAAACTATAATGTAATGATATATTATAAAGATAGAATGGAATAAGGCATAGGAGTTGGAACCTATTGAAGAAAAAGTGCTCATTATTGTAATCAGCTCACAGAGCCACAGTTTATCAAATACAGTAATATAGTTACAACAGTTGCAGGATTCTTGTGTCACTCATGTTGGTGAAGTGTTTCTTACTGTAATATGTTTTCTCTGTTTTCATGTGTTTCTTTTCTCTATTGTTTTAAAGAGAATCAAGTTCAGGATTTGTTTTAAAACACCCTGTTCTGGTTTAAAGAAATATCAATGTTTTCTACTTGAAGGTTAATTCCAAGATTCTTAATTTCCCTGTTATAACCTGATCCACTCATTAATTCTTCCCAATCATTCATCAAACCTTAAAGGATCCAACAAATGTTCCTACCTTTCCCTATAAGGTTTTCTGTAGAACATGTCTTTGACTGAACTCCAACTTGTGACTCCATTGCCCAATGGATTTTCTTCCTATTTCGACCAACTCCAATTAAAAACCCAATTTTGAACTAGATAACTAGCCTACTATTCTAATCCAAACAAAGCTAAATCTTACAGAGAGATCTCTCTCTGAGTCTAGGAGGGCTATGTCCTAGACTCCAAAGCAGTTTTTGGTTACCTCTATCAATTTCTTCCTCGGCCTGGGAAATTACAGAGTGCTAACAATCCTGAGGCTACTTGGTGATAAAACCGAAGTTACCCTGAATGACTCCACTTCGCTAGTCAACTGAACACAACTAAAGAGAATATTCTCCTAGAATGTAGGAGAGGTTCCCAAAAAATAGGATACCCTCAATAATTACTAATAAACATAGGAAAATAAGGAAAAAATATCCTAGGTGTGTAATATCTCCAACAAGTAATGGGCCATTTTTTAGGAAGGCATGTGAAAGGGTCATCATAAAGTACTACTAGTGAGAGAATTTTTTTTTTATTTTTGCATAGAGGGAGATGTGAAGGTTGAGAAACATGCATATTCACATCACAAGCAATCAACATTTATGTTAGTAGGAGGCACCACTCCCCTTTGGCTACCCCCATTGACGTAAGGATCATGGTATATTGGAGCTTATACATTGTTGTGGGCACATCTCTCAACCAATGTGTGATTAATTTTTTGTATAGAGATGAATTTCATGTTTGAATTGAGTGTGATTTAATTTTTTATAAAGTTTTTTTGTTTACTAATCTCTTAATGTAGTGATTAGACTCGTTTAAGTTGATATTTTACTTGGTGAAACGGAGATATAAAAAGATAGATTCCTTGCATTTAGATTAACTGACAATGTTTGAATAAAACAACTCTAATCGAAGAGGAGACTAAGATCTAGGAAATAAATTAGTAAATTTCCCATATAGATTGGACCCAAATACATATAAGTATAGATTAATCCCCCAAAGTGGAAAAACTTGACACACAAAACAAAACTACCTCTATAACAAAATCCGCATTGCATGTGGCAAGGATGAATGTAAAACTTTTTAATTAGTTTGGTTGATGTGTATATTCATTACCTAGGTAGGTTTAGTCCCTTTCATTTGCTCTATCTAATTTTGGATGCCATTTTGATACTTTCATCCAATGTGGATTTGGAAAATCAAAGTTTCAACCTGTGCTCAATACTCGAAAGAAATGGAGGTGTTTCAAAATAACACATAGATATGGTCCTTGAACTAATAGGAAGGGAAGGGGAGTTTTTGCAACCAAATGATAATTAGGGATATAAATGTTTATCATATCTTATAAGAATCACTTATTCTCTACCATTTGATCCACTGGATTACTCAACCTTCTCCTCTTTTCAAGCTCATTTTTACACCTATCAATCTTCCCTCTTCTCTAACTACTTTCAAAGTTTCTCTAACTCCTTATGTTGTTCCTTTTCCTTCCTTACAAATTGTCTCTTTTGCTATTTTTCTTTCCTTTCCATTTCTCTTTTAATCCTTTCTTTCTTTCATTGTTCACTTGCAACAAGCCTTACAACTCTCTTCTCATTTGAAAAATCCTTTTCCTTATGTTACAATTCTAACATATTCTTTTTCTTTTGTTCTACCTGAACGGAGAGTATGGAGTAATCTCTTGAAGCCAGTAACTGGGAACCTATGCTTTATTGAAGAAAATATTTAATCACATCATTTATTTCTTTATCACTCTCTTCACTAGTAGCCTTAGGAATTGTGATAGTAATGGACCATTACTTGGTTGATTACGAGGATCATGTAGAAGTTGTGATTCTTCTTCATTGTATTCTCCATTTGGTTCTTCATCACCTCCAATTCCATTATGTTCTTCCATGCCTCCAACATCCACAAAATAATGGACAATATTGTCATTGTTTATATTTGCAAGAATGAAGGCATGTTAAGGATTTATTCATTGATGTTGATAACAATATTGCAATGCATATTCATCATAGCTTATGCTAACCACTTAGGGGGGTTCACTTGGCTTGGAAATGTCAATTATTCATGGTTAATTCCCATTGCTTTACCACCTTCAATAATATTCATTTTAGCAGTGTTATTATGATTATAAATTGCAAAAATTGGATGTGGTGTGAGTGATGTAACAACTCCCATGTTATTTTGAATTGGTCCTGTTATCACATATAGTTGTCAAAGGCAACAGGTTCTCCAAGTTTCGCGGTCTGCACAAGAAGCATCAAAGCGCAGCGTTCAGAGCAGTCCATTTCAGGCTTGAAATTCAAAATAACAGGCGAGATCAACTTCAACAGCAGAAATTCCTGAGAATATCATATTAGTGGCTCGTGGGCGCTCGGAACCCCAAAGTTGCTCGAAGTTTAGCACCGAAGCAAAGGCCTGAAATCAAAGTCAAGCAAAGATTACCACGAGTCCTGAAACGCTCGGAAGTAGGGCTGCAGGTCATAACAGAGGTCACATCAGAGGGGTACATAGGAAGGGATCTAGCGCTCGCTAAGCTCTAGTTAGGGAGTTCGGAAATCAGGTGAGTCGGGAGCGACCTGCATCAAAGCACCCAAAACGTGAAGTCATGAATCACCCAGGAATTGGGCCCATGGTCACAGCCTGAGGTCACATAGGAGGTGGGCCCAAGAAGAAAGGTAAGCACCCAGCGCATGATTGGTGACTCTGGTTTTCAAGGAAGAAATTGCAGTTGGCGGATGCATAGCAGATCCGACCGTCGATTTGAGAGGAGCGATTTCGTCAATTGGGCATCGGGAATCTGTAGTCAAGTAATGTAAAATTTCTAGAAAAGCGAAGTCCCAAAGCACCTTTGAATATGAGCCCTAGGTCATGGCCCGAGGTCGCATGCAGGATGGAGTGATGGAGAGGAGCTACGCCAAAGGCCAAAATCATCTGTGTTGGTTAGAGAAGAAGATTTGCATGGCCTCGAGGCGTCGGGATTGACTCAAAGAAGTTGTGGGCACCACCTGGAACATTCATGGGTGTCAGTCCTCGTCTCGATCCCGATGAAGGAAGTTAATGGAAATGGGAGTGGTGGTTGAAACTTCAACTCACTCCATAAATGGAAAGTAGGCTGAGAGCAGTTGTGAAGGAAGACTGTCAATCTGAAGCTTCCTTATGGACATATTTTCTTGTAAATCACATAACTGTGCCTGGTTCGCATCTGACATGAGGAGGCCTACACAATTTGACAAAGTAGGCGCCACCTGAAAACATTAATGCAGTGGTCTGATCACCCTCCTGGTGGTTGCAACATTTCTAAGTATATATAGGCGGTTTTAGTATTTTGTTAAGGTCGAATGGTTGAGCTAGACTCCCTGCTATTGTAATATTTTGATGAATAACACTGGTTCTCTAGTTATGTACTTGATTTGAGATTTCTTGATTAATCTAAGTCAGCTTTCTTAATCCATCTTATTTTCCTCTGATATTGAGAGAGTTCATGAATGACTGATTCACATGGATTGTTGAAACTGTATTATGATGAATGTTTGATTATAGTGTTGTTAATATTTGTTTCATTTTCCTTGAAATTTGAATCCAAGAGGATCTTGTGTTTGAGTTTTTCCTCCTTAGGCTGCTTGAAGAACTGATGTCCATGACAGACCTCTACACTTTTCTGACCAAATTATTCCTCCTACTCACCTTTACTCCAACTTACTGACTGAAGTTGATCTAATACCTCAATTTCTTGCGCATACCAGTCCAGATTTATGAGTTAAAACATTATTTTCATTGAGTCTTCTCCATTTGGCCTCTTAAAACTCATTTACATTTACTGTATCTGATGGGTACTGGGCTTACCTTCAATGCAATCTGAGGGTGACTTCTAGTGCTAACATTTTTGGCATCGTTGATGAGGAACGAATTGAAGACATTTCCCTAGGATAGAACAACAAAGAGCTTTTTATTTTGAAGGTGCATCAGATATCAGAACCATTGAAGATTGCACTTGCACCCGACGACTCTACTGTGTCGACTCCACTATTTCAGTTGTGGCTACCTCTAGCACACCGAAAGCTGACTCAGAAATTTTTTCTCGAGAAGGCTTTTACCAGCTGCTTTCTCAGCTTGAAGGTTCCATGGAAGATTGACAATGATCACATCTGGTCTTTGATGGTGAACAAAGACCAGACACATTTAGAATGCATATCATTCACCTGGCGACTCCATGATTAAAGGATCCAGTGGCGACTCCACTATTTTGAAATGGAAAGAATCTTGGCTCGGAGGTTTTCTCCTTTTAATTTATCCTATGTTCCTAGTTTTCCTAATGTTGTTCCTACTATGGATGAATGGGGTGCTTTTTTTCCCATATTTAGAGAGCGTAAAGAGGACAACCCTGCAGAGCATCTCTGTGAGTTTCATGAACTCATGCATCAATGGGAGATACATCATGAGGATGTATTATTAAATATGTTCATGTTATCATTAGTAGGAGATTCTCGTGAATGGTATCACTCCTTACCCCCTACTAGCATCTCCTCCCTAGGAGAATTTCATGCAGCTTTCAACAGGCACTATCAAAAAATTTATTCTTCTAAGTTAATTTGTCATAATTGTTGTGAAGAATATAAAGACTATGTTCAAGGCATGACTTTCGAATGAAATTTGTGAGGATGAAATCTATGAGTACGAAAGCTGTGAGGAGGAGGAGTATACCTCAGATGAGTTGGTGAAACTAGTACAAGCACTTTCTGCAAAAATAGAAAAATTGGAGGCAGATCGTTCTTTCTGCTCTTATGAGGGAGACGCGGAGGATATTTCGGTCCTAGGAGCAGATGTTCTTGGTATCCCTGCTCATGATGGTGAGGTTGATGATTGCATAGCCATAGAGGCAGCATATTCTTTCCCTGATGCACCTGTTGTCTCAGATTTAAATGAAGAAATAGTTGTGTATTCAGATGAAGAGTAACAGATCCCTACATCATATTTTGATGACTCAAAGAGTAGTCAGCCTGTGTATGATAGTTATGAATCAGATTCTAAGATGCATATGAAGGATTTCCAAGAGCGTGCAACAGATCATTTTCATTTATACATTAAGGAAAAACATTGTGTGGAAATCGACCATCCTGGGCCTACAGAAGACCAGGAGCAGAGCTTTCCCATGGGTCTTGTTTATGAAGATTATGACTCTGACCCTTGGGAGAGCCATGAAGAAGAAGAGGGAGAGCCAAATGAGAAGTTTATATCCTGCCCCGAGCCTATGAGTGAGAAACCATCACCTAGGATCAGTCAGCCTGCATCATCCGTTCACTCACCTGCACTTTCCAGAGACATTCAGTCGTGTGTGAATAGATGTAGGAAAGAGCATGTTTTCTGCCACCAGCGTAGTGGATTTTGTCACTCATTCTATGAGCCTATAGGGGAATATATGGAGTTTCTTTTCCTCCATGATTTGAAGCCTCCAAGTCTTATCCCACCATTTCCATTTGGAGGAAATCTTAAGGATGTAATGGTTTTGTTTTCATGGTTTCATTATCTGTTATTAGTCACCGACAGAGTAAATCGTCTTCTAGTTAGGAAGCCACTTGAACGGATATGGTGGAAGTTTGCTTTCACATAGCACTGTGTAAAAAATCAGTAGCCTAGGATTGTATATAAATAAGCTCCTTCTGGAGTCCATGTTTTTTCTTTTGTTTAGAGTTATTATCGACATGTAACCCTCAGCAGGATGTTTTGAGCTCGACTCCATAGCCCAACAACTAACGCACTGGAACTACTTGCTCTTGGCAGCTCGCAGGGAGCATGCCATCTCCTTTGGAGCCAAATGTTATCACATATAGTTATCAAGGGTAGCAGGTTGTCCAAGTTTTGTGGCCTGCACAAGAAGCATCAAAGCGCAGCGTTCAGAGCAGTCCATTTCGGGATCAAAATTCAAACTAACAGGCAAGATCAACTTCAACAGTGGAAATTCCTAAGAAGATCATAGTAGCGTCTCGTGGGCGCTCGGAATCCCAAATTTTCTCGAAGTTTAGCACCGGAGCAAAGGCCCGAAATCAAAGTCAAGCAAAGATGACCCTGAGTCTCGAAACGCGAAGTCCCGAAACGCTCGGAAGTTGGACCCCAGGTCATAGCGGAGGTCACATCGGAGGGGTCCATAGGAAGGGAGCTAGCGCTCTCTAGGATCTAGTTCAGGAGTTCGGAAATCGGGTGAGTCAGGAGTGGCCCGCATCAAAGCACCTGAAAATCAAAGTCGTTAATCGCCCAGGAATTGGGCCCATGGTCATAGCCCGAGGTCACATAGGAGGTGGCCCAAGAAGAAAGGTAAGAACCCAGTGCATGATTGGTGACTCGAGTTTTCAAGGAAGCAATCGCAGTCGTCAGATGCATAGCATATCTGACCGTCGATCTAAGAGGAAAGATTTCGTCAATCAAGCATCAGGAATCTACAGTCAAGTAATGTGAAATTTATCAAAAAGCGAAGTCCCGAAGCACCTTTGGATATAGCCCTAGGTCATGGCTCAAGGTCGCATCCAGGATGGAACGATGGAGAGGAGCTACGCCGAAGGCTGAAAGCGTCTGTATTGGTCACAAAAGAATATTTGCATGGCCTCAAGGCGTCGGTATTGACTTGAAGAAGTCGTGGGCACCACCTGGAACATTCATGGGTTTCAGAGCTCGTCCTGATCCCAGTGAAGGCAGTTAATGGAAATGGGAGTGGTGGTTGAAACTTCAACTGACTCCATAAATGGAAAGTAGGATGAGAGCGACCATGAAGGAATACTGTCAATCCAAAGCTTCCTTATGGACAGATTTTCCTGTAAAGCACATAACTGTTCTTGGTTCGCATCTGACATGAGGAGGCTTGCACAATCTGATAGAGTAGGCGCTGAATGAAAATGTTAATGCAATGGTCCGATCACACTCCTGGTGGTTGCAACATTTCTAAGTATATATAGGCAGTTTTAGTATTTTGTTAAGGTTGAATGGTTGAGCTAGGCTCCCTGATATTGTAATATTTTGATGAAGAACATTGGTTCTCTGGTTATGTACTTGATTTGAGATTTCTTGATTAATCTATGTCAACTTTCTTACTCCATGTTATTTGCCTCTGATATTGAGAGATTTCATGAATGACTGATTCACATGGATTGTTGTAACTGTATTATGATGAATGTTTGATTATAGTGTTGTTATGATTTCTTTCATTTTCCTTGAAATTTGAATCTAAGAGGATATTGTGTTTGAGTTTTTCCTCCTTAGGCTGCTTGAAGACCTGATGTCCACAATAGACCTATACACTTTTCTCACCAAAGTATTCCTCCTACTCACCTTTACTCCAACTTATTGACTGAAGTTGATCCAAGACCTCAATTTCTTGCGCATACCAGTCCAGATTTCTGAGTTAAAACGTTATTTTCATTGATTCTTCTCCATTTGGCCTCTTAAAACTCATTTACATTTACTGTATAAACTGATGGGTACTGGGCTTACCTTCCATGCAATCTGAGGGTGTCTTCTAGTGCTAACAGGTCCATCATCTTCTTGAGTAACACTCACATGTTCATTATTGTCGCCTAATGGATAACAGTTTCTTGAGAGATATTCAACATGTTTACCATAATATTTGCATCTTCCTAACCATTTATTTCAAAATCTTGGCTACAAGCCATGTTGTTGGTAAAAGCATCATAATTGAAGGGCCAAATTTCAGATTGTATAAACCCAACCTTAATATTGGAGGGTGTAAGACCCCTTTGAAAATATCTACTAACAAGTTCCACTAATTCAAACCAATTTGCTCTCTTATTTTTGAAGTTATTGTTGAAAGGTCCAAACACACTCATGTCTAGGGGTTGCAAACTATGAGTAGTGTGTGCAAGGAACATCAACATGCCTATCATTGTCATGTTTTCCTCATCCATTGTTTGTAAATCTTTGTGGTTTCCATGGCCATAAAACATCAACAAGCCTTTATTCATAGGTGAGACGCCTCCAAGTACATAAGTAACAAATTGGTAAACCCAATTCATAAACAATTATTTAATCATATATGCATCATGGGATGTTCAACAATGCACACTCTAGGCTCACAATTCATGATATAGTTCTTTCAAGTGTTTGTCCCCTTAAACAAACATAATTTGACACACTTATTACATATACACATCACAATATTGGTATCCACTCTCCACTCTTACAGAGCACTTTTGGCACATCCCCACTCCCTCTCTTGATAATTCACACATGCTAAAATTCCTTCCAGCATATAAACTATTGTCATCACAATTCCATATATTTTGAGGACCATATGAATGTTCTTCATATGCCCTAAACATATTGTCATATAACTTGGTTACAACTAAATTCATAATTCAAAATGCTATCTCTATCTAGGCCCTCCATTATTCATAATACAAGCTTTTGATGCCCTTTTTGAATCCCTCCCACCATGTTTTTCCAACGAATCCATATTTGAATGTACTTGGCCTTGACTACATATTTGAGAAACATTGCCTCTAATTGTATCAACTCTAGGGTATGGTCCATTTTAGCCATCTCCTTATGCGAACCAATTATTTTTTCCTCCTCTTGTTTAGTTGAAACTGTAATAGGTTGTTCCCTCTTTTTATGTGTGAGACATTATCCAATAATGCAATGATGTTGGTGCAATTCCATATTTTCTCACAACATCTCTTATTGAGCACCCATTGAATTCAACATCATCAATTGACTTCATGACATCCTCTTTTGTATCCTTTGGCAGATATGGAAAGAGCACAATAGAAGAATCTTTCTCTCCAAAATATAACATTGGGAGGAAGTCTAGCTCCATATTAGGAAAAACATCGTTGAGACCATAGAATATAGCAACTGGACCAAAGAGGACCTTTCCTGTGATTACAATGAGAAGGCAGTCCTATAGGGTTGAAATCTTCAAATAATTCCCTCTGTCTCCCCAACCAAAGGGAATTCTATTCTTAGGATGAGTCCCAATCGATGGACTAGTCCTCCACCAAGTTTTATCAAGATTAACTTTGACAAAGAGTCAAAAGGAAATCCTGGTCCAACTGGCTTTGGCCTAGTTATCAGGGATGAGAAGGGATCTATTTTACACATATTAGCCAAAAGTATGGGATATGACTAGAATAATGCAACAAAGCTTTGGGCCCTCATCAAGGGTCTCCTTCTATCCCAAGAACATGGTTATAACTAGATAGTAAGAGAAGGGGACTCCCAGATAATTATCAATATGCTCTCCAAGCTTCTCCATGACAATACAATGGAAAATATTTCCCCGAGCTGGAGGCTCCTTCATATCTTGGAATTTCTTCACTCTAACCTCCGACCTCACCAAGTTCTAATTCCTTCACATATCAGAAGCAAAGCCAACAAGGTGGCAGAAAAGATAGCCAATGTCAGGGTTCACAGGATAGAAGGGGATCTACTCTGTAATTCATCTTTGCACCATGACTATCCTATCCTCTTGGAATGCAATTCCCTAGCACAATTGGAAAACTCCACCTCGGATGGGGTGACACACAGCTCACTGCGCACATGAACAACCACCGTGCATTGAAGCCACTAGATACATGGCTCCCTAAACCTTGATCCAACAACTTAGGTGGAAGTGTCTTGAAGAAACAATGTCATATCACACATGGTTCATCACACTCGACGAGATTTGGTAACAAAGGAATGTTGCAGGTCTTGATGGGGGAGGTTGGAAACCTTAATTCCTAGTACTTGGAGTTTAATGACCTCATAACAACCATGACGCAAGTGAGGAGAGGTGAATTAATTCAATGTAGGGTCTGGAAACAATGTCATTATGTCATCGACTTCTACTTGGTGCACCACTGTCACAGAAGGAAATTGGGGTTTTGGGATCTATAAGGCCTCTTATTACAGAGCCTCATAAAAATAAATATAAATACATAAATACTTTCTAATCTACTTCTTTAATTACTGCTACTTAGTTTAGAATCTTCTTTCTTGATATTCTTCTACCAGCATAATAATTGGCAGTTTAGCAGCATACTAACAACATATTAACAACATAATAATTAACAACAATATAATGATAACAGTAAGCAGAAAATGCATAAGGTATTTACCTCAACCTGAAGCTCAACCTGTTGCTTAGTTGACTTATCCCTTTCCTGGTTGATGATGTTGTTGATGATGTTGATCCTGCCCAAACTGAGTATTAACCTCCCAACCAACTAGGAACAACCTCTTTGACTCCCTAGCTCCAAGAATCCTTGCGGTTTCCTAGCCCATGAACCCAAAATTCCCAGCAACAATTGTGTCCCTGTGAGAGTCCTCAAGACAAATTGTTCACTAAAACTCCTTCTTTCCTTTTCTTCCTCCTCTTTCTTCCCCCAAATCTTCTTACCTTCCAAAAACCAAAGATGCCCTTCCCCGAGTTATCCCCTCTCCCTTCTCCTCCTCCCTTGAATCCCACTCCCTCTTTCCATTTCTCCAACCACCTTATCCCCCATTAATTCCTCAACCACCTTATCCCTCCCATTAATTACTTCAACTACCAATTTTAATAATATTATAATAAAGTCTCCATAAAATTATTTTAATAATTAATTAAATTAATATTTATCAGTCATGATAATTACATAGTTAATTAGGGTTGTTACATACACCCACCCTTCAAGAAACTTCGTCATGAAGTTAGAGTAATTTACAATACAAGGGTAATGACACATGGTTCATACATCCACATCAAATAAACAACATTATCAGTAAACAAAAAAAAACTTATACATACTAGTGTACATGTGCAAGGAATGCATGTGTAGCTAGCACATACAAGACTCGCGCATGTACTAATGACAATAATCATCACACCTATAGTAATTATTGTATGTGTCCAATCCAATCAACAAGACCATTCATTTCATAAAAGATAGTAAACCAATTAAGATGTTCGCAAAATACCTAAATTATAACAATTTAGCACAACAACGTTCCTTTAGATAATTGTAGTTCAGTTAAGCAATTATGAATATTCATATATACATATTTTCTTTTCAAAAAGGGGGAAAACAATAAATTCTACTATAAGGCAAAATCCCCACATACTCTCAACTATTTATATTCATCCTTCCTCCCTAACTTACTTCCGTCTTTCATCCCTATCCTTCCTCTGCTGGACTATCTTGGAGCATCAACTATATTGACCTAACTCCATAGAGAACCCGTAAGCAGAAGTGTCAACTCTCTTGACCAAACTTCCCCAGTAGGCAACTAACAGTCATCATCACATGTCTAGGAGAGCGTCAACTAACACCGTCCTCCCATGACTCCATGTTTCAGAGGATACACGATGGGAAATGCCTCCACCCCTCCTAATAGAACTAGGGTCCACACCCTACCATGGAACATACAGTGGCACTATGTTGCTAGGAATTTTGTCATCTTATATTCATTTTTAGGCATTCTCACCACCTAAAAACCTGCATTGGTCCATATTGTTATCACATGAAGTTTTCAAGGGTCGCAACCAGTTGTCCAAATATTTTGCTTGCAGAAGAAAAAACCATAAGAACAAGCGAAGCACTCAGAGCAGTATATTTTGGGCTAAAATACAAGCAACGGTCGGGTTCAATTTTCAACGGTGGAAATCCCAGGAGTAGTTCAGATCAACAGTTCGTGTGTATTTGACATGTCAAAGTTGTGCAAGGTTTAAAGACCAGGTGGAAGCTCCAAAGTCACAGATCAAACACCACACATCCTTCCAGATCATATGGTCATGATTCACTTTGGGAGTTCGGGCTTCAGGAGTTTCGGCTTCTCCACTCCCATTTTCCTCCAAAGTTATTTTGCCCGAAGTCACAGATCAAGCGCCATGAGTCCTTTCAGATCAGACAGGCATAATTTATTTTGGGAGTTCGGGCTTCGAGAGTTTTAGCTTCTCCACTCCCATTTTCCTCCGAAGTTCTTTTGCCCGAAGTCACAAATCAAGTGCCACGCGTCCTTTCAAATCGAACGATCATGATTCACTTCGGGAGTTCAGGCTTCAAGAGTTTCAACTTCTCCACTCCCATTTTCCTCCGAAGTGCTTTTGCCCGAAGTTGCAGATCAAGCGCCGCATGTTCCTCTAGATCAGACGATCAACATTTACTTTGGGAGTCCGAGCTTCGGGAGTTTTATCTCCTCCCCTCTCGCTTTCATCCGAAGCATTTTCTCCCAAAGACCATAGATTGTTGTTGCTTGTCCATCCAAGTCTAACGGTGGTAGTTTTCTTTGGGACTCCAGGCTTCGGGAGTTTCAGCTTCCTCGCTCTCGTTTTCATCCAGATTGTTTTCACCCGAAGTTAACAGATCCCTATCGCGTGTCGTCCTTATATCGACGATCGTCGTTCACTTCGGAGCTCCATCTCTACATGCATACCGCCCCCGAGCTCTGACGTGCCAAAGTACATGATAGTCATCAGTTCGGATATGTGGCGCTCTCATCAGTCATGACACCTGGCATCCATCTGGCGATGACGCGTGGCACTCAATCCAGAAACCTTTGGGCATATCATCCTCTTGTTTCCAAGTGACACGTGTTGCCTCTCTTTTCATGACACATCAGCATAGCAACGTAAGTCCACCATGTCAGATCATCCTCCGAGAAGTGTTCTTGTTTAGCGCCAAAATTAGTGCCATCTCCCAGCACGATTAGAATGATCCTAAAATTGGAAAGCGGATAAAGTTTAGCAGTGGTGCTAAATTCAGCAGGAGCGCCCAGATAGCATATCGCGACTAGATCAACGACCACGTTTCATTGCAGGGACACAACATGCTCGAATGATAAAATTCTTGAGCAGTCTTTCAATTGAAACCGTGGTATAGTAAAAGAGCTACATGGTGGAAGGTGGTGAATTACGGGCTCAAAATTAGTGTGAATCCAAACCACCTTTGACGGACCCACAATCACATGCTTATATATCGTCTAATCAAAGAGTAGCACATGGCAGTCCCCAGGCATTGAGCCTTGCCCTGATCCTGAGGAGGATTCAATTAAATGGAAAAGGACCAGTAGGTGAAACCTCAGCTCAGTCCATAAATTGAAGGCATAGAAACCATGGTCGAGAGGACTAGACTGTCATCCCGCGATACCACAGAGGGCAGAAAGGCCCATGCTGATCTGAGTTTGCATATGACACAGGAGGATACACACATAGTCTAACAGAGGAATGCGCAGACAAAAGCATTAAACGAGATAGCCAGGTCACACTCCTGGCAGTTGTGGACAATTCTGATTATAAATAGATCATTTTAGATTTTGTAAAAGGGTTTGTTTTCTTCAAAGGCTGGAGAGACGAGTGAGTTTCAGGAGCAGGGCTCTGTAATTTTTCAGTTTGTATGCCTGAGGGATTGGATTGTAAATATATGTTATTGAAGATTCCTTTGAATCATTTTTATCAGACCGTCTTCTTAGTTCACACATTATTTATTTGTTTTCCTTCTTGTTTGAATGTAATTTCTCTGATTTATGGATCCCTGAGGTGATGGAGTTTTTGTTGCTATCATGCCCATCTTTCATGGTTCATCAGATTTTCTTTGTTTTCCTTCTTGTCTTAATGTAATCTCTTTGATTTATGGATCCCTGAGGCGATGGAGGTTTTGTTGCTATCATGCCCATCTTTCATGGTTCATCATATTTTCTTTGTTTTCCTTCTTGTTTAAATGTAATCTCTTTGATTTATGGATCCCTGAGGTGATGGCGGTTTTGTTTCTATCATGCCCATCTTTCATGGTTCGTCAGATTTTCTCTGTTTTTCTCATTGTCTCGATGTAATATCTCTAATTTATGGATCCCTAAGGCGATGGAGGATTTGTTGCTATCATGCCCATATTTCATGGTTCACCATACATTTTATGTCTTGTTCTCCTCATCACCACATTAATCCTTTTGTCTAATAGGCAGTTTAAATGCCTTCCTTATCCATGATACTTATGACTCCATATCCCAATGGTCTCGAACTGATTTGTTGTTACATCTGTTATCTTTTCCTCTCTATATAGTCTCACTAATCCACCTCCTCAAACCATTTAATCCTTTTACTTTAGTTTGATGGGTACTGGGCTTATCCTCTTACGGTCAAAGGGTGACTCTCAGTGCTAGCATTCTTGGTGTCGTTGCCAAGTATGGAAGTGAAGATATATTCCCTGGGAGAATGACAAAGATAGATCCAGTTTTAGATGGTGAACTAAAGCTGGACACATTATTCTGACTGCTTATCTTTCACCATGGCGACTCCATTGTTCAAAAATCCATTGGCGACTCCACTAGTTTGAAATGGACAAGATTTTAGCTCAGAGGTATGCTTTCTGTGATTTTTCAAAGATAGTTGGTTTCCCTAACCCAGAGCCTAGTAGAGATGAATGGGAAAGTATCCTTCCTAAATTTCGAGAAGAAGAGTGGGAGGAACCAGCTAAACACTTGCTATATTTTCATGATTTTATTCATCAACTTCATATCCTGCATGAGGATGTTCAGATTAAGATTTCCAGGTATTCATTAGAGGGGATTGCTCGTGATTGGTGTAGATCTCTCCCAGTTGCAAGTATAAGCTCTTTGACAAGCTTTCATGCAGCTTTCAATTCCTTTTGTAAAGAATATTTTCCAGTTGAATGTCTTTTTGAGGGATGTTGTAATGAGTTTTCTTCGCTCCATAAATATTCTGCTAGTCATGAAAGCCCAATTTGTGATGAAGCATTTATTGTAGAAGATAACATTTACCATGAAGATCATGAGGTGTTGAATGATATTCATTATGACAGAAATAACACAAAAACATCTGACATCATATCATATGTATCTATTGTTTTAAATGTTCATGAAGATCAACATCTCTCATTTGAATGTTCTGATGAAGAAGAGCAAGTGTATTCTACAATAGATATTTCTTCTCATTGCGAAGCTGGGATAGATGATAAGCTAGTTAAAAGAACCAGGGAATATTTCTCTATGTTTTTTCCTAGCTTTTCAAATTTGAAGGCAGATGTTGTTTGTTGCTCTTATGGAGAAAATGCAGAGGATATTCTTGTCCTTGAAGAAAATGTTTTGGGCAGCCTTGTTTATGATGAATAAGTTGTTTCAAATGCTGACCAAAAACAACCCATTTTTTATGAATATCCCATTGAAGATGACGAAGAGTGGAGTTTTTTCATGGCTTCTTTGGAACCTCGTAGCATGGTTCCTATATATGATGATTATGGATCTGATCCTTGGGAGAGCCATGAAGGAGAAAAGGAAGAGTTAAATGCGCAATTATCTCCTATCCATCACTTGTAAATGAGAAAATATTGCTTGGGATTAGCCGACCTGCATCAATCCTTTACCCACCTGTACATGATGAGAACATCAAACAACAAGTGAGAAATAATGAAGTAAAGGAGATTATTTCTTACTAGTTTAGCATGCCTTGTTATAAATTTTATGACCCTGTGGGGTTATATATGGAGTTGAGTTTTCCAAAAGCATTGGAGCCTGCAAAATTATTCATTTTATCATCATTTGGGGGTATTGTCAGTGTTCCAAAACATGTTTTCATTATGTTGTTGTACTTTCCTTACCTTTTTTGGATCATTTGCAGTGAAAAGAAGAGTTATGTTACCAAACACTCTGGGTAGCTATGGTGGAAGTTTGCTTTCACCTAGCACATTGTAAAAAATTAGTTAGTCTAGGATTGTACATAAATAAGCTCCTTTTGGAGCACATGTGTTGGTTTTCTTTTTGTAATTTGAATAGTGTATATATCATCATGTTGTCTTCAACAAAATGTATTTGAGCTCGAATCCACAACCCAACAGCTAAGGCACTGGAACTGCACATTCTTGGCAACTCATAGGGAGCATGCCATCCCTTGTGGAGCCAATGTTATCACATGAAGTTGTCAAGGGTCACAACCAGTTGTCCAAATATTTTTCTTGCACAAGAAACAACCATAAGCACAAGTTCAACATTCAGAGCAGTCTATTTTGGGTTGAAATACAAGCAGCGGTCGGGTTCAATTTTCAACGGCAGAAATCCCAGGAGCAGTTCAGATCAGCAGCTCGCGTGTATTCGGCATGTAAAAGTTGCGCAAGGTTTAAAGACTAGTTGGAATCCCCAAAGTCACAGATCAAGCACCACACATCCTTCCAGACCGGACGATCATGATTCACTTCAAGAGCTCGGGCTTCGGGAGTTTCAGCTTCTCCACTCCCATTTTCCTCCGAAGTGATTTTGTTCGAATTCACAGATCAAGTGCCACACGTCCTTTCAGATCAGATGGTCATAATTTACTTCGAGAGTTCAGGATTCGGGAGTTTAGGATTCTCCACTCCCATTTAACTCTGAAGTTCTTTTTCTTGAAGTCACAGATCAAGCGCCATGCATCCTTTCAGATCAGACGATCATGATTCACTTCGGGAGTTCAGGCTTCAGGAGTTTCAGCTTCTCCATTCCCATTTTCCTCCGAAGTGTTTTTTCCCGAAGTTGCATATCAAGCGCTGCGTGTTCCTCCAAATCGGACGATCAACATTTACTTCAGGAGTCTGAGCTTCGAGAGTTTTTGCTCCTCCCCTCTCTCTTTCATCCGGAGTGTTTTCTCCCAAAGACCACAAATTGCTATCGCGTGTCCATCCAAATCTAACAGTGGTATTTTGCTTCGAGACTCCGTGCTTCGAGAGTTTCAGCTTCCTCTCTCCCGTTTTCATCCAGAGTGTTTTCTCCTGGATTTAATAGATCCACGTCGCGTGTCCTCCTCAGATCGACGATTGTCATTCACTTCAGAGCTCTAGCTCTACATTCACACCACCCCCAATCTCTGAAGTGCCAAAGTATGTGGCAGTCATCAGTTCGGATATGTAGCGCTCTCATTAGTCATGACACCTGGCATCCATCTGGCGATGACGTGTGGCACTCAGTCTAGGCACCTTTGGGCATATCATCCACTTGTTTCTAAGTGACACATGCCACCTCTCTTTTCATGACACATCAGCATAGTGACGTAAGGCCACCATGTCAGATCATCCTCCAGGAAGTGTTCTTGTTCAACGCCAAAATTAGCACCATCTCCCAGCATGGTTAGAATGATTCTAAAATTGGCAGGCGGATAAACTTTAGTGGTGGCGCTAAATTCAGCAGGAGTGCCCAGATCATAGATCGTGACTAGATAAACGACCATGTCTCATTGTGGGGATGCAACATGCTTGAACGATAAAATTATTGAGCGGTCTCGTGATTGAAATCGTGGTATAGTAAAAGAGCTATGTGGAGGAAGGTGGTGAATTGTGGGCTCAAAAGCGGTGTGAATCCAAACTACCTTTGACGACCCCGCAATCACGTTCTTATATATCGTCTAATCCAAGAGTAGAGCGTGGCAGTCCCCTAGGCATTGAGCCTCGACCCGATCCTAAGGAGGATTTAGTTAAATGGAAAAGGACTGGTAGCTGAAACCTCAGCTCAGTCCATAAATTGAAGGCATAGAATCCATGGTCGAGAGGACTAGACTATCGGCCTGCGATACCACAGAGGGCAGAAAGGCCCATGTTGATCTAAGTTTGTGTCTGACACAGGAGGATACATGCATAGTCTGACAGAGGAATGCGCAAACAAAAGCATTAAATGAGATAGCCATGTCACACTCCTGGCAATTGTGGACTATTCTGATTATAAATAGATCAGTTTAGATTTTGTAAAAGTGGTTGTGTTCTTCAAAGGCCGGAGAGCCGAGTGAGTTTCAGGAGCAGGGCTCTCTAATTTTCAGTTTGTATGCCTAAGGGCTTGGATTGTAAATATATGTTATTGAAGATTCCTTTGAATCATTTTTATCAGACTGTCTTCTTAGTTCACACACTATTTATTTGTTTTCCTTCTTGTCTGAATCTAATTTCTCTTATTTATGGATCCCTGAGGCGATGGAGGTTTTGTTGTTATCATTCCCATCTTTCATGGTTCATCATATTTTCTTTGTTTTCCTTATTGTCTGAATGTAATCTCTCTGAATTAGGGATCCCTGAGGCGATGGAGGTTCTGTTGCTATCATTCCCATCTTTCATGGTTCGTGAGATTTTCTTTTTTTTCCTTCTTGTTTGAATGTAATCTCTCTGATTTATGGATCCCTAAGGTGATGGAGGTTATGTTTCTATCATGCCCATCTTTCATGGTTCGTCATATTTTCTTTGTTTTTCTCATTGTCTGGATGTAATCTCTCTGATTTATGGATCCCTGAGGCAATGGAGGATCTATTGCTATCATGCCCATCTTTCATGGTTCACCAGACATTTTATATCTTCTTCTCCTCATCACCACATTAATCCTTTTGTGTGATAGGCAATTTAAATGCCTTCCTTATCCATGATACTTATGACTCCATAGCCCAATGGTCCCAAACTAATCTATTGTTACGTCTGTTATCTTTTCTTCTCTCTATAGTCTCACTGATACACCTCCTCAAACCATTTAATCATTTTAATTTATTTTGATGGGTACTGGGCTTATCCTCTTGTAGTCAGAGGGTGACTCTTAGTGCTAACACATATATCACATCAATGCATTCGAACCAACATAATTTCACATAAAATATTCATACCATATTGTTTCTAGGCCAGTGTTCACGACATCAACTTTTATTATCATTATCCTTTGGCTATTCCATAGCCCATTGACCTACAGATTAGTCTATAACAAAAACACATACATATCTATGCATTATCATCATGTAAACACATTCAACCATAATCTCAATTCGGTATCCACGTACCAACAACTTTAAATGTAAAAATTTTAAAGTTAGAAATAGACCACATAATATCGCCATAATTCAAATAACGTTAAACATTCATAGAATTGACATTCACATAATAGATTGCATAATATCCATCATTATTCAAATAACGTTAAACATCCATAGAATTGACATTCACATAATAGATTGCATAATATCCATCATCATTCAAATAATGTTAAACATTCATAGAATTGACATTCACGTAGGTTCATACGTCTTAAAATTTCAAGTGTATCATTAATAGTTTCACAGTGAATAGAAAATAAAGGTGATTAGGCCTTAGGTAATCCTAGCTGTCTAAGTCAAAAGGTGGCATTACATACACCCAACCTTCGAGAAACATATTCCCGAGGTGGTCAAAAAGGTGAGGGATGATCTTTTCGTAAGGTCTTGACATCCTCCCAAGTAGCAGATCCTGGGCTATACTTGTCCCACTGGACCTTAACTTGGTCTACCAAACGGTTCCTGAGTTGTCAAACCCTACGGTCCAATATGCATAACAGTTCTACCATGAGGGTTCCTACGTCTGATACCTGCAATTATTTCCAATTCAGTTTATGATATTCGTCAGCAACATAATGACGTAGAACATATACATGAAAAACATTGTGAGTTTTATGCAAGTGGGGTGGTAGTACAAGACGATAGGCAATGGGTCCAATTCTCTCTTGGATTTTGAATGGTCCTATAAATTGAGGCTACAACTTTGTCCCCTTCCCGAACCGAATGGTAATCTTATTAGGCCTGATACGAATGAAAACTTGATCTCCCACTTTATAACTTCGGTCAGTCCTATGTGCATCAACATAACTTTTCTATCTATCATGTGCTTCTTTTAGTCTGTGCCTAATCTGAATCACCTGTTCCTTCATCTCTTGAATCAATTATGTCCCAATTGTCACTTGATCTTCTAACCTTTCCCAACTCAACGATGTTCTACATGGCCTTCCATACAGAGCTTCGTAGGGTGGCATTCCAATGGAGCTATGAAAATTTTTATTGTAGGTGAACTCTACAAAAGGTAGGTACTTCTCCCAATGGGTTTGATTATCCATAACATACATCCTAAGCATGTATTCCATAACCTGATTTACTCTCTCAGTTTTCCCATCTGTTTCAGGATGATAAGTTGTGCTTAAGTTCAACTGAGTCCCCAACGTTGATTGCAAACTTTTCCAAAACCTAGAAGTTAGTCTGGAGTCCCTATCTGAAATGATCTTCTTGGGTATCTCATGAAAACAGAGGACCTCACTTAAAAACACGCATGCCACATCACTGACATCGTAAGTGTCTCTAACCGGAATAAAATGAGCACTCATGGTCAACTTATCAACTATCACAAGAATGGCATTGTGTCTATGCGATGTGAGTGGCAATCCCACAACAAAATCCATAGAAATGACTTCCCATTTGGACATAGGGACATCATGCGATTATAGGAGACCTGTCAAGTGGTGGTGGTCGGCTTTCACTTGTTGACACTATAGGCACTTGGAAATGAAATGGACTACATCATGCTTCATGCCTACCCATAAGAAAATCTTCTTCATGTCTACGTACAATTTCTTCACACCTGGATGCGCACAATAAAATTCTCTATGGGCTTCCTTGAGTATGATGCTTCGAATATCCCCACCTTCGGGGATGTACATCCTTCCTTGATATATTAATAGTCCATCTGCTTCCAGGTTATATCTGGCATACTTTGGATCTAATTTCCTTCCACTCTGGAGGGTTGAAGTAACCTTTAAATACCAACTATCTCCAAGGAGTTGCCCCAACACATGCTCCCTAAGATCGACTTTTAAGGGTACCAAGGAGAAGACACGTGGTCTCCTAATCAAGGCATCTGTGACCACATTTTCCTTTCCCTTGATGTACGAAATACCAAAATCATACTCACTCATAAACTCACTCCATCGCCTCTGCCTAACATTGAGATCCCTTTGAGTGAAGAGATGTTTTAAAATTTCATGGTATGTTTTGAGCTCAAAGTTTTTCCCCACTAGATAGTGCCTCCAAAGTTTCATAGCTAGCATTACAGCTGCCAACTCTAAATCATGAGTAGCGTAAATCTCCTCATGTTGCTTCAACTTCCTTGATGCATATGCTATCACTCCTCCATCCTGCATTAGCATCGCCCCCAACCCATGCTTCGAGGAATCCGTGCATACTGTGAAGTCTTTTTCCATATACGACACTCGTAGAATTATTGCATTGGTTAGTAACCTCTTAAGCTCGATGAATGCACTATCACATTATTTTGTCCATTCATACCTAACCCCCTTGTGCTGCAAAGTGGTGATGGGTTTCGCTATTTTAGAGAACCCTTCCACAAATATTCGATAATAACCCGCTAGCCCAATGAAGCTTCTTACCTCATGAGCATTTTTTGGCACTGGCCATTCCATAATGGCCTTTACCTTTTCTGGGTCCACATAGATTCCTTCACTGGAAATGATATGACCTAAATAGTGAATTTCTTTCTGGAAGAAAGAACACTTCGACAACTTTCCATACAATTTGTTCTCTCTAAGGCATGACCACAACATTCACAAGTGTTCCTCGTGTTCTCTTTTGTTCTTGGAATTGGTGAGGATATAATCCAGAAAGACCTGTACAAATAGGTCTCAGTACTTTCAGATTACACCATTCATGAGGCTCATGAATACTGTTGGCACATTGGTCAAACCGAAGGGTACTACAATGAACTCGTAATGCCCAAACCGAGTTCGAAATGCATTTTTAGGAATATCGCCTTCATTAATCCTTAACTAGTGATACCCTGATCCAAATCAATTTTTGAGAACACCGCTGCTCCTTTCATCTGATCAAATAGATCATCTATCCGTGGAATTGGGTACCTATTTTTCACTGTAGCACGATTCAAGTCCATGTAATCTATACACAGTTGTAAGGAACCATCCTTCTTCTTCACAATAATTACTGGTGCACCCCAAGGTGAGACACTAGGCCTTATTATCCCTAAGTTGAATAGTTCTTTCAACTACATCTGCAACTCACAAAGTTTTGGCTCTTTCATCCTATACATAGTCTTGGAAATTGGCTCTGCACCAGGTTTTAGCTCAATGGTAAAATCAAGCTCCCTCTTAGGAGGTAACCCTGGCAACTCTTTCGGGAAAACATCCTTAAACTCGGACAATACTGGGTACTAATCCAAGGAGGATCCTTTCCTTTCATTGACTACTTCCACTACATATAATCGACAACCTTTCCTCATGCAACATTTAACCTTCATGGTCGAGATAAAGCGTAGAGACACTTTCCTCTGTACCCCATGGATCTCTATTGACCTTCCTTCATTGTCAACACAAAGAACCCTTTTTGTGAAACAATCTACCAAGGCTCGATGGGATTCTAACCAATCCATTCCAATGATTAGGTCATATGTCCCCAGAGAAGTGACGTATACCCTCAACCTAGTAGTACACACTCTCAGGTCTACTAAACAATTATCAATGTTAGGTCCTACTGCTTGTTTTTTCCCCGAAGCCATTTCGACTTGTTTAAATTCATTGTGCTCGTAGGCTTCCAACCCACACTTTTCTAATGCAGAAGGTGAAATGAAACTATCTATAGCACCAAAATCAAATAAATTTTTAACATTGACATGACTTAGCGTACCTGGTGAATCCACCACCGTGGATTGATGTTTTGCATGACGATTATTAACTGTTGCATAAATCTGGTGGCTACTACTCACTCCTCCCATCGGTGCCTTTCCTTCTCTATGCACAAATCCTACTTGCAACTTTGGGAAGTCACACTGGTAATGGGGTCCTCCACACCCCCAACAAGTAACATGAGATGGAACCTGCGCATTTCCCTGTGACGATCTCTGAAATGAGTTCCTTCCCTTGGAGCCCCTACCCCTAGTTTTTGCTCCCTGAGAAGGTCGTGGACCTACCTACGTCGTTGGTGATGAGTGGGATGCTGCACTCACTGCCATTGAAACACCAGTAGCAATTTCTCTAGGTGCGACTCTATTTCCATAAGGAGGTGGCCTAGAGCTTCCTCCCCTGGAGAAGGTCCTAGGGGCCTTCCCCACGAATCCAGGATGTTGTGGAAAGGTTGATCGCGTACCTTCGTTTAATCTCATATGCTCCTCTACATAACGTGCATTTTCAATTGCCTCAACTACTGACAACTGTTTCCACATCCGTACCATGGCCGTTATGATGCAGGAGCATCGCCAACTCATCAAGCGAGCCAGCATGGAGCGGAAGACAGCTGGACAGCGCCAACACCAAATTTTGAAAGCACCTTGATCTTGTTGCGCAAACATTAATGTGAAGAAATTTAATGAGGTGCACTTTGTATATTGTAATGGACCTTGAGCGGATAGCTCTCGTCCTTAGGTAGATGAGGCATTTAAGACAGTTAATGTAAGTAGATAGATGTTTTAAATTCTAGATTTGATAGTTTAAAGTTCGAGAGGGAAAACGGATATAGACACCCTCATTTTATCATTGTAATATTATCCATCATTGAGAGAGAAGAGAAGAGCAGAGAATATTGTGAAGAACACCCATGTACAGGCATTTGAGTTAATAGAAGGAAGTTCTGATTCAAATTCATGGTTGGTGTTGTTTCTTTGTGTATATGGTTTATGTGCTCATGAATGTTTGCTTTTTGTTATGTATTTGCTTGATATATGTTGTGCATGTGATTTCATGTTTTGAAACTGAAGCCTGAGAGAGGATTGAATGAGTTTCAATTGTTTCTCTATCTGAGCCAGGAGATTCCTGCAAAGAGTGCAGTCGAATTCATCTGCATAGAGTGCGTTGATGAAGGCTCAGTAGCCTAACTCTTGTTCTCATTCACCCAGAAGTTGAGTTGGATTATTGAAGCCGTGTGAGGAATGCACAGGCTGAAGAAGGAGTCTCAGTTGTCAATCTGAGAAAAGGGGGTTGAAGACTGCTGCTGCAGAAAGTGCGCAGAGTCGAGGGGATTCAACACTTGAGAAATTGTTGAACGTTGAGTGCGAGGAGTGTGCACGAATCCATCTGAAGGAGTCAGAGTGGAAAAGATCAGGAGGGTTAACACTTCTTGATACCGTGAAGGAGAGCATAGAAATCTGTGTAGAAGGAAGGACCGAGCAGAGGTTGCAGGCGCAGGCTTGGAGAGCAAGCCTCGAGCAGAAATACTTAGCCATTTTAGAGAAACCATCAGAAGGAGAAATAGACGGTCAAGATTCGCAGACGAAAGCTGCGAAGTCCCGTCGACCGTTAGATCTCAGGAAAGCTGTGCAGGACTTAAGCCTAGCGTGCAAAGAAGGAGCCAGGGAGTCATCGGGACTTAGTTCATCGGAGAATCGGGGTTTATGTGGTCGAGGAACTCGCGTAGAAGGAAATCGCGATTAGCGATTTCCCGATGGGATCAGAACCGTTCGTTGTAGAGGACACGTGGCACGAGATCCCGAGGAGTCAGGGTTCGACATTTCAGGGTTCTCGTATGCAACGGAATCGTGACAAGAGAAATCGCAGTTTCACGATACCCGATAGAGTGGGCCAGGGAGACGGTGACGTGGAGGAGAGAGAGCTCTCACGTGCATCAAGAATTGACACTTGGAGAGGGCTGTGAAATTGTGCAACAGAAATCGTGAATTCCCGATAGGCGATTTCCCGATCGCTACAGGTGTGTGGAGTCCAGGCGTCAGTACAGAGGACAGGTGTCATCGGAGATCGGGAATCGGGGATTCACGAGGTAAGTGACTTACAACATTGTAAGTTATGATTTCCCGATAAAGTAAAAGGAGATCGTAGGAGAACATCCTATGGGTGCAGAAAAGTCCCGATAAGGGATTTGAGGAGAAATTTAGCTCTTCAGGCTGAGGGAAAAAGAAGGTCCTGGTGGGAGCGGACGTGCCCTGGGTGGCGGTCTGCGTCAAGTGGTATTAGAGCGAGAAAATCTCTCTGTTTTCTGTAGCAGAGGAGAAGAGAAAATTTCACCATGCCCCCGAGAAGAGGTAGACAATCACCCAATCCAGAGGGGGAAATGGAATTGTCCAGGGAAAGAGAAATGTCCAGAGAAAGAAGTAGCCAAGGACAGAATGTAGAAATGGAGAGGGAAATACGAAATCTTCGTGCTAGAATGGAAGATATGGAAGCAGCGCAGAGACGCACAGCCAATACAGGAGATCTGAGTGACTCCGAAGGCGAAGCTGAAGCTGTACCACAAGGAGAGGTCACAACAGAGGAGGCATCAACTGAGCGATTAATTAAAGCTATCGCCAGGATGAGTGCGAAGGTGAAGATGGACATTCCAGTCTATGAGGGGAATCTGGATGAAGAAGAGCTTCTAGATTGGATCAGAGCTCTTGATACCTACTTCGATTATGAGGATATCGAAGAGGATAAAAAGGTTAGACATGCTGTCACAAAGTTGAAGGGACATGCAGCATTATGGTGGGATGAGCTACAAGCAGATAGACGTTCCAAAGGCAAACAAAAGATCAGAAGATGGGATCAAATGATTGCGAAGATGAAGGCAAAATTCATCCCAAGAGACTACCAAATTAATCTCTTCAGGAGGATGCAGAACCTGAGACAGAAACTGATGACGGTGAAGGAGTACACCGAGGAATTTTACAGGCTCAATATCAGAGCAGGTCATCGGGAGAGCGATGATGAGAAGGTAGCTAGATACCTGAATGGGTTGAGATACGACATTCAGGACGAATTAAGCCTGACAACCATCAGAACGGTTGAAGATGCTTATCA
Source organism: Picea engelmannii (assembly GCA_009831015.1). Lineage (NCBI taxonomy): Eukaryota > Viridiplantae > Streptophyta > Pinopsida > Pinales > Pinaceae > Picea > Picea engelmannii. The sequence continues at coordinate 1,044,022 of ML778076.1, read as the reverse complement.
GATGGCTCTGAAAGTCGAGGAGAAGTTGAGCCGTAAGCAAGGACAGCGAGGACGAGGCAGAAGTCAGCCCAGAGGCAAGGCAGTTGCCCAGGAGAAATATCATAAGCCCAAGGAGGAATGGAAGAAACCTCAAGGTAAGATTGAGAGAGGTGGAACCTCACAGCGAGGACAGCAATATGCTAAGCCGAGGAGACAGCATACAGAACAGGGTGGCAGATATGCTGACGCGAATACTTTTCCTCGTACCAGAGGTAGAGGAAGAGGCAGAGGAGGAGTCATCACATGTTTTACATGTGGGAAGGATGGACACAAAGCCGTTGATTGTCCAGACAGGAAAACGGACAGAGGAGAAGCTCACATCGCTGAGGCGCACAGGCGTGATGTTGAGAATGAAGACACTGAAGCAGGAAGGTCGCTGATGGTGCATAAAGTTCTTTTGACACTTGAGAAAGAGGTGGAGGACACAGCTCAAAGGACCAGACTGTTCAGGACCACATGCAAGACCAAGGGCTAGAAATGCAAGGTCATTGTGGACAGCGGAAGCACCGACAATCTCGTTTCAACCGAGATGGTGGAGAAATTAGAGCTGGAGACAAATGATCACCCGAGCCCATACAAAGTATCATGGCTACAGAAGGGACATCAGGTGAGTGTCACTAAACAGTGTTTAGTTGAATTCAAAATGAATGAATATAAGGATAAGATCTTATGTGATGTCATTCCCATGGATGTATGTCATGTATTGCTGGGTAGACCATGGCAATATGACAGAAATGTGGTCCATGATGGGAGGATGAACATATATACCTTAGAAAAGGACGGGAGAACACATAGGTTGCTTCCGAAAGAAGATAAAGAAAAGAAGTCTGAAGTAAGCAACATGATACTTCTCATGAGTGGGAAGGAACTTCTTACAGAGATGGAGAAGAAAGAAGATCCACAATTCTTTGTGGTCAGGAAACCGAGGATTGTTCTGACTGGCACAAGAGTGGATGACTTACCAGATGAGATTCAGGAACTGCTGGAAGATTTCACTGACATCATCGTGGATGAATTACCTCATTCGTTGCCACCGATGAGAAGTGTGAGTCACCACATCGGCCTCATACCAGGAGCTAGTTTACCGAATAAAGCTGCGTATAGGTTGACGCCGCAGGAGAACGAGGAGGTCAAGAACCAGGTCCAGGATTTGTTGGACAAAGGATTGGTCAGAGAAAACCTGAGTCTGTGTGCCATTCCAACCGTGATTAGCCCAAAGAAAGATGGAGGTTGGAGAATGTGCACCGATTCAAGAGCGATCAACAAAATACCATCAGGTACAGATTTCCACTGCCGAGAATGGATGATCTGATGGATTGCCTGAGCGGGGCAAATTATTTTTCAAAGATTGATTTGAAGAGCGGATATCACCAGATTCGCATGAGGGAAGGTGATGAATGGAAGACAACATTCAAGACAAACGAAGGTTTGTACGAATGGCTGGTCATGCCATTTGGTTTAACAAATGTGCCGAGCACTTTCATGAGGCTGATGAATGAAGTACTAAGGGAATTCATCGGGAAATTTGTCGTCGTATATCTGGACGATATCCTAATTTTCAGTAAGACGAAGGCTGAACACTTGAAGCATTTGGTCATTGTAATGAGAAGACTACAGCAGGAGAAGTTGTTGATTAATATGAAGAATGTTGGGTATGTGTTATATTCTTTGCATGTGTGTGTGTGTGTGGGTGCGTCAAATACGACAACTGCGTCTGACGGTTTTTGCTATTTTTAGTTGATTTGTAAATTAATCCCGGATTAAGGGATTAGGGTTTTGGTATCTACGGAATACCTAAAAACATTGTATATATTGTATGGAGAATGGTGAAATTCGATATAATGAAAATAAGAAAGGTTTT
>ML778076.1:1021132-1033552 GCA_009831015.1 Picea engelmannii | reverse complement strand
ATATATATATATATATATATATATATATATATATATATATATATATATATATATATATATATTATCTAGGTTATTTATGGTTATTGACGAGTTGTGATTAAAGGGTTTCAGGGCTGCATATCCATGTTTTCTAGGTTGTTTATAGAACAAATAACATAATATTTCAGTTATGAGGATGGGTAAGACCTAGGTTTCAGTTTTGAAACCAGGCTCTGATACCATTTGTAAGGCCTCTTATTACAGAGCCTCATAAAAATAAATATACATACATAAATACTTTCTAATCTACTTCTTTAATTACTGCTACTTATTTTAGAATCTTCTTTCTTGATATTCTTCTACCAACATAATAATTCCAACATAATAATTGACAGTTTAGCAGCATACTAACAACATAATAATTAACAACAATATAATAGTTAACAACAATATAATGATAACAGTAAGCATAAAATGCATAAGGTATTTACCTCAACCTGAAGCTCAACCTGTTGCATAGTTGACTTAGCCCTTTCCTAGTTGATGATGTTTTTGATGATGTTGATCCTACCCAAACTGAGTATTAACCTCCCAACCAACTAGGAACAACCTCTCTGGCTCCCTAGCTCCAGGAATCCTTGCGGTTTCCTGGCCCCTGAGCCCAAAATTCCTAGCAACAACTGTGTCCCTGTGAGAGTCCTCAAGACAAATTGTTCACTAAAAATCCTTCTTTCCTTTTCTTCCTCCTCCTTCTTCCCCCAAATTTTCTTACCTTCCAAAAACCAAAGATGCCCTTCCCGGAGTTATCCCCTCTCCCTTCTCCTCCTCCCTCGAATCCCACTCCCTCCTTCCATTTCTCCAACCACCTTATCCCCCATTAATTCCTCAACCACTTTATCCCTCCCATTAATTACTTCAACTACCAATTTTAATAATATTATAATAAAGTCTCCATAAAGTTATTTTAATAATTAATTAAATTAATATTTATCATTCATGATAATTACATAGTTAATTAGGGTTGTTATAGGCTCTTCATTTCTGGGAGTGGGTCTGGACATTTTCTCACAGGAAGCCTACCAAACCTATAGACATCATGCCACAATAGAGAGGACTCTCAAAGCATGGAAGGGGAGCTCATATTCTAGTGGGTTGACCTATCTCCTCGGTTGAGGGCATTGGCAAGAAGAATTCTCATGGGAAGCGGTCTGAGTCTCCCACTTGCAATTCAAGCAAGGAACATAAGTAGGAAAGTGGTCACACCTCTAGAGGTTGGGGTTGTAAAACAAAATGGTTTGACAAGCGTGGGCACTCTCTAGGCTGTGCCCCAAAATATTTTCCAAGATGGACTTCGTTTGAGAGCCTGCCTCCTATCCCCCCTAGCAATTCTACCAGGATTAGTCATGGCACCCATTCCTCGGACAACTCAATGAAGCACTCTTTGGCAACTCCATCTGCAAGTACGAGGAATGAAAACAATGCAAAATATTCTTAACACATATTCGATGCCTTATCCACACTTCAATAGCTGGTCTTCGAGTTTCACAACGATGTATTTGATGTTAAATTTTGCATTGAGCTTCTAGAACAATGAATGGCCCTGGAAACAACCTTCAATTCCACACGAGAAGCCACACCTTCTCATGTAACAATGGAGGCGACAATGCCTATCCTTCTTCCTTCTAGATAGAAATGGAGTCATACTTGAAGGTCATCAGGTTCTTCTTTTGGTTTTTGTCATTCTATTTTGTATATGGGTCTCTTGAACACAACTATTATCAGTCTCAAGGTCACTCTACAAGTCATTGGTCTAGTCTTTTTTGTGTCTGCTCGATGCCACTAGTTATGCCAAATAGTATATATGTCATCAATGTCACTAAGTGATGTCTATTTTTCTGGTCTTAGAGGAAGTATAGTTTTGGACAATCAATTGGAGCAGAGTCGGTTTCCAGTTATGGCGACTTACGCTCCAATGAACAATGATCATTTTGTAACAGGTTTTCATGGAAGGTAATTTATACAACACTTACTTAAAAAAAATGATGTCCTCTTTTGTCTAATGTTTGATAAGACTAATTTTATTGCTTAAAATTTCACCTTGCATTGTGATTGAGAGAAGTGCATTACCTTCAACCTCTACATGATTATTCTCTTCAACATCTTCTTGATTTAGCTCCTCATTTGAGGCAAAATGTTGTCACTTGACACCCCTTGTCATTGGCCTTCTTACCTTTTTTATACAAAGCAACAACAATACCTCTTGCCATGACTAAAATGAACTTTTAAAAACATTAATATTGTAGACTCACCACATATAATTGATATAATGTAGAACAACATATAATTGAAACAATTGAAAGCAAACATAGGTGATAACATACAATACTTAAAAAACAACATAGTTCATGAAATAATGGTTCCATTGTTGGATTTGATACTCAATACTTGCATATATGATAACTTTGGGGGAGTATTGTAGATGATACTCTAGAGAGCAGTATTGTTGGCTAAGTTGCATAAAAGGTGCTTGCATGAATGGTAGATTAAATCAAATTATATTTAGAGATTTATGATTAATGAACATTTTCAACATGTTTTATGGAAATTTGCTGCATTATTAGATTGAACACTTAAGATTGGGGCCATGAACATTTTGTAAGGTGAGGTTGTTGATCAAATGTGCAGGTCGAAAGCAACATTGGTCCATATATGCACTTGTTGTTAGACATAGTGAAACACTATTTATTACTAGGAATCTCTAACTATCAACCTCTATATGAGATATGGTGGTCAATATGTACATCAAGATCGATCACAAAGGGAGAGAATGTGGGACACTACTTGATGTTTAAGGACATGCAATCTTTAGGTTAGAGCATTTGGACGTATGTAATAAACATGATGCTTATGGGTTCAATCAATTTCTAGGTTAATTTTGAACTAGTTTTAGGTATATCTAGTTATTTTACTGGTTATTTTATATTGATTTATCACCCTCCCCGAGATTTGAATGGATCTATGCTAGACTGGTTCATTTAGATGAAACATGACATATGACCTCATGCATGTGATTTACCCAAAACTTGTATAGTAGGGCAAACATTAAACACCAACAAGAAACCTCATGCATGTGATTTACCCAAAGCTTGTGTGAGAGGGCAAACATTAAGCACCCAACAAGAGAGTAATAAATGCTATATATGATTCAAATCCAATGTATATAAATGTTATATAGGCAAACATAAATCATTGGCTTTGAATGTTTTCATAATGGTTTTTTTTTGCTCAAAATTTGGATTTATGTATCCGAAATATTTCAGTGCTCATATTCTTCATTTTTGTCTGTGTTGGATCTGTGTCTCACAGTAGTTAACCATTTTTAGTTTTTGGGCTGAAGTGGGTGCTTGATTTCAATGCGTTCTAAAGTGATTTGTTTAATGCCAAGGTTTTGATGGGTATTGTGATGTCGTTTCCTGAAATCCTTTTTTTTTGTGACTGACAATGGCCGACAATCAAGAATAGTCTTCAAACATTGATTCCACTGTTAATGCTGTGGTGGAGAAGAAATCTGAACTGCTAGCTCCGGCACATGCGGAAGATGCATCAAAGCATGATCCAACTCACCTGCAGCAGCATGGATCGGAGTATGTTCCACCTCACCCACATAGGCTCTTCCATCGACAGAGGACTCAGTATGATCTTTTTGGTGGGGGAAAGGGTAAGTAGTTGTAATCTTTTAGACTAGAATATACAAAAATCTTCCAAAATTGGAACCGTCATGTTTATAGTTGTTGTCACTCTACTATAAAGTTTCCCTAAAATTATATATGCCTTTTCATTCCATTTAGTCATATGATTTGCTTACCATTTATATTTATCAAGGAGATTATCCTCTTCTCTTGCCCATGATAGATACGTCATCCTTTTGTATTAGGGGTGATGGTTGTGCAAAGAGACTCCATAGAATTTGATTCATGGCTGCTATTTCAAGATTGCCATCTACACACCTACTTGACCAAGCCTACTTCCTGAAAATGAACAGTTGAAAGCTTCTTGCCTCTTTTCAAAGTTTACAAATATTTCTTAAAAAAACTCTGATATTCTGGCCCCATCTCTAAAACACTCCTTTATATACATCATGACCTCTTAGGGCCTTGTCTAATCTATTAGGCATCTTGTTGGCAATCAACTAATGAGACACTGGTAATACTACTAATAGATCTTAGGCCACTGCTTCTTATAGTGTAGAGTTATACCTTTTTCATTACAAAATCATTTTGTTCTGATTGGAATTGGAGCTCAAAATTCTCCAATATCATTAGTCCACCGCATTCAGATTGGTCAATCCGGTCTGTCACTTCTTAAACCCTTCTCGTTTGATTGCTTGTAGGTTTAAACATGTACAGTTTATGTTCAATAGATTTGGCCTATTGCAACACTATCATGGACCTGTCACTTCTTAAACCATTCTCCTTTGATTGCTTGTAGGTTTCAAACAAGTACAATAATTCATAAGTTTGCAAGTTTGGAACCTCCTAAGTGAGTGCGGGGTTAAGTAAAAAATTATCCACGGTTCTCTTCTTAATTGAGTACAATGTTTGTCTCTTGAATTTTGGTGTCCAATTTTTGAAATAACTATATGTCAGGGGTATCTTTTCATTTTATTCATAATTAATTTGTGTATCCAATAAACTTATAACCTAATATATATATATATATATATATATAATTCATTTTCATCCATAATAAAGGAGGAGGACGACCAAATGCCATATGACACATTGGATGCTTTTAATGAACATCCACCGCTTTGGATTGTAGTGTCCATACCAAATCTACTTAGATATGTGGGATAGGTAGTAAAGGCTAATTATTTATTCCAAATGTTTGAAGGTCTTGTTGCCTTCTAAGCACTCACAAGACCTCACATTTAATTGTTTACCTTTTATCTTGTTTATGCACTTATACGTAGTGTAGATATCCAATCCCATCCCAATATATTAAAACATGAAGCTTGAGTATCCTTCAACGTTAGACTTGACTCATCACTGGGGGAAAATATAATTTATGTTATTTTGTTAGGCAATTATAATATATGTTATTTACTAGCATACCTCCTAAAAGGGTGAATGAGAATGCCAAAGTAAATCAAGAAAGGTTTTTATAGTATTGTTGTTAATTAGAACCATAAAAATATTGCAATTAGAATGATTGAAGTGGACTACTATTTTGATGATGACCTTCTACCATGATTCAAGACATGCTCATTTCAAAAAAATGCATGTGTTTTGATACGTTCTATCTACTCCAGATTGCTATGAATGAGTTGTGTGCACCTAGACATGACCACTTTACGTCTTAATTTAAAAAAAAAAAAGGCTTATAAGGGATGGGTATTTTGAAAGCTAAAGTAAAGACATTTTAAAATTTAAAGAGTAATCCCAAAATAAAAAATAAAATAAAAACTTAAAAAGTGAGCAACCCTTATAAGATGTTCTCAATCTAATTTATCTGATTTATACAATTTTGGATGGTTGTAATCCTTGTATGCTAAGCGTGGTTGTGTCAATCTCAGTGATAATTTAAAATAATATTAATCCATATATATTCTAAACACTATTTTTTTTGTTGCATTGACCCTTAAAGAGGGGAATTTCCGTTGCACTGAAATCAATATGATAGATGGTAAAATCTATAGCGTTCATTTGGTTTGCATGACAAATATTCTTCATGCCGATGTGAAATATGTGGATCATGGACTATAGTCTTTAAATGGGTTTATTTTATTTATGCTTCTTGAATAATGATAATGATAATAATTACGTCGAAAGCCTTCTCTAAGGGGAGCTTTTCATCCAGTTTTTGTCATCTGTTGAAGTCCTATAAAAACATGACATCTATCGTCTGTCTAGAGCCACTTAAACGTCAACATGTGTCATCTAACATTTTATCTTATCCTCATCCTTAGATTGAAACTGAAATCCTTCGTGTATTCTATGGTCCCATCGACAATGCAATGCTGGAAAACCAACCTCGTTGACTAAGCAAGGTCCGTTCGACCTTCTATTCTACAATTTTTGTAGAATTGGCAGAGTCTTTGTAATTTCTTGTTAAATTGAAGAGGCCAAGGCTGAGGGAGTCTCAAAATCAGAAGAGAGGAATATTGGTGATAAGTAAAGAATTCAGTCGAATCTGCGCGTACGATCAAAAATTTTAGTGAATACAAGGCCTACTACAGGACTTCATGTGCCACATTTTTCTTTACCTACTAAGTTCTACTATTACAGATTCTTGCTTTGCAAGAATTATCTGTTCTGTGGCTTTTCACAACTTATTTAGAATTATGAAAAGTGGATGCAGGTTGTAGCTGGCATCAAATCTTGCTGTTACAATTTGATATAATTGTAGGATGTGGTCAACATGATGAAATACAGAAAGAGTGGAGGCGCAAGGTGGGGGAATAATTTAGGGTACTTGATTCTTTCGCTTCCCATGGTGAGGCAGTTGAACCCTCTAGATTATGATCGCGCGACAACAACCCTGACAAAGAAAAATAAATTATCTCTGGAGGCACCCTTTACTTATGCCAGTGGGAAACTACTGATGAAGCTTGCAGGTGTCAAGGTATGAAAATTTATACACGCCTGCACAAAAATTCCTGTATATTATTATTATTTAAACTTGAAAATTATTGTATATTATTATTATTTAAACTTGGGGTTAATGATGATAATGGTAGATAGGCGACCACCACTGTGACATATAGAATGATCTCACACACAAGTATTTCATTCTCCGATATAGTTGGGCCAGTGGAGGAGGTCGAACTTTTTGGTCACCCAATTGTTCATCTGATTCCAACAGTGTTTGGACACCGTCATGTATGACATATGAATGGAGAAGTATTTTTTTCTAATCCACTTTCAGCATAAAGCTTAATAATAAGTAGCAGTGTTTGATTGATATGATGATGATGATGTGGTAGGTTTTGCAGCCAATGGCTATACACTTTCAGAGTTACATGGAAAGAGTGGAACTGGTGGTAACCACGACTTCAAAAGTGATAAGGGATCCCAAACAATTGTGCATCGACTATGTGGATTCTTTCGACCAGATGAAGCAGGCAGTCGTTGCAAGCCATGTGATATGTTCTTAAAGTTAAAGGGGGTATTAGTCTTTTGGCTCTTAAATTAAGCGTTGTCTACTCTCAGGGCTATGACTTGATGAGTTCGGGGCCCTGAGAATGTGTTTCAAAATGTTATTCCACGAGCTATGAATCCGTCCCCATTCACTCCTGCACAAAAAGGCATGAACCCCTCTCATCAAGCTATGTGACTCAAAGGGAAACTTCAATCAATCAGCCAGACCTTCGTATAACCAATGTTAATCCAATACACAGACAAACACTAAAACCAACTTCATCAGGTCTGGTTAGCTGCTTACTTGGATCGGAGGAGGTAATCATCCCCGTCCCACCAAAGTTACAGGATACAAGTGAATTACCATTAGTCTAATAATACATATTGAAGGCATAAGAAGCAACTAAGAGAAGATTGTTGGGCTGATAACAAGGTTGGCCAGGATGAATACTAGAGAAATCTACCAAACCTGGACTGCATGCCCAATCCAAAGCCTCCCGCAAGTCCAGTTGGTTGGCTGTCGGGGAAGCAACACACTAGGTCGTCCCATCTATGAAGGTGGTATTTCCTTCCGGAGGAGAAAAGGTGGTTATTGGGGTGTTAGGAATGTCCAAATTCATTTCATTATACCCTGCTCCAAGTACTACACAAAAACAAAACAAAACAAACCATCAGCTCAAAGGGTTTAATTAAAAATAACTAGCCCACCACAATCTTATGTAGGGTTTAAGGAGTTTAAGGATGCATGCTTTATTTTTTCCAATGGGATATGCAAAACCATTCAGTTTTCTCATTTTTTTCTATCAGGCGAGGCAAAACCATTCAATTTTCTCATTTTCCATTAGTCCAAGAAAAACCATTCAGGTTTCAAATGATTCAATGGATTCAATGCATTCAATAGAGTATTATCAGAACCCTTTGTCCCGACCTAAACAGAGCTCAAGGATGAAGACACAACATCCTAGGTCCAACTTTGAGAATTTATTCATCTTCATTGACGTCGTCCTCCTTCAAAAAATCTAATAACTTTATTCCCTTCTCCTCCAATCTGCTGTCAACCAACCAAGTTTCTGATCGATTTAGTTCGAACTCTGTGGATAAAACAATGATCTCCTTCACTTTATGTCTATCTCGGAGGTCGACCCTGATACTTGTGGATTATCTAGTGAGTGGATTCGAGTGTGAGACAATCTATTGACCACAGTACAGGTACTGCCTTGCCTGAAAATATTTTTCAAAGTTTTTGATTCGTGAATTCCTGAGCATATGGCCGGAAATGCATTCCAATATGTGTTATCGCCAAATTATTTTGATATCCATGCAATGATTAAAAATCCAAATCTTGTTCAATCTTCACATTTTTGTCAAGTTCCTCCATGTAAGCGCTCCTTCATAAGCAATGGAAACTCTGCTCTTTTTCCCGTCAGGACTAATGCTGGTGCACAACTTAGACATTCACATTAAGTTACGCATCTCTTTGTTTTGAAGATGGTATCTAAAGTATACATAATACAATAATAGATTCTTAACTTAAATTTCATGTTAGTTGTTTTGATATTTTCATGTTATGTATTCTTTTATTTTTAATATATATAAGAGAGATTGAAGTGAATTTTTTTTCGTGTGTCTGGATTTTGATAAATATGAATATTTCATATTTAAATTTCCCTTATTTTTGTGCTCTATAAAGTTATTACATCTAAGAGATTAGTTATTCATGTTATTGTTCTACACAATTTAAGATTTCCTCCCCTATCAAAAGAGAATTATGGCACATTATCAACATCCGACACTATATATTTCTTGGTTGATGAAATTCTTGGTATGGGAGGTATTCTTCTTTTGTACTTCAATCATCCTTGCATCTATCCAAGAATGAATACTGACACGCTTGGTATGTCAAGGTTGCAATTCTTTTGTAAATCAATTTCCTTGGAAGAATTTTCGTTGCCTCTGTTTAAAGTTTGACAGGTGTTTGAAGGATCATTTGCATATATCCAATTCTCTTATTTGCATATTATGTGTAGTTTAGACTTTGTGGTTATCCAAAAGCTTTGACATATTTCTTTTCCTATACTTCTCTGTTGTAGAGTTCTTCTTCTCCTATCACGATTTTATGGGTAACATTTACTTTTGCATTAGTCTATGGGTATTCCTACGTCTCGGGTTCTTATTCCATTCATTTTTTCCTTCAAATGTAAATGACGTTCTTCCTATTTTGTTGTTATGTATCACACGTTTATGATTATACTTATTCAACTTGGACCCGATGTGACAATGAAATTAACCTTCCAAGACCAATATCCTGAAAAGTTTCAAGTCCCAACCTCAATTCTATAGAAAAATGGTTACATCTACGAAATTTTGCTCGTGGAAATAACCAAAACAAAGAAAATAAATAAAAGGGTCTCTAAATTTGACTTCCAATTATATATTCATTGGAATTTGAGGTATATCTCCCGACAATTCCATGAAAACATCAACACTGCGACTCTTGATTTTTTTTCCCATCCATTGCCAACCAAAAAGGGGTTTGATGTTTTTGATTCTAAATCTCGATTCCTGCCAAAAAAAAATGTAAATTATTCTACCATCTCGGCGTCATGGATTCTAGATCTGCTTACTTTTTAAACCCCACAAATGCATGTGCATATATGTAAAGCCCGAGTAGGGAAGTTTTAACAAGATGTTGTATCCCCTACATATACAAAGAGAATCATTGGCTGGCTTTGGTTGGCCAATATTTTGCACAAACAGGAGTTGACCTCTGCAATCGTAGACCTCCCTCGAATCTGATTCACTGGATGCCACTATTGCCTCAAATTTCACTCATTGTCATCATTGCCTCAGCTTGACCTGAATTACCATTCCCTCTATCTCTATTAAAGAGGTAAATAATAAAGCTTAACCCTTTAACCCTAAAAGGAAAAAACAATTTCCAATAAAATATAAGAATATATAGAATATTATATAAATACTTTGAAATGTATGGCGCTTAAGCATGGTTCTATTTGGACAAATGAAATTCCGTGTCGTTGCTAGGAAATAATGATATCTGAACCATATTAATTGACTACAAACAGTTTCAACCCTTTCTAGATACATGGACCATTTGTGACAAACTATGATAAGACAAAAACACAAAGCCCAAACATCACTCGATAACTGGGTGTCGTACAGACAGGTCAGTGTCATAAATTCCCAATGTTTTACGTAAAAGAAGATATATTGACTCCAATCCCAAGTACTTAGTTGTCCGTAATGTTCTCATGCTATGTTCATACTTCTATAATCCAAATAGAAGAGGCAAGAAACCATTTCATTGTTCGTGTCTTGAATATTCTAAATGAAACCATTCAGATAGATTGATTACATTGAGAAATCATACATAGAGTAGTCGTGAGGTTTGGTGCTTCAATGGAGATCTCATTTGGAAGGTTTTTCCTCATCCTTCTATGGGTGAATTTTATGTGCATTGTAGATGGAATTCCATTCTTGGGATCTTTCCATTAGGAGTTAATGACCCTTGGTAATAACCTTCTCATGGACTTTGGACTATGGATCTCATGTGAACTAGTGGTTTCCAACCTCTAATTGAATTCAACCAACGACCCACAAAACTATGTTGATACATAACATCAACCTTCCATCTCCTCATATTCTAGTAGTCCTTAGAAGATTAGAAACGCCAATTGTGGTCGATTTAATGATGAATAGGTATTTTAGGTTCTCCTACATCACATCCTCCCACCATGCACCCATTCATATTTATCTATGATATAAGAACTTTTGAAGTATTCACTTTCCATACAAAAACAAAATTCCCCAATATTTGAATAACATAACCATCCTCATATCTCTATGCTTATTTATCATACTTACTCCATGCTCGCTTCTTCGGTCTGTGCCCCAAAGTTGAAAGGTAGCATGGGAAACTTACAAGCAATTTCATCGCTGAAAATTTTGAACCTTTTGTACAATCTAATCTTTATAAGCCATACAACATATGTATTTTAAATACAATCTTTCATAACCATACAAACCCTGATTTTGACCATTGAACAAATAGGGCGACAAAACTTATCATATCATATGTTGGTTGTTGCATGTTAATGGTTGCCGACATTTATTGTGTGTATTGACCACTTGTGAATGCAATGCAATTTATAGGCATATATCTTTCACCGACCCCAACATCATCCATGCAACTCCTAGATTGATTGTTCCAACAACTATAACAACTTAGTACTTATAGTAAGTTATCCAGGCAAATTTCCAAATCTCCTAAATGTTTAAACAATATAACTTCGGCGTTTCCTTTACCCCGCTTCGGGGTTATGCTAGTATATATAATGAATTGCAAACTCTTGAATTTGAAGGGTTTAAAATATATTGGTAGTATAACATTCTATACAGTGAGATATATGTACAACACCCAACAACATAATAAATGTTATATACATTGGAATTTACACATGAGATATATGTACATTACCCAACAATAAAGTATTAAATACTATATACATTGAAATTTATATCATTGAATATAAAGCTTGTCAAATCTAACAACAATGTATATATCAATATGTATAATATTTATATATCACTCATATTTATATCTCAACATATATAACATTCGCTTTGTCCACTGTTCTATGAAATGATTTTTTTTACTAAAATCATAAATTTACATAAATCACTATTTTTTGAGTTAAATTTATTAATCTAACAATTTCTCATCAAATTTAGGACAAATATCCTAAATAAAAAATCATCATTTTGTAGAACATTTAACATACGCAATAACATTTATATATTACTATATTACTCTGCTGTTACTCCACCATGTAAAGATTACGTGATTCCCATGCAACAGAGGTTAAATAGAATTCGGTGAGAGATGTATATGTGCACGTACATGTCGGTGCGATGACACAATGGCCTTAGTATCCACGCGACGCAATCTTTCCACGAGAGATGACTCATGAGGTTGAAATGGCATCTCTGTCACCGAAGTTTCGAAATCTTCCCTGGCACAAAAGTGAAAGTCATTGAATACCTCTTGATCTGTACTGCCAAGGGGCTACTGTATAGCCATTGCGTCTAGAGGGCGTGCAACTGCTTCCCATCATCCATCTCGGCAACGACGACTCTGATCAGGTTCCGGGAGTGCAATTCAATTCTCTTCTATGCTATATTGGCCATTGGCCAGGCGAGGGCGTTGTGGGTGGGAAGGATATGGAGATAATAGCAGGAACAACATCGTTATGGTGGGATATGGAGAGCTGCCCCTTGCCTCCTT
>ML778076.1:987622-1021082 GCA_009831015.1 Picea engelmannii | reverse complement strand
AAACATACTGTTAAACAATTGTCAAATTGACATATCAAATCGTGATAAAAAAAAATTGAAAAATAGTCATTGGAAAGCTAACACAATTCTTCACAAGTTTTGTTTTTATTGTAAAGTGAAATTCTAAATAAAAAAAATACTTTATATGTCGGAAGTTGAATAACTTGTGAAAATACAGTTTTTTTTCTCATAAAACAAGCAAAAGTGTAACCCATCTTCATGATTTCACCCTATAGGTATTTTAGGTTCTCTTACATCACATCCTCCCACCATGCACCCATTCATATTTATCTATGATATAAGAACTTTTGAAGTATTCACTTTCCATACAAAAACAAAATTCCTCAATATTTGAATAACATAACCATCCTCATATCTCTATGCTTATTTATCATACTTACTCCATGCTTGCTTCTTCAGTCCGTGCCCCAAAGTTGAAAGGTAGCATAGGAAACTTACAAGCAATTTCATCGCTGAAAATTTTGAACCTTTTGTACAATCTAATCTTTATAAGCCATACAACATATGTATTTTAAATATAATCTTTCATAACCATACAAACCCTGATTTTGACCATTGAACAAATAGGGTGACAAAACTTATCATATCATATGTTGGTTGCTGCATGTTAATGGTTGCCGACATTTATTGTGTGTATTGACCACTTGTGAATGCAATGCAATTTATAGGCATATATCTTTCACCGACCCCAACATCATCCATGCAACTCCTAGGTTGATTGTTCCAACAACTATAACAACTTAGTACTTATAGTAAGTTATCTAAGCAAATTTCCAAATCTCCTAAATGTTTAAACAATATAAAAACTTGAACTTACTTCGACTTTTCCTTGCTTCAGGGTTATGCTAGTATATATATGAGGAATTGCAAACTCTTGAATTTGAAGGGTTTAAAATATATTGGTATAACATTCTATACTATGAGATATATGTACAACACCCAACAATATAATAAATGTTATATACATTGGAATTTACACATGAGATATATGTACATTACCCAACAATAAAGTATTAAATGCTATATACATTGAAATTTATATCATTGAATATAAAGTTTGTCAAATCTAACAACAATGTATATATCAATATGTATAATATTTATATATCACTCATATTTATATCTCAACATATATAACATTGGCTTTGTCTAACTGTTCTATAAAATGATTTTTTTTACCAAAATCATAAATTTACATGAATCATTATTTTTTAAGTTAAATTTACTAATCTAACAATTTCTCATCAAATTTAGGACAAATATCCTAAATAAAAAATCATCATTTTGTAGAACATTTAACATACGCAATAACATTTATATATTACTATATTACTCTGCTGGTACTCCACCATGTAAAGATTACGTGATTCCCATGCAACAGAGGTTAAATAGAATTCGGTGAGAGTTGTATATGTGCACGTACATGTCGGTGCGATGACACAATGGCCTTGGTATCCACGCGACGCAATCTTTCCACGAGAGATGACTCATGAGGTTGAAATGGCATCTCTGTCACCGAAGTTTCGAAATCTTCCCTGACACAAAAGTGAAAGTCATTGAATACCTCTTGATCTGCACTGCCAAGGGGCTACTGTATAGCCATTGCGTCTAGAGGGCGTGCAACTGTTCCCATCATCCATCTCGGCAACGACGACTCTGATCGGGTTCCGGGAGTGCAATTCAATTCTCTTCTATGCTATATTGGCCATTGGCCAGGCGAGGGCGTTGTGGGTGGGAAGGATATGGAGATAATAGCAGGAACAACATCGTTATGGTGGGATATGGAGAGCTGCCCCTTGCCTCCTTCTTTCGACCCTTGCATCGTCAAATCCATGGCCCCTGCTTTACTCCGCAAATTTAACAGAGGAAGTGACTGTAGCCAATATCACTTCTCTGCTTATGAATTCTTTTCTCAGACTGAGACGGAGCTTTATCAAACCCTCATTAAATCCGGAATCCGACTGATCCAACTCCCTCCAGGTCAGCACCTTCACTGCTTTAGCTTTTCTTACTCTCTGTTTAATTAATTTGTATCTTCACAGGGTGTTTTAGGAGTGGAATTTATCTGGGCGTAGCAGCAATGCACATTGATTTGAACATTTTCTTAAATTTTCATGGAGTTTACGGCGTCTGTGCATTCGTATTTTCTTAGTATATTCATGCTGAGAATGCCAATACGTTATGAATAACAGGCACGACTAGCAATGATATAAATAAAATGATGATGGCGGATGTCCACCTGTGGGCGATGGATGCGCCACCAGCGGCAAACATCATCTTCATTTCTGGGAGCGTGGATTGCTGTTCCGTGTTTCAGAAGCTCCGCGATAGATCGTATAATGTGTTCTTGGTCTGCCCGTCTATCAATCAAATGCCTCAAGACATGTTGAGTGCGGCTAATGATTGTCTGGGATGGATATCTTTTCTCAGGTCGTTACAGGATGAAGATCGGCAAGGATGCCATCTCGCTTTCTCTCTTGAACAGAATAAACAGAAGAACCCCGTGTCTTCACCAGGTGGGGTGAATCCAAATCCGACTCCAAAATCTAAAACCAACGCAGAAACAGACCCGGAATTAAAACAAAAAGCTTCAGCGGAGGAATTCAGGGAATTTATCCATAAAATGCTGTTGGCGGGCGAATTCTCACAGGGTTTCGAGTTGGGCCGTTTGCGTCCTAAATTTGAAGAGCAGACAGGAAAGATTCTTCATGTCAAGCATCTTGGATACACAAAGCTGTCTGAACTCGTTGCCTCATACAGTCACCTTGTATCAGTGGACACTGCCGGCACTGTATTCAGTCCATTATTTCCCAAGCGTCCTGCATCATCTACAGAGAAGAAAAACCCAAATAGAAACCCATCTCCAATTGTAGCGACTGGGCGCAAGGAAAAATCAGGTTCGTTGGAGAAATTCAAGGCATGGCTGGGCGGTGTTGTAAACAGCAAGGAATATGCAGAAAACGGATATAATATTTCACGCGTTCGCATGGACTTCAAAGAAGCAACCGGAAAGACTCTGGATGAGATGTCGATGGGATTTTCAAAGATAATTGATCTCGTAGAGGAATGCAAGGATGTTGCAGTGCTCAAGGAAGTCAACCAAGGATACCGCATGGCTTTCCCTATTAAACCAAATAAACAGAAGAGCCCCGCGTCTTCATCAAGTGGGGTGAATCCAAATCCGAGTCCGAAAATTAAACCTAAATCAGAAACAAACCCAAAACTAAAACCAATAGCTTCGGTGGATGACTTCAGGTTATTTCTCAATCAAATGCTGCTGGCAGGTGATTTCTCAAAGGGTTTCCTAATGTCACGCCTACCTCAGAAATTTGAAGAGCAGACAGGAAAGTTTCTTGATGTCCAGCATCTTGGATACAGCAAGCTGTCTGAACTTGTTGCCTCATACAGTCACCTTGTGTCAGTGAACAATGCTGGCACAACCAGTTCCATATTTCCCAAGTGTCCTGTATCGTCTACAGAGAAGAAAACCCGCAATAGAAACCCATCTCCATCTTTGACCACTGGGGCCAAGAAAAAATCAGGTTCGTTGGAGAAATTCAAAGCATGGCTGGGCAGAGTTGTAAACAGCAAGGAATATGCAGAAAACGGATATAATATTTCACGCATTCGCATGGACTTCAAGGAAGCAACCGGAAAGACTCTAGATGAGATGTCGTTGGGATTTTCAAAGATAATTGATCTCGTAGAGGAATGCAAGGATGTTGCAGTGCTCAAGGAAGTCAACCAAGGATGCCACGTGGCTTTCCCTGTTAAACGAAATAAACAGAAGAACCCCGTGTCTTCATTCAGTGGAATGAATCCAAATCCGAGTCCAAAAATTAAACCCAAAGCAAAAACAGATCCAGTACAAAAGCCAATAGCTTCGGCTGATGACTTCAGGCAATTTCTCTATCAAATGCTGCTGGCAGGCAAATTTTCAAAGAGTTTCCTGATGTCCCGTCTACCTCAGAAATTTGAAGAGCAGACAGGAAAGTTTCTTGATGTTCATCATCTTGGATACGGCAAGCTGTCTGAACTTGTTGCCTCATACAGTTACCTTGTGTCAGTGAACAATGCTGGCACTTCAATCAGTTCCATATTTCCCAGGTGTACTGCATCATCTACAGAGAAGAAAAACCCAAATAGAAACCCATTTCCATCTGTGACAACTGGGCCCAAGAAATCAGGTTCGATGAAGAAATTCAAGGCATGGTTGGGTCGAGTTGTAAACAGCAAGGAATATACAGAAAACGGATATAACATTTCACGCATTCGCATGGACTTCAAGGAAGCAACCGGAAAGACTCTGGATGAGACGTCGCTGGGATTTTCAAAGCTAATTGATCTCGTAGAGGAATGCAAGGATGTTGCAGTGCTCAAGGAAGTCAACCAAGGATGCTACATGGCTTTCCCTGTTAAACCAAATAAACAGAAAATCCCGGGGGCTTCACCAGGTGGGTCGAGTCCAAATCTAAGTAAAAAATTAAAATCTACATATAAACCTAAATCGGAAATAGAGCCAAAACTGAAACAAAAGGCTTCGGCAGAGGACTTCAGGGAATTTCTATATCATATGCTGCTGGCGGGCGAATTTTCGCAGGGTTTCCTGATGTCCCGTCTGCGTCAAAGATTTGAAGAGCACATGCGAAAATTTCTTGATGTCGAACATCTCGGATACAAAAAAATGTCTGAGCTTGTTGCATCATTCACTAACCTTGTTTCAGTGGACTATGCTGACCCTGGATTGATTCGAATATTTCCCTCAGGCTATGTCAACGAAGCGGTGCCTAGTAATTCCATTTCCAATACAACAAGCAAAGTAACCTCCATGAGCACAGACCATGATCCCACTAAAATGAAAGCAAAAGTAGAAGCGGACTGCCTTTCCAGCGGTGTAGGTGGCAATGAATTATTACAAAACAGGGATTTGGAGGAAAATATCTATAATAAACATTTTCCTTATATAAACTCCGAAAGTGAACGGCTATCAGCTATGACTAATGGCTCACAGACATCAGTAAGTTCTAGCCCTAGAGAGGCAAATACTCATGCTTTTCGAGAGTGTGACATCAAGTCAGATTCATCAAGCACTCTTGAAGTATCTCAAGTTAGTGAATGGGAGGGTCGGTCTTCTACTACAATCAGTGAGACGACATCCTTCCATGGGGAAGGATCCAGTTTTATTAATCTTATCTTGGCTCTGCAGAGAGATGGCAATATCCCTATGGGGGACTTGACCATTGCCAAACACCTGATAGCAGAAGCCATTGAAAGCAGGAGGCAGAGGGTAGAAAATATAAATTTCTTTGGAGAGCCAAGTAGTCTTGTTGACACAGGGCTTACAGATTCATTTCCTCAACCGTCTGAGTCTCCTAGCTTAGAACCACAAGCGGACTGTAACAGCCCTCATCCTCCACTGAAAAGCCGGGCAGAAAGTAGTGTTGTTTGTGCAGAAGATTTGAGGGATGGCACAATATTGGACTGCAAACAAAATGAGCAAAATACAAAGAGTGCAGGAGAACCACAGGCGGGTTGTAGCAGCCCTTGTGCTCCACTGCAAAGCAGGGCAGAAAGTAGTGCTCTTTGTTCAGAAGACTTGAGGGATGGCATAAGATTGGATTGCATTAAACAAAATGAGAAAAATACGAAGAGTGCAGGGAATGAAGAGACGAGTACTAGTACGAGTAGTGCTGTTTCTTCAGCAGGATCAATCATCCAACTTGCTGAAAGAGGTTGGCTTCTGGCTCTCTCCAGTTCACAATAAAGCTTAGTACTATAAATGATTTTTTACCAACATCAATTCAGAGTTGATCAAGTTTGAATTGGTTGACTGTGCAGGGATAAAGAGCATTTGCGAACTCACATCATGGAGAAAGAATTGATGAATGAAAAATACGTTATGAATGGAATTCAGACTCAATTATCAGTTAAGTGCATCCCTGGTTATTGTATTCAGACATAATACTTTTTCTCAGGTGCAGTTCAGAAATCAGTGAATTTAGAGCCATAAAATATGGAATTTCTCTATACTCAATATAATACCCTCCTATAATCCTATCATTAAACGGAAGGTGAAAAAGAAAGATTAGGATCTGGAATTCCCGTACCCTAACTCAAGCATCTTCCCTGGAATATAAGCAATCAAAATTATTGGGGCTTTGTTGACAATTGTTGTTTACTGCCATGGAGTTGAATGGTCAGTGGAGTGCTTATTATGACATAATAAAGCAGCTACCAGCCTTACGAAAGAAATGATGATCCTCATGGTTATCAATGTACATAATACATAATATTTGTATACATTTCATTGCACACGTTATTTAGTTAAATTGATGATTATGTAGACAATTGAATTAGGTTAAACCGTTAAATGTCTATTGATTACTTGTATAATTTGGAGATTCCTTATTAAGAAGAAGATGCAATGTAAATATAAAGACGAGCTCAACATCATGGCATGAATTTCGCTGATGGTTTTGATGGTGGTAATTATGACATTATCAAATAATATAAGCTGTATTTTTCTAGTGTTGAGTTTCTGGTTTGAGATTTTAGTTTATTTATAATGTTTTAGGCTGTGTGCAGTTTTCTGTTTCTATTTTCCTTTCTTCGTAGGTGTCTTTGCAGTAAGTGCTTAAACAGGCTTGCACTAGTCAAATCTACTCCCACGTCATTTTACCTGTAACAACTTATTGCCAAGTTCATCAAATGTCACCCCGGCATCTTTATTTGCGACATTCAAACATGTCCCAGAAGATTGAGAAATTAATTCTAACCCATTAATGGCCAGTGGCACCATATCCTTCCCTTCCTTTATATTACTAACTGCAACATGTCGGTTGTGCTCATCTTGAGCACGAGTGATTTAGTCCAGACTCCATGTTACCCCCATTGACACTCATCTTCTGTGTATAGAGTTGACTGTGCGAATAGATGGTTCTAGCTCTGTTGTAATTTCTACCTCTGTATGATTCTGAACCGCGACATGCCTTATATGATGAGAAGAGTACTCACAACAGGTTATGTTGATTTCCCCTCTGTGATTGACCCCTATTCCTCACTGCATTCCTCCCAACCGTGACCTGTGTCTAATATTCAGCATGACATGGATCCTTCTTCAGCAGATTATCCACGTGGCATCTCCGACAGATCATCATGCATATCTCTATGCTGGTTCAGCTCCATATTCCCCAGCATCATCAGTAAGATATCATAGTTGACTCGGTTGGTGCATCTGCAACTTTCAGTGATCAAAGTTGACCAAGTCCATTACAGTGCCACTAACAACTAACAGATTTTCAGAAATGCCATGGTTTTGTTATTCTTTTGGCAGATTTTGTAACCGTCGCATGAATGGCAGATTCTATCCATTCACTTGTAAAAATACGCAAACATTCCATATGTAAACTATCGTACAATCATCAAGCAATGCATCATGCAAGGTATACATTGTGTTGCACAATTTACTAATTTTATGAGACAAGACCTCAGAGTACCATCTTTGAGATCAAAGGTAGATTGTTTTGTGTTTTATAGGTAAAACTCAAACTAAATATCTTTATTATTTCTATACAATACTTCAAGTTAATCAGTGACAAAACATCATTTTGTTGACTGTCCGATTAATCATTGTACACTAGCTTATTGTGACCGGACCTATATCTGCCACTGTGATGCAGAATTCTGTCACATTTCCAGTGGTTTGTAATTGCATATTTTTGCAGTAACACTTAGCAGTTCCTAGTGAGAAGTAGGATGTAGGGAATCTCAGGTGTGCAAATCATAGGGCTAAACACTAAAGAGAAATAACTCACACATATCAAAAGTCAAGACACGAAGATTTATGTGGTAAAACCCTTGGAGAGAGAGATATCCACAAAACAACGGAAAAGTTGTTTTACTTCTCAAAAAGGGATTGCATCTAGCACATCGTCACAATACCATCTCATGATTGTCAGTAAAATGATCCTCTCCATCTCTTTAAATAGGGAAAGTGGACTTGTTACCACACAAACTAGCACCTTTAGATTAAAGTCCCAAAAATAGGGCACTAGTCTTGTGGAACCATGAGGTTGGCCACTGTCACCTCACCAACTCTCCTCTACACTTTAGGCTAGGGTAAATGGAATCCTAACCAAGGGGGGTTTCCCCATGGGTTACTAAGCTCAATGTGTATGTAGTAGTAGTGGGAGTGAAAGAGAGCTTAACAACAATGCAACAAATGGAAAATGGAAGAATAAAAGTTTGGGGAATGGTGGACAAAAGAGAGACTAGTGCCTTTCTTGTTTGGGTAATGGAGTTATGTAGCAATTCAAGAGGGCAAATCAAGGGCTATAAGCAGCCAATTGGTGTGCCATACAACCTCCTTAATTTAGTTTGAAAAAATGACTTAAGGGAAAGCAACAATCAATTGATGCGAATTACTTAGCCCTTAATTTGGTTGCTTGATTTACAAATGAAATGGTGAGAGTCTATTAAATATGTACTACTCAAGACAAGTTTCAAAGGTGGCCTCTACCAAAGATTATATACAAGTACACATAATCTATGGATGTAGAATGTACAATGTTTTATATTGAAGGTAAATGACTCAAAAGGGAGATAAGAGGGAGGAAACCATTACCCTATCCCTTTCCAATAAGATGAGGCACCTTTCCTTGGCCTTTGACTTGTCTTTGGCATCCATATCCCTGCAAACAAACTTCCAATATAGAGCACCTAGAACATACATCCACATATAAAGAATTGTACTAGCATAACTCCATAACTTATACAAAGAAAAGACAATTAGAAATGTTATCACACAAACTCACACTTATAGAGATAAAGTTTGAAAGCTCAAGTGCGATCCGATGTAACCAAGAGGGAGGCCACTGTCACCTCACCAACCCTCTTTCACTTTAGGCCAACTCTTCTCTGACTCAAGGGGGTTTCCCCGGATCAATATTGCTAGGACTTGGTGAATGAAGCTTAAGGTGTTGTAAAGAGTGAGTCCACGCAAAATGATTTTGGTAATCTTTGGGGTAATAAAAAGGTGGTTGGAGGCCTGGAGATCAATGTCTTTTCATTGGGCATATGGAGTCAATGCAACAACTTGAGAGGAGGCTAAATGCATAAGAAGGCTTGAAGATCCGAATCTTGGGATTATCCAATCATAAGCCTAGGCTTAACCTTCTAGGGAAACAAACCCTAGAGTTTATTCCCTCATAAACCCTAGGTGTCGTCCTACTTCTTCTCTAGTGTCTAACAAATGCTAAAGTTCAACTAGGTCAAACCCTAGAGTTTATCACCTCATAAACCCTAGGTTTCAACCCTAAGGACAAACTTAGGGGGATATACAATCATAATCCCTAATTAGACCTCTCTTATGCTTCAACAAAATTGAGATGGACAAAACAAGGGAAGGGGATAAACAATCTTAATCCTTCCTTAGGGTTTCCACAAAATTATTCAAGGAGACAAAGATAACATGCAACTATTACCTATCTAATAGATCATTCACCAAGATATTCGAAGAACAAACACTTCAACTTGGAAAGACCACTTACTACACCAAGTTGCTATGCATGAGGGAACCCTATTTTCATGAAAGATCCACCAAAACAAGGAAAGCATCCACTAGATCAATCCTCCAAAAGTGCACATAAATACAAGACAAAGATGCTCCAACAAATTTCAGACCTCCTAAGGGATTTCTCCCTCAAGTTGTTGTGTCCAAATGAGAGGAAGTGCATCTCTATTTATAGAGGAGATGCTCAACTTCCTGTACATTAAAATATTGATTTCATAGGCTAAAAGTCCCTAATCTAGCCTATGGAAGGGAAAAAGGCTCTTTCCAACAATTAAATAATCTAAAACAATACAAATTTGGGGCATTCATGCCACATTTACAAGATTTATGGGGCATGCGCCCTGAAAGACGACCCATCTTCCTAAATGAAAGGAAAAAAGGGGGGCTTTGGTGCAACATCCAGTGTCCAAAGGCCCTTCCACAATGCAACCTTCTAAGCATGGGAACATGGGGCCTCAAAGTGACAATTCAGCCCCAAAACCCCCTTAAGGCAGGTCTCCTCTAGCAAAGACAAATAATACCTTCAATTCTTTAAGATGTGGACATGTGGGCTCCCAAGCTTCAAAGCATGGATGCATAGGGATGCTCCAAAGGATTCCTTCTTCAAAAACATGGTCAGAGGTTGCCCAAAAGGCACTCCTTGAACTTACTACAAACAATCATCATGTCATCCCTCCATCAATACTGTAATTTTGTACATTCCATAGGTCGGCCCCAATCAATAACTTGACATTTTAATACATTATTTAAGATATAGAGGTCGACCTTTCTTTTCATTCACAAGTTACCTCCATAGAGAGGTTTGCTTTGCTAAAACTCTCTTCAAGCGCTACGCATATATACATATTAACCTCTTTTGTGTTAATACGATATGTTGCCAAGGTGAGGTCACTCTACCACATGTCTAAGGTGTTGATGTTTGGGTAGCTGCGGGAGGTATTTTCCTCCTAGACAACTTTTCTTAGAGAAGAAGAAGATTCAAAAAAGTCAAAGGAAGACCATTGAACAGTTGAAGAATACCCCGAAAAAGAATAAAGTGAAATAGAAGACCATAGAAGAGAAGTCGGTCCACAGAAATAATAAAGTAAATTTGAAGACCCAAAATAAGAAGTCAGCCCCAGACAGGTGCCCAGATTTGTATAAATACAAGTATAGGTTAGTTCATTTGTACAACCACATAGTTCTCCTTCTGTAGTGCGCACTAAGCAGCTGCAGCTGCAATTGCAACAATTTCGCTATTTCTGGTTCTCTTGGAGAGTGCATCCCACTTGGGGAAGGATATTCTTGGTGGCTCTTGGTGATTTCTCTTGTGCACTACCTATGGAAGAGTAGCGCTAAGGTTGTGTGGTGCTGCCTAGTTGCTTCGTGCCAGTTGCAGTTGCAGTTGCAGTCACCAGTTCTGTCAGTTTTGTGGTGTGCTATCTTTCTCTAGTGATGCGCCTATCTTGCGCCAGTTCTGTGGTGTTGGTTAGTTGTCTACCCTCGCTAGGTTTTGACAAGAAGAAGATAAGTATTTGTTATCAGGGTTTCTTCAATGTTGGTTTGCTCTTGTGATTAGAGCTTGTTCATGGTTGTATTGGAAAGATTCTCTCTAAGAAAAGTTGGCTGTGTTTTTTCCCCCTTGAGTTTGTGGTTTTCCCAGGATAAATCTTTGTGTCTTCTTATGTTTGTTTATCTGTTGCTTATATATTTCAGTGTATGATTATTGAATGTTAAAATAAGATAAAAATGCTATGGTAAATCTAATGTTAACAAAGCTAATGAAAATCTAACATGGTTTCAGAGAAGGGTTCTTTCAGAACAGTCTAATCACTGGAAGGAAGATCATGAGATTTGCCACATTATATGAAATTTTTCGTTGCACATTTTTCTTTGTCAAACTCGTTGAGCACTTATTATAATTCGATTGGGACAAACTCCATCACTGATCAACTAGCCCTACTCTAGCGCACCTACTCCACTTCTTAGATTGACTTTCCGTCAAAATTGAATTTTTAGGGTTTTAGGCTTGTTGATATTTTCTTGGACATTGAACTTTTTGATTTAGATTTCTAACTTTTCCTTATTGATGTAATGTCTCAGATTAGAAGACAAAGTTAGATGGTGTATTTGTATATAAGATGAGGATGTTTGCAGGAGACGTACACTTGGCAAAAGGACATTTATCCAGGCATTGACAGTGGATCCAAAGGGATCTTAGATCTAGTGCATTCAGAGGAAGCCCAAGAATCGGAGGCAGTAGTGACAATGTCTCCTACTGTATAAAACAACTCAAATGGGACAGTAGCAACTAGACTCCATGTTTGCATATCAGGTTTGATATTTTTATACTGTTGCAGCCTAAGTAAGTGTTGTAACTAGAATAATAGTCTTGAGAGTTCTATTATTGCTATTGCTATCAAATGTTTAACAACACTTGAATATTGTTGATATGATGATCATTAAGTAAAAGCTCATTGTTCAGTATTAATGATGCACTTGTTTACAAAGATAAATTGATCTCCTCTAGGAGATGTTCTTGGTTGTTGACCTTGTTCTAGGCATGTTATCTTGTAAATTCTATGGAGGTTACCATGGAGATGTTGTTATTCTTGTTTCTTGTTCTGGGCAGGTTACCATGGAGGAATGATTGGTCACTGTTAGAATATGATGGATGTGCTTATTTTACCATAGACAATATCACTATTGTCACCCAACCATAGGCTGAAGCCACCCTCCAAGCACCTTAACCTTGACAGAGAATCACTCCGGAAGCAAACCCTAGGCTAGATAGCCAAACAAAGGGTAGCGCACCTTTCTCCAAGGATAGCGCACCAAACAAGAGCTGATCAGATAGTCCAAACCATAACCAAGAGATAGTCCAAGCCAAAACGTAATCTGCTAGCTGCAGCAACTGCAACGACAATTTCTCCTCCAAACTTGCACACAAACTGGCTAACTGCAGTGCGCACAAGTGAGCTTTGCAGTTCTAAGAATGCCTGCCAGAATGAAGACTGACCTCTTGTATTTATACTAATTTTGGCTAATTGCCTGGGCCGACTTCTCATTCTGGGTGCCTATTTACTTAGTATATAATATTTCTTCTGGCCGACTTCTTCTCTTGGAGGTTAATAACCTAATACAAATTATCCTCTTGAGCCGACTTGTCTTCTAGGGTTATTAGCCAACTCATTAGGATTTCTTCTTGCTTCCTGGAATATTCTATTCTTGTTAGGTTTACATGTGGAGGTAAATACCTCCCGCAGCTACCATAATATTAACACTCCCTCCTAGCTAGGGAGGTATTACGGGTAATGGTCTTGAGCACAAACATGCCATTCACCTGGTAGCATCAACATAGTTGTATAGACTATCTCATGACTAGATCATGAGTACCATCATCACCATCAATGTCATCAGCTGCATCATCTCTCGAAACCATACTCCATCTGAGTAATTAGACATGATGTTGGATAAGTCACTCCCTCCATAGAGTGACACAAGAGCCATTCTTCTAATCCGAACATATGTCCTAGAAGAATAAATGTCCTGAACCATTTTCCGTCCGGGAAATCTCTGTCCATTGATCATCCATCTAGCTGATAATCATTTCCAACACTGCTGATAGTCTTCAAGGCAATCTGAACAATATCATTCAATAGAACACAACTGTGTCTATCCATAGTAGTACACAACTACGATCCAGTGGTACACTACCACACTAAGTAGCACACAGGTACTTGATCAGTGACGTATAGTCACAAACGATGGAACACATCCACCACAGTAGTATACATCTACTGTCTAGAGACATACAATCTTCATAACAATCATCTGATATCAACCTGCATAGAAACAATGTTATGATATAAACTAAATCATCTGGGCCATTCTTCCACTCACATCTGTGAGATCTGGAAGAGCATTTGCCCTTAGAAGGTCAAACATCAATGATGAGCTATTTGGACTATTCTTCTCAAGCAAGGAAGAATAACTGTCCTGATTTCTTAGCCTGGACCATTCCCCACCCTAGGCCATTCCTCCGGCACTAAACAAAGTGCAACCTGGAGAGAATGAGTCTGCCCTAGGGAATGCCTATCCCTGATTGCTGAACCTGGACCATTCCCCACCCTGGGCCATTCCTCCGGCACTAAACAAAGTGCAACCTGGAGAGAATGAATCTGCCCTAAGGAATGACTGTCTGGACCATTTCCTAAGGAAATGACTGTCCTGCACCAACCTCCAAAACGAACCATTCTTCGAAACTGCTCACAACTGTGAGCTTCAAAAGAATACTGTCCGACGAGACAGGCCAGTCTTCTTGAGTAACCCTCAAGAAGAGAGACTTCCCTAGACCATTCCCCATGTTAACCACAATGGGAAATCGTTGTCTATGATACATCAACAATCCATCGAACCATTTTCATTACAAAAATGACCGTTTGATCTGGACCTTTTTTCGAATTGGAAAATGTCTGTCCGTCAGAAATCTCAAACCACTTTCCGAAATGGAAAGGAACTGCTCATCCTGGACCATTTTTCAAACTGAAAAATGACTGTCCATAAATCAATAACACATCAGTGCTCCCTCCCAACCTGTGAGTCATCTCTTCCTTTTTCAATAGGGAAGTCGTCTCCACGAGCTCCAACTTGAGTGCACAAACTCTTTCATCTTGGACAGAGGCTTTACCAAAATGTATGCTTATCTGCTTATATATATATATAAACTCTTTCATCTTGGACAGAGGCTTTACCAAAATGTATGCTTATCTGCTTATCTGTGGAATATATATATATATATATATATATATATATATATATTGGAGAACCACTTCTCTTTTTTGGACTTCATCATGGAGAATGTAATGTTTGATCTCAAAGTACTTTAGTCTTTCTGGAACACTAGTTTTCTCTGAAGGCTTCATATAGCTCTGATCAATATAGTGTGTCATTATTGGATTCATCTTTTGTTCCCCATTAACTCATAACATCGTGGCAAGGCTCAAATTGGAACATATCCATGTGGCACTTCTTCTGTCATCATGAGATCTTTTTCATGGATTGTCAATCCATCATCCTGATCTTCTGAGTAATCATTTTGATACAATATCTCTGTTATAGAAAGTCTTCACCACGCTTCTGCTGTGCATTGGAGGTTCTGCATACAAGGGTCTCTTTCTGGTATACCTCAAAGCATTGAGGTTGTTCTACATACACTTTTTGTTCAATTATTCTGGAGAATAGTCTTTGCATTCATCTGATGTCAATTCCAAACTACGGATATTGTGGACGATATAATGGCTCATGTAGAGATATATCTGGTTTACTGGAACAAGTAATCATCATAGTCTTCTCCCTCCATCTGGGATAACCTCTAGTTCTGGATCTCGCAATGCTTGCATTCATAAGACACTGTTTTTCATCACAACTTGCAGTACCTCTGCTTGATTGATTTTAGTGAGTTCATATCAGGTTAGTAATCTTGTGATTCTCGATACAATGACTGGTTGTTCTGGCTTTTCTTTCTTTCTTGGAATCTTCATATTTCTCTTTAGATCTTGGGTCCATGGAGTTTTCTATATATTCCATGCTCTGAAGATTTCATAGTAGGATCATGGATGTGGATGGATAACCAAAGATTCTTTAAGGCTTCTTTTCGAAGAAGACTTCTTCTAAGGTCAAACTGAACATGTACTGCTTTTCATGATTGCTACCATGGATATATACTTTATCACTTTTAATGGTTCATAGGATTAGCTCCCTCCTAATCCTTGCTTCATGTATGAATGCATGCTCTTCTTTTGGTAATATATAATCGGCTCCTTCCATCTAGGAGAGTCCACGATTCCGTCTGCATCCTTATTGTCTTATGCAAAGTGTTACAAATCTTTTTCCAATTTCCTCTTGATTGCTGACTTCTTTCTGTGTTTACTTCTTCTAGGTTCCTTTCTGATTTCGACTTATCTTGCAGCTTGTCTTATAGTCATAGTGATAACAGTCCTTATCTTGTTGTTCTTCCATAAGCATAGTCTCTTTGAACATATTATCTTCTAAAAAATAGATATGCAAGATATGTACCGAAAACATGGTATGTACAGGAACTATGAAGAGTATTGTTACCTTGTCTTTAGAAGAAGAAGTCTGTTTTGTCTTGCTTGGTTTTCTTTGAGGGTTCCCTTTCTTCGGCAACTGATGCTTCATGTGTTTCCTTCCTTTTCTTTAACTCGTAACAATGATTCTTGTAGTGACCATACTTTTGACAATTGAAGCATTGTATCCTTGACATATCTTTCTCTTGATTTGTTTTCTTCCTGGAGCCAAAATTCTTTTTGTTCCTGAAATATTTGAACCTTGCTGTGAAGGCTTGATCATCATACTTCTTTTGGGGTTTCTCTTTTGCACTGATCCTTGATTCTTCATGAGCACAACAAGTCCAAAGTTCTTCAAATGTAGGATACTCCTTCCTTGTGTTCATGCTTGCGGCAAATGCATCCCACGTCTTGGGAAGACCATTGAGTACTATGTTTACCAATTCCTTCTTTGAAATAATCTCTTCAATATCTTTTAGTTGATCTCTTAACTAAGAGATTTTCACTAAGTATGATGTTATGCTGTCATCATCATTCATCTTCATGTCATGGAGCTCATTCTTTAGACTCATTACTTGTCCAATGTTTCTGACTAAGAAGAGGTTTGTTAGGGCATCGTACATCTTCTTTGATGAGTCTAGATGGGAGATGTAGGGTATCAAGTGGTCTTTTATAGAGGCCACTATGATACTCATGGCATTGATATCACCGTCTTTGAACTTCTCCATAACTGCAATGTTATGTGGTTTCTTCTCTTTTCCTTCTTCAAACTCTGGTTCCACGATATCCAACACTTTATTCTTGGCAAGGATGAGGTCAATCCTTGTCTTTCACGCTCTGAAGTTAGAAGTTCCATCTAACTTGTTTTTTGACTTCATAGAGTAAGTCATGGTTGCTTTGACTTGGTCAACCCTAGATTTGACCAAAAACTCAAACTTGACGTCTTGGCTTGCTGAGAGTACCAGGAGATGCTCTAGGATAGGGCACACTGGTCTATCCAGAAATTAGGTCAATCCCTTCACTTAAGGTGCCTCAACGAGAGGGTTAGGGTTTTCTGCAACTGCACCTGCTAGTAACCCTAGCGACAGTGCTTTGGTGACTGCTCCTGCTAGAAACCCTAGCGACAGTTCTTCAACGAGCTTGATATCCTTATGGCTATGCTCCCTTCCAGTGGTTAGACTGAATGAAGGAGGTGTGGGTCCATAACCTGTTAGAATATGATGGATGTGCTTGTTTTACCATAGACAATATCACTATTGTCACCCAACCATAGGCCGAAGCCACCCTTCGAGCACCTTAACCTTGACAGAGAATCACTCCGGAAGCAAACCCTAGGCTAGATAGCCAAACAAAGGGTAGCACACCTTTCTCCAAGGATAGCGCACCAAACAAGAGCTAATCAGATAGTCCAAACCATAACCAAGAGATAGTCCAAGCCAAAACATAATTTGCTAGCTGCAGCAGCTGCAACGACAACTTCTCCTCCAAACTTGCACACAAACTGGCTAACTGTAGTGCGCACAAGTGAGCTCTGCAGTTCTGAGAATGCCTGCCAAAATGAAGACTGGACTCCTATATTTATACTAATTTTGGCTAATTGCTTGGGCCGACTTCTCATTCTGGGTGCCTATTTACTTAGTATATAATATTTCTTCTGGTCGACTTCTTCTCCTGGAGGCTAATAACCTAATACAAATTATCCTCTTGAGCTGACTTGTCTTCTAGGGTTATTAGCCAACTCATTAGGGTTTCTTCTTGCTTCTCGGAATATTCTATTCTCGTTAGGTTTACACGTGGAGGTAAATACCTCCCACAGCTACCATAATATCAACAGTCACAACACTGGAAGAGTGTTGAAGAGTGTTGTTCTTATTTCTTGTTATTGTATTTTTTTTTTTTTTGGCTCTTGTTCCAGGCAAGTCACAGGTGATAGCTCTGAGAAGGAGCTATTGTGACGATTGTTCCCGTTCTTGTTTTTATTATTGTTCTTATCATAAGAATTTTGTTCTTGTCTGCTATTTTCCCTTGTTTCTCTTGTTCCAGGCAGGTCACAGGTGATAGCTCTAAGAGGGAGCTATAATGACGGTTGTAGGAGGCAACAATTTAGATGGTCTCTAGCTGAGACATAGAGCAAACTATCCGGACATAGAGCTGTGTACACGACCGTACACATCCATGTAACGAAGGAAGAGGACAAAGTCAAAACCTTCTGGCAAGAAGGGTACTCTTGTGGGATACAAAGAATTTCATATGGAGATAGATTGTAAGGAGAAGAAAGCTCCAAAGATGACCGTATAGATCCCTCTAGTTCAGTTGATCACTCTTTAGACCATTAGTAGAGTCAGTAGAGCCTAAAGGGCCTACCTAGAAATGTTGCAGTGACCAGGAAGAGACCAACATGGTCCTGTGATACTTTGCAGGATGCAAAGGGATTCAGATATATGGCATTGATGAGCCATATCATGAGGAGGAGCATGATGGCTCCACTAGTGGTGAGGTAGGCGGCCCCACTAGAAGACCATTGAACAATTGAAGAACACCCCGGAAAAGAATAAAGTGAAATAGAAGACCACAGAAGAGAAGTTTGCCCACAGGAAATAACAATAAAGTGGAAATATAATTTCCAGGAAGAGAAGTTAGCCCATAGAAAGAATAAAGTAAATTTGAAGACCCAGAATAAGAAGTCGGCCCCAGACATGTGCCCAGATTAGTATAAATACAAGTCTGGGTCAGTTCATTTGTACAACCACACAGTTCTCCTTCTGCAGGGCGTAGTTGAAGTTGCAGTCGCAGTTGCAACAGTTTCGCTATTTCTGGTTTTTGGTTCTCTTGGAGAGTGCGTCCCACTTGGGGAAGGATATTCTTGGTGGCTCTTGGTGATTTCTCTTGTGTACTACCTATGGAAGAGTAGCGCTAAGGTTGTGTGGTGCTGCCCAGTTGCTTCGTGCTAGTTGTAGTTGAAGTCACCATTGCAGTTGCAGTCACTAGTTGTGCTAATTCTGTGGTGCACTATCTTTCTCTAGTGATGCGCCTATCTTGCGCCTGTTCTGTGGTGCTGCTCAATTGTCTACCCTCGCTAGGGTTTGACAAGAAGAAGATAAGTATTTGTTATCAGGGTTTCTTCATTGTTGGTTTGCTCTTGTGATTAGAGCTTGTTCATGGTTGTATTGGAAAGATTCTCTCTAAGAAAAGTTGGCTGGGTTTTTTTCCCCCTTGAGTTTGGGGTTTTCCCAGGATAAATCTTTGTGTCTTATTGTGTTTGTTTATCTGCTGCTTATATATTTTAGTATATGATTATTGAATGTTAAAAGAAGATAAAAATGCTATAGTAAATCTAATGTTAACGAAACTAATGAAAATCTAACATAAGGTAAGTAACCTTCCGTCTGTACATTTTGCTGTACATTCATGTCCACCGAAATTTTGTTGTATTCAAGGCTTCTTCCATTCCTTCAACTTTGTCTATGTTTGGAGAATCTCTCGGATGACACTGTCTTACTTCAGAAATTGTTCGAGTGTTGCATTTGCAAGAGTTGCACGGTGCTTAATCATACTACTTGTTACCCCCTCTCACCTAGGGGTAACTAGAGGAGATCATGTCTCATGGCCCACAATGAAGACAATGATCTTGACAATGACGAAGATAAACATTTTCATAAGTAGTAGCCTAGAAGCCCCTCCAGATGCCTCTCTCCTCATTTAGCTCAACTCATAACACCCATTTAGCTCAACTCATAACACCCAATCAACTCGGTTCATTGGAAGATGGTGGTCCAACACATTATGAGGTACATTAGTCCTTGTTTCATATAAAGTGTCATGTTTAATGCATTTAATATGTGAGTAAGGATCATGGGTTGAGGTTGGATAATGGATCAGAAGCTTAGAAGTTATGCTTTTTGCCTTGTTTCACATTGGTGACCATCATTAGTTTACTAGTCCCGTGTTGTCACTCTTGGGGAACATGGATACTACTGGGAGACCCCAATAAGGGTAACGTACCGTTCCTCCCCATACTTAACACTTTCCATCCTGGGGCCTTTTTGGTGTACATGTAACAACCGTTACTGAAGTTTAGTACACTAAACTTCAGTAATGGTTGTTACATGTACACCAAAAAGGCCCGTGGTTCATCTCATTCATCCTCCTATGAGAAGAAGGGATAAAATGTCGAGGTTGATGCAACTACTATAAAAAATGAATAAAAGAAAGAATGTTAAATGGGATAATGAATCGCCAACTTTAAAATCCAAAGGCCAGCTTGAGCTCTACCCCCTCACTATGAGGTGATCGTCCCTAGTCCTAATGCACTGAATGCATATCAATTAAAAGGAATTAATCCCAGTAAAAAAAGAAAAGAAAGAATAAAGTGCTAGAAACCTAAAAAGGGGACTTGCAAAGCCATAAAAGAATATCAAATGGAAAGAAAAGGGGTTTGGAATACACACACTACCAAGGAAAGGGTATCTCAAGTAGCAAGTGCTTCCTCTACAAAGGCACTCATGGATACCTTGCATGTTAAAGACTCCATTTCCATGAATTAATCCCAGCACATTCTCATTCACCATACCTACACTTTGATGGGTTTTCGTGGGAACTATACCTCTACCTGGGTACTGGCACACCTGATAGGGTCTTTTGATGGTCCTCCCATACCTAAACTTGCCAAATTGCATAAAGTCTTGAGCTAATGTAAAGTTTGAAGGGGATATCTAATGTGAATCGTTCATGTGGCTTATGTATTAAGCAATGGATTTGTATGATTCTAAGGGCTCTTGTACCTTGTGATTATTGGTCTTTCTTGATTCTATGGCTTCAACTGACTTGGGTGTACTTGACATGGTCCTTGGAGGACATCTTCTTGATTTCACCCAGGACGTTGTGCATTATAACAGGACATAACACGTGTGATGTAGAGCGTTGGGCCATTTGAGGACTTGGCACATTCAAACACATCCTCTCATACCCCATGGACCTTGAACGATGGACATATGAGATTTCATTTTGCATATATGGTCATATTGGTTAACAAATGGGTAGAAAGCCCACATCTTGGACAATGCACCTCAAAGCTTGATAGACATTTGATGGAGGATGTTACACTTGGACATGGTTGGACACCCCTTAGAGAGGTGATGCATCTTCATTCCACCTTGGATGCTAACCTTTTCACCTTGGACGTTGAGCATATGGATGATGACGTCATGCGTTAGGATGCTTTCATGATGATTGGACTTGCTTTCCATCGAGGGATCCTTCTTGGTGATGATTGGGCACTTGATGGTGATGAGAGATGACCTTTGATGTTGCTTGCACCTTTTCCATGGAAAGATGTGGCATTTGGAGGCACCTTTTCACCTTTGATGACGATGTCATAGCCCTTGGAGGCTTTATTACCACACATGTTACTCTTTGAGGGGACGTTTTGTCTTATTTCCATTGTATCTTTGCATGAGAGGCTATTTGAGTGGTCGGCCTTGACCTATCTCACTTGTATCATGGACGTTGTTGTATTTTGGGGCTTTGAAGGGTTATACCGCTAGGTTTGCCTCATATAAAGAGGCTAGCGCTACTTCAAAGCCAAATCATAACTCACCACTTGTTAGAAATCACTTTTATTGCTCTCTTCTCTTCTTCTTTGCTATGGAGTACTTGTGTGCACTAGTGGAAAAATAATCTTGTGGATGCTTTCTCTTGTTTTGGTGGATGATCTTTGAGCTAGGGTTTCCTCACGCATAGCGACTTGCTTTAGTAAGTGTTCTTCTTCAAGTTTAAATGCTTGTTCATGGTATATTATGGTGGATGCTCTATTAGATGGTTAATTGTTGCATGTCACCTCGTATGTTAGGTTCATTTTGCTAGAGGGATTAAGATTGTTTATCCCTCTCCCTATTTTCATTCATTTTAATTTTTTGAAGCCTTTAAGACCTAGTCTAGGGGTTAAGATTGTTTATCTCCCTAGGGTTTGTCGTTGCTAGTTCAAGAACTAGGGTTTATGATTGTATAAACCTTAAGGTTTGACCTAATTCACTTAGATTTCAAGCTAGACGTCCTAGAAGAAGGAGACGACACTAGGGTTTATGAGGGTATAACTATAAACCCTAGGGTTAGTCTTTGAGAGGTTTAATCTTAGGCCTATGAGGGTATAGCCCTAGGGTTTCAACTTCTAAATCTTCTTTGGCTATCTAACTTCCAATTTAAGGTGTTGCTTGACTCCATTTCCCAAAGGAAAGAAAACAACACTAGTCTCTTTTGTTTGCAAGAGATACAAAACCCTAAACTATCTCTCTCTCTTCCAATAATCTTGTATTAGCTTTAGGATCTTGCATTGGCATCTTCATCTCTTGCATTCATAGTCTAATGCTTTGCATTTAATGCTTGAAATTATCTCTAACATAATCACTGCTGTAATTTCTGCATTTTCAGCCATTAGGGTTTGCTAACCTACATCTAATTAACATAGTTTCATGCTCTTTTCTCATGCAATTGATGGTTTATAGTTTATAAGTCTTTTATTTGGTATTGGGTATATTTTCCATGGTCTTCTTGCTGATCTTAGAGCTAATTCATTGTTACTGTTGTAAAACTGTTATTGCTGAAGTATACTATCTCTCATTTCAATTTTTATTACAGCAAACATTGTTCTATGGTTTGTTGATCTTTCACTTAGTATTTAACACATGAATCTCATCTCATTTCACTAATTTAAGACCATTTACTTGCTGCTGTTGCAAAACTGTTACATGCTGAAGTATCTTACCTTTATTTCTAGTTTTTCTACAACCATAGTTTTTTCTTTGATAGTTAGTATTTTTTGGCCTTTAGGTGACCCTTTGACTCTTGTAGATCTCTTATTTCACCTTAGAAATATCACTCACACAAGCACTATAAACTTGCTTTGTCTAACTCACCTTCGTCTTACTGCTAACTTAGCTAATCAAGCAACCAACATAGGGGGCTGTAGACTTGCCCTCATCTTGCTATAGGATCCCTTGAGGTTGCAAGGGAAGCCTCCCTTGTGTTGGATCCTTTTCCATCACTGAAATGAGAGAAGTACTAGCCTAGGTGACAGTGGCAATTACTTCCATATGTTACACTGGTTTAGCACCTTGTGAAGGCTTTGCACAAGTGCTAGATTTTGTGATAACACTACCAACAGCAGTTCGGTACTGGGGATCAAGTGCTGCATCTATGTTGTTAATCTCTCCCAAATTGTTCCTTCCAGATTTCCATTTCTGTATGCCTTGTGTAAGCTCCTGGAATACTATAAACTGACTACCCACCACTCAGAGCCAGAAGTCCCAGTGCCAAGTGATCATGAGTCGAAATCTGACCTTGAAAGTAGTGTCTTAAATCCCTGGATGACTTGAGTTATGTGTGTGTTCCTTGGTTTCTTTTGATTAGAAATGAATTGCTCTGCAGTAAGACTTGCAGACTTTCTCTTCCAATTGTGTCACTCGACCAACCTACACATATACCTCAGCAGCACAATCAAGTAGATAACATTTGTTTGACTCCAGCATACCCTTAGACAAGGGACCCTCAACAATCTTTATCTCCCCCTTCAGTTCAAGATGTTTTAATTTCTGCATCAGCAGATTCAGCACCAAAGGTTTCACTGGAGACTTCTTTCCCCAGGATGCAAAAGAGCTTTCTATGCCCTCATTATATATCCACCTTCTTTCACAGTTCAAGACATCCTCTAGCATGCCATATGCCTGGTGCATTTTCTCTGCAACAAAATAAAATTGTATTTCCCTTTTATCATGGTCAACCTCTATACCAAGTCGATAGCTGTTGCAAGTTCGTTGAATGTGAGCAACAAGGGAATGCAAATTATAATTATTCTTCCCACAGAACCTCTTCAAAACACAACTTCCAACTCCAGAAATTACTTTCTTCTGCATTACAAGTTCATATAACAGATGGATATCATATGAAGGGGAGGTTGAATTGCAGAGACCCAGTCCTGCTCTACCCGTCACACAAATAAAAAACTGCCTTGTGGTACATAAAAGTTTCTCAAAAACAACCCATTTGGGCTTGTGAACTAAAGCTAACCATGAACATGAAGGATGTAAATATGCTATCTGTAGAAACTTCATCATATCCTAGCCAGTTATGGCCAGGTTTTCATTCATACAGAAAAGTTTTCCTCAAAGCTACACCATATGTGCTAAAAACAAATGGAGACCAACTCCAGTGAGTCAGGACAATTATACTGAGCTCATGCTTGAGATGCAATTCCATTTCTGTTATAGCATCTTTACATCTCACCGTGGATTTGGAATTGATGCTATTTTCCCAACATCATATGATACCCAGCAAGCTGGTGGGTAACAAGAACTCCAATGGCTTAGAACTTCTTTTATTCATCAAGAATTTCCCAAGTAAAAAATGGAGAGAGCAAACCTTTACATTGGTTTTAGGTCAACTCTCCCTTACAATAAAATATTATTTTCCTAAGAAAATATTCAAATATTTACAACAACTAGGGGGCGAATTGGGTCAAGAGCCCATAGAAAAATGCTTGGATACAATGTTATAGATGACTGTGGTGCCACATGTCTCCTTCTTCCATCCTTGTCTTCATACAAAGGAAAAATTTGGGTGCCATTTGTCCTCATGTTTAAAAAATAATAATAAAAGGCTTGGTCAAATAGGTAGGGCGAATTTCCAATAGGTGTGTATGAATGCCAAGTGTAAAACTCTATGATGAAGGTGTTTTCCTAGAAATAACCACTTCCAAATAATAATATTATTTGAGGAGGAAAAATTCCAAGAAAATGAGTGGTTTTCTGTGTATAAAAGCTTCATTTATGAGGGTGCTCTTCTAGAAATGTATGCCAATGCCAAGTGTTATGCTTGAGTGCTCTTTCTAGAATCCCTTTGACTAAGAAAACTCTAAAATAATCCTTTAGCAAGCGTTCCCTTGGTACTTGTGCCCTGTAGACCACTCTTATTGAAATAAACACATAGAATTCTGCTTTGTGTTCACATTAAAACCTTCACCATGCATGAATTCGCCCTATAAGAGAGAGAATGAGTGCACCCTTGAAGAATGTGCATTTGTGCCCACTTTGACCTAGTCAACCTTGAAATTCTCATTCTAGAAGGGGTGCCCTTGACACTTGTGCAAATGGGTCTTCATCAAATCCATGAGATCTCAAAATTTGTGCACATGGGTACCCTTTGACGAAGTCAAACCATCACTAGTCACTTCACATGTGCAAGGTCTAGACAAGGTTATGCAAGAAGTGGATAAGTCTCCATAGCGGAGTGCACCACTTAGGGATGTGTATAAGGTAGATGAGGTGGATGGATGAAATGGAGGGTCAAGACCCTAGGGTGCATGGTAGTTCTTTGGTACTTGTGCCTTGCGGACCACTTTGACTGAAAAAAACACATAGAATTGTGCTTTGTGTTCACATTTAAACCTTCACCATGGATGAATCACCCTAGAAGAGAGAGAATGAGTGCACCCTTGAAGAATGTGCATTTGTGCTCACTTTGACCAAGTCAACCTTGAAATTCTCATACTAGAAGGGGCGCCCTTGACACTTGTGCAAATGTGTCTTCATTAAATCCATGAGATCTCCTGAAAATGTGTGCAAATGGGTCTTCATTAAATCCATGAGATTTCCTCAAAATGTGTGCAAATGGGCACCCTTTGACCAAGTCAAACCATCGCTAGTCACTGTGATCGCAGGATTTGTACTTGTGCAAAGCCTTTCACAAGACACCAAACTTGTGTAACAACTAGAAATATTTGTCACTATTACCTAGACAAGTATTTCCCTTATTTTAGTGATGGATAAAGATACAACACAAGGGAGGCTTCCCTTGTGACCTCAAGGGATCCTATAGCAAGTTGGAGACAAGTCTACTGTCCCCTATCTTGGTCGCTTGAAATGATAGGTTAGGTTTAAGGGCGAGGTTGAAACGAGATAAGACAATTGATTGATTGAAGATACAAGAGAGATTTCAACAATTATCAAGCCTATAAATGCAACGAATGATCCCATACACTAGCTATCAATGAAAAGAGGGCTGCTGCAATATTTCTATGCAATATCTAACAGTTTATACCAGCAATGAACATTTGTAACAGCAGCAAGAAAACAGCTCTAAAAAATTGCCAAATAAATCTTAAAATGCAGCTCTTAACAAGTGGATTAAGATCCTAGTGTTGCACAATGAGTTTAGCCTTCTTAAACCACAATATTAAGTAAGTTATCAACAATCTAATCAAGCCCTAATGGCTGTAACAAAGATTTATTACAACAACAAATAAATTACCAAGTTTGCCAAGCGTTGGATTAGATTTAGGGTGAGAGAGTAGTTAGGTATCCAACTACCAAGTTACTTTAAGAGAGAGTTGAAAGGGTTGTGTCTTTAGGTCACTTTGTAAGGTCAAGACTAGTGCCGTTTTGTTTCTTTGGGCAATGGAGACAAGTCA
Source organism: Picea engelmannii (assembly GCA_009831015.1). Taxonomy (NCBI): domain Eukaryota; kingdom Viridiplantae; phylum Streptophyta; class Pinopsida; order Pinales; family Pinaceae; genus Picea; species Picea engelmannii. Next base: position 994,963 of record ML778076.1, on the reverse strand, counting down.
CACCTTCAATTTGGACCTAGGTGTCCAAGAAGAATGAAGATTTGAAACCCTAAGGTGCAAAGACTTATGGACCTTAGGTGTCGTTTTCCTTCTTCAAAAATGCCGAGTTCTTGATCCAAGTGAACTAAATCAAAACCCTAAGGTGCAAAGACTTATGGACCTTAGAATCTTGAATTAGCTAAAGACTAACCCTAGGGGGACAAAGACTTATGATCCCTAGAACTAGTTCTTTAAATGCTTCAACCAATTTAAGAGAGATGAAAATAGGGAGGGGGACAAAGACTAATGATCCCTCCTAGGGTTTCAACAAGAACAAGGTAACATGCAATAACAATTAGTATTTACAATAATATACCATGCAATAACACTTAAATTTGAAGAAGAAGACTTACTCATCCAAGTCGCTATGCAAGAGAAACCCTATCTCAATATTCATCCATCCAAAACAAGAGAAGGCATCCACAAGATCATGCTCCAAAGGTGCGCACAATTAGACTAGGGTGAAAAAGAGATAAGAGAGAACAAGTAGTAGTGATCTCACACAAGAGTGAGTTGTGTTTCATTCAAAATGAGCGCTAGCCTCTTTATACGAGACGACCCTAGTGCATATGTCCACATAATGATCTAAAACAACAATAATCCATGATACAAGTGGGGCCGACCCCTCAAATAACCTCTAATAATGTAAAAACATGCTAGTAAACCAAAATGTTCCCTCCAAAGTCTCACGTGTGGGTGATGTCATGCTCTAAGAGAGTGAAGAAAGCCTCCTAAGGCCACATGTCATCATCAAATGGTGCAAGCAAGGTGGAAGGTCGTGTCTCCTCATTAAGGGTCATGTCACATCATCAAGAACCCAAGCCATCCAATGGTGCCCCAATGGTAAGCAAGCCCTGACATCATCAAGAAACCCTAGTGCATGACGTCATCATCAAGGAGCTTAATGTCCAGGGTGAAAAAGGCCCGCGCCCAACTTGGAAAGGAGTTTCATCAACTCTCCAAGGGGTGCCCATCTATTTCCAAGTGAAACGTCCTCCATTCAAACCCTGACAAGTCTTCGGGGTACACTATCCAGAGTGTGGGCTTCCTACCCATTTGTCGGCCATCATGACCATATCTACAAAATGAAAACTCATCTGTCCATCATTCAGGGTCCAAGAGGTGTGAGAAGTTGTGTTAAGTGTGCCATGTCATCAAATGCTCCAACGCTTTGCATCACACATGCCATATCTACATTAAAAGACACAATGTCCTCGGTGAAAGTATGGGACGTCCTCCAAAGAACCATGTCAAGTGTACCCAAGTCAACCGAAGCCATAGAATCAAGTAAGACCAACAATACAATAGTCCTAAGAAGCATACAAAGTAGACCACCTATTAATACAAAATCCAAAATGAACAACTTTCATTGGGTATCCCCTTCAAACATCACACAATCTCAAGACTTTATGCAACTTGGAAAGTTCAGATATGGGAGGTCCATCAAAGGAACCTATTAGGTGTGTCAGTACCCAAGTAGAGAGATATTTCCTAGAAGAACCCATTAGAGATATGTAATGAATGTGAGGTGGTCATGGGGTTTACTTTTGGGCATGGGGTCATTAACATGCAAGACAATGTATGGGCCCACCTCCATGAGTGCCTTTGTAGAGGGTGCACTTGGCGATTGAGTTACCCTTTCCTTGACGCTTTTTGCATTCCAAACCCCATATTTTTCTTTTTCTTTATTTGATTTGATTTGCAAGTCCCCTTAAAAAGGTTTCAAGCTTAGCACTTCCTTTGCTTTTTATTTGGCATATATTCAAGTCCTCTTCTATTGATGAATGTGTTTATTCACATCATGACTAGGGGTGATTGCCATTAATGAGGGGTTAGAACTCAATTATGGACTATGGCTTTTAAATGTCCTCATTATCCCATTTCTTTCTTTTTATCAGCCAACTACAATCTACCTTTGGGCCTTTAGCCCCTTCTTCTCATAAGATAATGAAGTACATGCCTTTTTGGTGTACATGTAACCACATTACCCAAAACGTGGGAGAATGGAAGGATCAAGGATGAAAATGTGGTAAGTATGACTAAGAATGGTACACTACCCCTTTCAAGGAACCTCCAGTAGTACCCCTTTCCCCATGAGTGACAACATGAGACTAGGATGCATAGGATGGCCACCAAGGTGAAACAAGACAAAAAACATAACTTCTGAGCTCATGATTCATTATCCAACTTCAACCTATGATCATTACTCAAATTCCCAATGTATTAAATATGACACTCTATACGAAACTAGGACTAATGTACCTCATAATGTGCAGGAACACGATCTCATAATGAGCCTTGCTGATTGAGCGTGATGAGCCATGTTGAATAAGAAGAGGCATCTGAAGGGGCTACTAGGTTTCTCTGTGGACATGTTGATCATCATCATCGTTGATATCATTCTCTCCATTGTGGGCCATGAGACATGATCTCCTCTAGTTACCCCTAGGTAGGAGGGGGTAAAAGTCACTTCACATGTGTGCAAGGTGTGAACAAGGTTATGCAAGAAGTGGATAAGTATTCATAGTGAAGCACACCACCTAGGGATGCATGCATGAGTGGATAAGGTAGATGAGGTGGATGGATGAGATGGAGGATCAAAACCCTAGGGCACATGGTAGTTAGTTTCCTTAGTCAACTCAAGTCTCAACTATCTCCACGAGTCTTGTGCCAAGGGATAAGAACAAAGCATGAGTGACTTGGCATGTGTGTACAAAGCTTAGGCTAAGGTGAGAGCGAATTGACTTTTTGTCATTTGTTTTTGCCTCAACATATGTGCCAAAGGGGGAGTGCCTAGTCTCATGTGTACCCCAAGGACTTAAGTGATAACCCCTAGTGATCAATTAGCAAGTAAAACTTAGGGAAAAGGCCTTAATGAAGGATTGGAGCAATAAAGTACTAATAGTTCAATATTAGGCACTCAACTTAAGGTTTAGGATTTTAAATTTTAATTAAAATATCTTGAACTAGTTAGGTGTGTGTTTACACTGGAAAAGTGGAAATATGAGATTTTAAGGGTTAATATGGTTTAGAACTTAAGGGATCATAGGTAACCAATACTATGCACCTTATAGGAGATAGAGTGAAGTGAAATATAGGTGTAATTGAGGATTTTACCTTGGGAAAAGGTTAAGATGTGATGTGATACACAAATCACCTAGGTAAAATGGTGAGAAGTGGTGAAAATGTATGTGGGAAGTGGATTTTACCTAGCAAAAAGTTATAATATGCTTGTAATAAACAATTTGCTTAGGTAAATCTATGGAAATAACATGAATATGAATGGAACTAGGTAAATGCATCACCATGTTAGAGGACAACCATGCTACACTAAATGAAGTGACTAAGATGTGACTAGGTGACCACCATGATGAAGATCTGTGAAAAAGATACACCCTTGAAGCGACCTCTGTAACACCATGTTTTCACCCATAACTGTAATTATGCTAAGACTTCATATGGTTGTCTATGAAGCTTGTAATTATGTTTTGATTAATGAAAACACCAGACAACTGCCTCAGAAGAGGAAAAGCCTTGAAAGTACTGGCCATGATATCACAAGTGGGAAATTGATGAAGTAGGTTGGTGAGGTGGAGTTGAGATGTTTTCAGTAAAGAAAATAGAAAGCTTCCTTAGCAAGCTAGCACATGCCTTCAAGACATAAATACACACGTACCAGTGTACCTAGATCTACGTGGAGCCCTGGTCTCTTGAGAAGATAAGGGGTCAACTAAATGACCCGACGAAAAGGACACCGTGGATTTTCCCCTTCAGGAATTTGGACCCCAAACGATAGGTCGCGTCTATAGGAAGCCACAAGAATCCCAAGGGATTGGTGGAAGAAGAGGCCAAAGGTGGAAAAACACCATCAGATGAGCAAGAGAATGAATGGAGGAGGTGGAGGCACAGAAGCGAAAGAGACATCGAGAAAAAGGGAGAACGTGAGGAGAAACAACTCGCAGCAATGAACATAAGAGGAAGTGAGTAGCTGACTCACAAATAGATGGTGCAATGAACAAAGGCGCTCATCTGCACAAGATATGAAGAATAGAAGAAATTGGAGAGTTGTCCTTGAGGAATATAGGAGGCTTGTCCAAAAGACTAATGATGACCTTGAAATAGAGAAGACCCGGATCTAGACTGTAGCAATAGAAGGATGCATCTTGGTACTTACTAGAAAGAAACCGACATTGGTAAGGGGAGGTCGCCAAGGGACTGTATAACAGAGAAGGGGCTCCTTTATGCAAAGGAAATCCAGTTGGGAAGGTACCTGATAAACCCGTGGAAGCCTTGAGCTCAATGGGAAGGGGGCAACTTTTGTTGTTGTCACTGGTGGAAGGAGAGTAACCTTCCTGGATCATCCTGAACCTAGAGACTAGTTGGATCATTCCCCTTGTGGTATCATGGCTTGGTATTGGGGTGGCATGTTGTAGGAAGGCACTCGACAACATAGCCTATGGTTGGGAGGAAAGACGTCCTCTCTTAGTCAATTGGTTGCTGATATTTCCTAGAATAGATAAGTGTTTAACTTGAACTGTTCGATGTATGTTAATGATGTAAACATGTGATTTTCTAGTTTAAATGGGAAATATGAATGCATGTAAATAATGAATTGAATTCCTTAGTAAAATGGAATGTGCTTGTTTGTCTTCACTGCTTAATCTGTTAATTCATAAAAATAAGCAAAGTATGAATAGTTTGTATTCTGGCGAGTCTTGCAGCTTGAGAGGAAAGTTTGCAAGATATGGACAAAATCTTCACACTGAGACAAGCACATGAGTGCCCTGGTGAAGAGAAGGTCCTCGTGCGGGTTGAGGAACCCTAAGAATTGGGGAAGACTACTTGTCTTAGGTGGAAATCTTGCAAGATATGCAAGAACTTCTCTTCGAGGAAGACAAAATGCCTTAGTTGGTCTTAGATTAGTCCCAAAACCCGGGAAGATTTGGTAAGACCCTTGAAGAATCCATGAAATTGTCTAAGTCCTGATTTCGGATCGTTATCTAGTGGAAAACCCTATAACTGAGTTGGGGAGAATTGCAGCCATCGATTTGACGTGGTGAATGGATCTCTGATGTACGCTGATGGATGAGGTTGTGAGAAGTTTCAAGCTGTGAAGGAGAGAGAGAGAAAGAGAGAGAGAGCGTTCGACGACGAAGAAATTCTATAGCCATCGACAACCGTTAGATCAGTGCGATGGGTGTTGATACTGAGAGGGGGGTGAATCGGTATCAAGTATAATTTAAAACCTTTTTCAACTTATACTTAAACCATTCAACTATATCCAATGAGCAATGAACAATAGTATAAGAGTTACACCAATACACCACAATACACCATGAACAATATATGAGAAATAATCAATAGTTATGGTTCAAGGGAAGTAATGACTTCCAAAGGTAGCTACAACTTCCAAATGTAAAGGGAGGGATAAACCTCCAAGAGGAAGATACAATCCTCCAATATCAAGAGAGAGTTGAACTCTCCATCCTTGCCCCTTCCTTCCACCCAAGAATATATGAGAGATAATAAAACTGTACATTAAATCTTCACCATCAACCAATCATCACATAGAACCTAATAATGCTTCTTGTGACTTCTTCAAATTTTGCAAATCTTCAATTCTTGGAGTACTTTGATCCTGTAGACAATATTACTCAATGTATTCTCTGAAACTCCTCCAATTTTCACTCCTTGAATCCTCTCCAAAAAGAGGTTATAGAAAGAATGGTAGACTTTATTCAATTCTGGTCTATTGAGGAGAGTGAACTTGCACAGAATGCCCTGCGCTCAATAATTAACATCCAATTTTGAAACTCGCACATAAAAAACTACAGTCCGTAATTTTTCCAATGAAATTTGTCCCACTTCATTTGGATTCTCGATGAACAAGTTACGATTGTTTTACCCGGAACACTTGTTTATTGACTAGCTTCAGGACTGGTCACAAACCCTATCTTCCACAGAGTGTATCTCCATAATTATAGCGAATCAAAAGATGAATTTTTACCAGAGGCACCTTGATATGTCTTCTCAATACCATATCGATTTCACCATCTGAATCATTGTAGAAAAACAGTTATAGCAAAAATGGTAAGATGACCTGAAAATAACATACCTTAGAACACATCACCAATAGACTTCATCCTCTCTTGAAATCCGGCCTTCTTTTCTTCTTATTTCCTCTGAAATTCGACTTATATCAAATGAATGTATAATGATGTTTATTTATACCATTTATGTCACTTCCTTTTAACATTAGGGCCGGCCTGACACTTTCTTATTTTGTAATTATTTTCTTTAATTATCTTCAGGGCCTACATGCACTTCCTTCTTCAATTCATTTTTTCATCTTCAAAAATTCATTTCTCCTCAACCATGAGGATCCACGTGACGTGCCACATACCACCGGAAACAACATGATGTACACTATCCATCCATGGGTGTTGTATCTGCATGTGCATTTTCCTTCATGTCCAAATACCTTCATCAATCTTGCAGTCCAAAATCCATCACTAGGGTTGACATCAATGACAACAACCAATCTTCCAACAATCTCCCCCTTTGTCATTGATGGCAACACTCATGCTCCCCCTATCATCGTGATCCCAATTTCTCTCCCCCTTTGACATCAATGGCAAAGGGTATGGCTTCTCCCCCCGAGTTTAATGGCAAAAGGTAACCTTCTTCTTTGGGGCTGCTCCCCCTAAACATGTGGCACTCAATATTACTTCATCCTTATTTTTGGTCTTTGAGACTTTTTCTTCCTTGGAATCCTTTTGTGTGGCTTCTGGCTTCTCTCTCTTCTTCATGTCTAGGATGTATATGTTGTTCGGTCTTCTTGTTGCAGTTGCAACCAATCTTCCTGAGTTATTTTATCTGATTTTACATTTTCGGGAGTCAAACGTAAGAGTGTATCCTTGATCACATATTTTGCTGACACTGAGGAGATTATGCTTCAAATCTTCAACCAATAGAACTTTTTCTGCTTTTACATTTTCACTTCCAAGCTTTACAGTTCCTTTTCCAAGTATTTTGGTAGATGAGTCATCTCCAAATGCAACATTTCCACCCTTTTTCTTCAAGCTGACAAATTTTCTTTAATCTCCGGTCATATGAGATGAGCACCCACTGTCTATGAACCATTCATCTTCTTCTTTGCATTCTTTAGCGACTAATGCTATTCAACAATTTTCATTGTGTGAAATTTCTTTCCTTTTCCATGCTGTAGTTGGTATGCAGACATTTGGCATATGATTATCTTCCTTCATCTCTCTGCAATCTCGTGCTTTGTGACCAAGATTA
>ML778076.1:952785-977179 GCA_009831015.1 Picea engelmannii | reverse complement strand
ACACAATACAAGAGAGACACAGATTTACGTGGTTCACCCAGTGTGGGCTACGTCCACCAGAGAAATTGCGAGGTCCTTCCTTTATTATTATCCAGCAAATGAAGGGATACAACCTACAACAAAACCCGTTGTAACTTCCTCTTCTTTCTCTCACAGTCTCCTCTCTCAAAATACAATATTCACCATCATCCATAGCCGCAATACATTTCCCTAGTAAAAGAGGGTTGCCTTCTAGGGCAAAAAACCCTAACATAATCTCTACCGTTAGATCTGCGACCTTATAATGAACGGTCCAAATTTACAATGAAATTACAATATACTTTTACAAGGCAATTTTTTCTTCAGGGGCTTCGCTCCCAAACCCCCATCGGGGGACGCTGCTCCCCAAACCCCCGCTGGAGGCCCGCTTGCCCCCAGACCCCCCAGCCGGGGGGATAGGCCCCCCGGACCCCGCAGAGGGGGTACCCCCCCTCTGCACTCCCCCGCGTGGAAGAGTGTACATACTTCTGGGGTGTAAATACTTCATGGGGTATAAACACGGCTGAAAGCAAGGACCTCTGAATCAGGAAGATAATCAGGCTCCACAACCAACACAAATGTTCCAAACCACCAAAGACATCCCTATTTCCACTCGTTTTCCTAAGAGAAAATTTCGGAGCACAGGTTCCAAACCTTTACAAGATGATTTGGAAGGAAAGAGACTTGAGGAATAATATGAATGACCCACTGCTAAAATTTTATCCACCACTGTAATGTGCTTAGTAAGTGGCAAGTCAAGAAGATACCAAGCCACAAGTTTCTTTTCAATTTTGTCCATGATCCACCTCCAATGAGCCACAAGAGAAACTTATATGCCAAAGGGGATACTTAAATACCGAATGATCACCCTAAATGTGATACACTTCCACTTAGAATTCAACTAGTGGGGGGGATCCTCCTCTCCAATAAGAAAAGCATCTGTTTTATCCTCATTAACCATTAGAGTCAAGTCATCTGCAAAGTGGACATTAAGAAGTTGATTATTGTCGAGAAAGTAGATACCTCTGATTTTCACTTGCATTTGTGTTGCCTAACACATATCCAAGAACATTAGTTGTGGTAACATAAAGATGTCATGCCAATCGACACCCATGTTGGATGGGGCTCTACAACACAATAGGCGTTAGAAGCATACCATTCTCATTGACACATGTAGAAGCTTGCGAGGAGAGCGTCACTACAAATTTATGATACACAGATCCAATCCTAGCCAATCCAACATGTTGAGGATGAAATTCCATTTGACTCCATCATAAGCTTTATCAAACCTATCTTTAAAAGGAGAGCCTTTTGCTCAAACTCTCAAGCCCATTCAAGGTGTTCCCAGGTAGTGATAAGATTATCTAGATTAAATCTACCCTTTATGAAACCTTCCTGCTCCTTGCCAACAATCTCAGCCACCAACAACATAAGCCACTTGGCAAGTTCTTTGGCAAGTATTTGAAACATTCAGTAGGGTAGTGTGTTGCCGTCCACCCACCAAATCCTATTTGACACCTTTAATAATGAGTTTGTGAATCCCAACATTAACCAACTCCCCCGTACCACCTCCCTTGATAGCTTCCTGACACATCTTCAAATATGTAGGGCCCACCACATGCCACATTTGTTTATAAATCAAATCTATCTACAAAAACTAGGAGTCCATAAGGTCTAGGGGATTTCTCATTCTTGAGATCCTTCATCATCGTCTCCAATTCATCCAACATAAGATATCTAGATATAAAGGTGCTCTCAAGAGCCTCAACTCATTGAGGAACAACCTAGCGAACAAGCTCCATAACAACCTCTTGCAAAGTGTTAGAACTAACAAAAGTGATCTTCAAAGATATGTCAGATCTCCACCTCATCGTTTGTAAGGTTACTATGAAGGTATCATAAGGTTATTGAGATACTTCATGGTTGCCTCCAGTTCATCCAACGTAAGATCTCTAGAGTTCTGTCAAGAGACTCAACTCAATTAGGAACAACCTAGTGAACAAGCTCCACGATAGACTCTCTCCACCTCCACCTCAACTTTTGTAAGGTTACCACTAAGGTCTTGTAAGGTGAGGATCCTCTCATATTTGTGTTTGGATCTTAGATGTAGACAAGAAAATTTGTAGGCACATCGCCCTTAGCCATCCAGTGCATGTGCCCCTTGATCTTGACCCCTTTGTCCTTATACTCTTCAAGCCCCTGTATGCACAATTCCATTCCTTTGACCACTTATCGACACAACTCATTAAAGGGATCCAACACCAATTGTTGTCATGTTGTGTAGGTGATTACGAACTTGGATATGATGACCCTTTGTAAGTTGCACAATCATCTTACCCTAGCCTCGAAGGAACTTTGCTGAGTGGAGAATTCCACCAAGAAATCCAACCGCTCTCTCTAATGGTGGTGGGAACTGTTATCTCTCAGACACTCCCTAAAGGAAAATTCCAACCTTCAATGCGAGGGATAGCCTAAGGAAACTATTAAGTGAGTCACTAGCTATCACCTATATAACTCACTCCTCACTTTAGGCTTGGATTGATCAAGCAAAGCGGGGGATCCCAAGTAAGTATATCAAGTCCTATCTTTTGTATCTCAAAAGGTAAGTCAATTAAGGACAATATATGGTATCATAGAGCACAAACTTACGAATCTAGGCAATCAACAAACAAACCAATTTGTTTGAATGGCCTTTCAAAAGTCTAACCCCTGGGGGATATCAAATCGCCAAAGGCAGGCTAGCGAAGGTATGAGAAATAGTTACGGTAACCTACACACAATGTTCACCTAGGGTGCAAGTATCCCCATGCAAAAGATTACCCTCCCTAGGAGCTAAAACAATTATTATCTGTTTGCCTCAGGTTCCATGGGTATTTCCCCCCTGTAGTCACTTCTGTAATTTTCCTAAGTTAGACCACTAGGGTTACGATTTCACATTTAGCAACTGGAAAAAAAAGTCGTAGGTCAGACCACATGTATGGGCAGGGAAACAAAGCTCAAAATTCCGAAAGTGATTCCACCCAGGGGGCCTCCCACATTCAAAATCCCCATACACGTAGGAGTCCAAGTGATCTCACAAACACCAGAACAAGTGAGGAGGGGATATCTTCCCCACCTGCCCCAAATGCGACCTCGTGCTTAAATCCTGTGTTAGAGGAGATTTCTTGACACCTCCTGCTACTACTGGATTTCCACTCCCTAACAACTTAGTTGGTTGTGTAGCCTTGGAGTGTTTCCACCCTACACCAAGGCCCTATATCCTAGTCTAAATGTTGGTTTGCTATAAAGAAAAATGTTTAATTGATTTTAAAATTAAGTATGTTTCGGTTTTTTATTATGCAAGGTGAGGTCTTTGGTGCGATTTGTGAATGACAATGCTCCTTGAATGTTTGTGTGTTAAGTTCTCTTGCAAATGTTTTATGCAACTTGTAATATGATGACTTGTTTGCTCAATCTTTTAAGTATTCCAATAATGACAATAAATAACCAGTGTAAGCATCAAATTAAATATTTATGATTCAATCATCATCATAATCAATCACCATTCATTTTTCTTCTTTCTTATTCACAATCATCATATAATTTGCGCAAAGAGGGGAGATGATCCAATCAAATGATAGTGCAAGTAAAGTTTGATATCCAAATGCAACAAGGTTTGATTTATATGTTTTGAAATTATATCAACATGCTAATGCACCATTACTTATTGCCCAATCATCAATGATCGATGAGATCATTGCGCATGTATTCCTCTTTTAAATGCAAGAAATAATGCACATTCTTTTCAATTTAAAGATGCATCATAGTCAACATTTCAAAACATTTATCATGGACTAAGCTACGATCTTTCTTTTCTTCACAACTATAACATACTCCTAATTCAAAATTATACCTTTACATTGAATATTTTTTCAATGCTATAGCAAATATGGAGTTTCAAACACAACATATACCACAATGAATATACCAGCAATTAAAACGAGTAGATGTGGCATACACCAGAATTGTAAGATTAATCCGATCTGTGGTCGAATCAATATTCATAATTGGTTTTCTATACACTATCTGCTTATAATAATCAGTTCCATGACAATGCACCAATCAAGTCTGGAAATATGCTAAGCATGACAACGATTGACAATCTTAAAGATTCGGCCCAACAATGATAAAAGGTAGAAATTTCGGAGTTTCGCAGATCGGGAAATCCAAAAGGAGGAGGTGCTCTAATCCCTCAAACTTGCGATATGCGAAATCGTGATAAACAATCCTGATCATTGGATGCCGACTACACGTGGCGAGAGGTCAACTTTTCCCTGACTGACAAGTCAAAGGAAGGAGGAACTCTATCCTTTGAAATCGCAAAACGCGAAACTACGATTCAATCTGAGTCGTTGATCAAGGGAGAGCGTGGACCATTGATTTGGCTCCATTTCGGAGTTTCGATGATCGTGACATGGAGAGTCGAGACACCTCATCACAAGACTCCCAAAATCGCGAGTCACGAAAGCGCTTTATGGATAAGCGCTTGGTCACAACTGTGGGCACGTGAAGGAAGAAGATTGCAAGTTGCAAGGCTCCATTTTGTGATCGGGAGTTGGAAGAGTCAGAGTGACTCGCAAAAAAATTCATGAAACGCGAAATTGCATAGTGCATGTTGGTGTAGCCGGTGGTCATCATCGGTGGTCACAAAAATGGAAGGTACTAATTGCTAAGCCCTATTTTCAGAGATCGCGACATGGAAAGTCGAGAAGCCTCACCACAAGATATTTGAAATGCAAAATGCAAAATCACTTTTTGATTAGCCTGTAGTCACAGCCAGTGGGCACATGGGATAAACGCGTGATCCTACAAATGTAATCCAACGATGATGGTGAATTGAGAATCTGATCGAAGGGCTACTGTTCCACCTCATGATTATCTGTTTAGTTATGATTCAGTTAGCTGAACTGAATCATGATTCTTGAATGATTGACGATTTAGTTGCTGAGGCGTTTTTGCCCAAGGAGATTCGAGGTGTAACTAAAGAGGTGGGCGTGGATAAAAAGGGATATGCAGTGACTGTGTAGGGTTAGTTGTTCTGACTGAAGAATGAGTTGAACTGTAGAAAGGTAAAATTACACTATGCACAGTATGAAGAAAACTCGGAGATGAGGAACATACGTTGAACAAAACATAATAGGTGAAGAGAGCAGAATGTGCACATATCAAAGAGTATGAGAAGAACCGAGAAAGAACAGATAGAAAGAGACAACAAGTCAAGCCAAGTATGAATAGAGCAGAAGAGTAGTGAAGCATAGAAGAATTGTAGAACAATGAATAAATGGTAAGAATTGATATATCTGTATTGTTGGTTATTCAGTCATTTATTTATAATCACGAAGGTAGGGTGGTTCTAGGGAGGACTGTAGTTCTTTGTTATTCAAGTTGGTGCTTGAATATTGGAAGTTGAAGCTTCCATCTAGTTGTGGCTAGAAAACAAGGTGGCAGGGTGGTGCTCGGGAAAACACAGAGTTTTCTGTATACAAGTTGGTGCTTGTATAAATCCAGTTGGTGCTGGAACATTTAGGGAGTTGATGCTTCCTTCTAGTGGGTGCTAGAGAAATCAGAGAGTTGGTGCTCTCAAACAAGTTGGAGCTTGTAAAACAGAGGTAGTAGCCTCACATTGAGTTGGTGCTCAATTATAGATGATGTACATAACTTAAAAGACTGCATATCATTTCGAAGAAGAAGAGGTTTTCTCCCTTTATGGGTTTCCTCGTGAAAATCTGTCTCTGTGTATATCTTATGTATGACTGATGCTCATTATTTATGTTGTCCATATGTTGTATAATATTGATGGTCACTTGGAGAAGATTAAAAGTGGTTTAATAGACTTAAAATTGTTTAAGCACAATAACAATTGATTCACCTCCCCCCTCTTAGTTGTCTTAGTAATCTCAACATCTCTTTCCCCTTCCTTTCTTGGCATGAGTAGCTAGAGCTTGATCTTCATCTTATGAGTTCTTATCTTATAATGGCTTCTCTTTTTGCAACTCTTGCTTATTCCTGAACACACTCTTCCCATAAACTGTCAAATTGAAGTTTTTCTTTTCTGGCACATACTGTTTGGATAAAAGCATCCCAAGGTCTTGTGAGAGCATTGAGAGAAGTCATCATGATCTCATCTTCATCTATTGTGTCTCCAGTTGCTTGTAGCTGTTCCTTAAATTGAGAAACCCTAGAAAAATAATCTTGAATTGTTTCTCCTTTTTTCATTTTAACATTCTTGAGTTGTGTTCTCAAGTTCATATTTCTGTTAATATTTCTTCCTTCATACATCTTGGATAGGGTATCAAACATTTCTTTCGGGGTATCCTTGGAAGACACTTGAGGGATCAAGTGGTCTTATATGAAATATGTAATTATTCTCTTTGCCCTAATCATGTCCTTGTACTTCTCTTTGGCCTCATTTCCTTCTGGCTCCATAACATTATTCTTTATAAATTGCACAAGATCATTCTCTTCGAGAATGTGACCAATTCCGTATTTCCAGGCACGAAAATTTTCCACACCTTCTAACTTTTCATCAATCTTAGTGCTTGAAGGGGTTTTGACCAAAAATGAAAGTTCTCAAAAAATGAAACCGACCTTACCAGAAGATGCGCTGCGCTGAGACGCGTTGACTGGTGTTGGTTATTTATGAGAATTCCAAGATTTGACCTCTAACACTTGACCTGTGCAAATCTGGACTGGTAATTTCAGGTGTTCAGGGTTTCTGGTAACAATCAAGCCCTAATTTTGACTTTTCAGAAGATTTAACCACTGGAAGACTTCATCTAGGCTATCAAAAGATGCGCTAGGGTTAGGTGCAACTCCCAATGTTATTCTTGGTCAAAAATTATTTCTTTGTAAAAATCCCTAACTTTCTTTTCCTGATAACCAAGAGATGTAAATACCCAGTAACAGTGCTCTTATTCAGTTTAGCTATAAAACCATGTTAAGTTTTAATGTTGTTGTTAAGTTATATCCAAAGTACATGAGCATTTAATACATCAAGAACATATAAGGTTCACTGAAAGAAACACAATCACAAGGTACACAACATTTTATCCTGGGAAACCCTCATGGGGAAGAAAACCTAGAAAAAACTTCCTTAATATAGATAGACCAAAGAATGAACATAAGATCCTCCTCTAGTCCTTCACTAGGAAGAGTAGTGCACCACTTAACCAAGAAATACCAATAGATAGACCAAAAACCCTCCTTGACGTCACCCCCAGTCGCAGTAGGTTCTCCTCTAAGACTTGTGCACTGCAGATCTAGGTGTGTGTGTGTGTGTGTTTCCAAATGAGGCGCTGAACTCTCTTATAAATAGTGGTCTAGCCAACCTATAATTAGGTCTGGGATGACTTGTCACTTTACCCTCTTAATTTACATTTAACTGTCAAGGCGCAAAAGGGCCGACTTTTCCAAAGGCACAATAGGGCCTAATTAATAAATATAATATAATAATATTATTCAACATTCCCTCTTAGGTAGAATATTCTTCGAATTTACAATTGTTACACATAAAAAATACTCACTTTGATAGTGTCGCAAGTGTCGTCATTACAAAGGTCGCAAGTGTCGCATTTTGCTCACAAGGTCGCAAGTGTCGCATGTTGCTCACAAGTGTCGTAAGTGTCAGGGAAACATACTGCCATGATGCCTATGTCGTGCCTATAACGACATGAGGAGGACACTTGAAACACCTCAAACATTTGATTTGGAAGAGGAGAAATGAGTCAGCAGGCTTTCAAACCTTTTGCCATCTAAAAGCACCTCAACAACTAGCTTTTGAAGGAGAGCGCTCCCCTATACCTCTTCTGGGAGCGCCGACGCTCCCCCTTACACTGTTAGGGAGCATTATAAAGCTCCTCTGGCCCTTTTGAGGGAGCACTATAGATTTTGAGAGCAATGGCGTCCCCCTAAAGCCTACTAGGGAGCGCTACAACGTTCTAATGGTCCTTTTGAGGGAGCGCTACCTATTCTGGGCAGTAGTTAAGTTGTTGAGATGAATGGGGGAAGGATCCTTTCATTCTTGGAAGGCAGTTGGATTCGAATCCCTAGTCCAGCCATGATCTTAGGGAAAATACTCAACTAAAGGAGGAAAATCCTCACCTTCCCCAAGGATATCTCAAGTGGTTAAAGCCTCTCCAAGGCTATATAAGCAAGCTTTCTAATGGTGAAAGGGGACTGGAAAAGGAGAATCACACCAAACTTATGATCTCATAAGTGGTGCTGGAACAGAGATAATTTGGGAGCAAGAGACATATGATCTCATAGGGAGCAATCAGTGAAGCTATCATCATTCGGATCGTGGATCTTTTGAGCAAGGGGTAGACAAGGAGGACTTGGCAGAGCTGTTGCAATTCATCTATGGCTGTAAGCAATGTTTTGTCCTCATTAATATAATTTGCTTGGCATGTTTCTTTCTAGTTTGTGTATGATCTTACATGAACTTATCGTTGATAGATAGATCTATTTTCAAGCTAATATCAATAGAGTAGGAAGTGGTCGTACTTTGTTTGTCTATAGGACTCATCGAGGAGCGAAAGTTTGGAGCTCGACTCGAAGCGTGCAAGGACAAACGTCGATAAAAAGGTACTTCTGTTCTCCTTCCTCCTCATGCATTAGTTTGTATAGATTTGAAAGGAAGTCAGTGTCCACGTTAAGCACTTTCTGTCTTAGAGTTTAGGGTCTAGCTCTTTGAGGCAATCTACTTGTCCGCAGGGAGATTTTCCTACAACAGAAACTGGCGACTCCACTAGGGAGAATCGAATCGAAACTTTTGGTTTTGATTTTTCATCATAGACCTTATCTTACCCTTTGTTGTTTTATTAGACCTTGTTCACCCCTTTATATATGATTGCATTTGCTGATTGATTCTTCGCTCCATCACACTCATCTTGATTGCAAAAATTCCATTGAAATTTTGGGTTTTTTGGACTTTTTTTCTGAGCTTTAGGACTCCAACGCTCCCCTGCCTTGTTAGCAGAGCTCCAACGCTCCCTTAAGCTGCTGGACAAAGCTTTATAACGCTCTGGTGGCCCTTATACCAGAGCGCCAACCCTCTTTTGCCCAAAATCTCTTCAAAAATTGCAATTTTTGGAGGTCCAAACCCTGTTTTTTGACTTGCTGAGTTGTTTTGTGATTCAATCATTCTTCTTTTGACCTTTGACATGCTTCCTCCTGAGAAGTAAACACCTTATTGTTCATATTTTATGCCCTTTTTCCTTATTTTTGAGTTTTTGCTGTTGAGAGCTTGAAATCGATCCCCTGCTTTCTTCTCTCCTATCCGACTGAGTGGGAACTCTAGTGAAGGATATTTGAAGTCTGTAACTCTTATCATTTGGTTCTTTGAGGTCATCTGATCCAATATCTTTCTCCTTCCTTTTTCATTTTTGATTTTCTTTCTCTTGTTTGATTGCAAAAGGGTGTGTTGTTTGTGCGAAATCTGCGTTTTCTTGTCTGAATCTCCTTGATCTGAAAGGGTAGTTGGCAGGAGAAATTTTGCATTGTATTGATTATCATTCTGATACAAATGACAAAAGTACATCTTAGTGATTAGTTTTCATATTAGTTTGCATTTCTGAATTGTTGTAGCATCATATTGGATTTGATTGAGAACAAAATTGATTGAGGGCATTCCTTATCAAGTGTTTGATAGTGAAAATGACTCTTCCTCTTTCCCTTGAATAGGTATTCATTGAAAATAAATGATTGCTTATCATATTTCATGCATATTTTTGGGAATTGAGTCATCATTCCATCAGTTTCACTTTCGTACACCCTCTGAGTAAACAACAACCATTAAAATCAACGCTTAACTAAAATTTATCAGACTTTTTACATCTTTTTTAGCAAACCTACATTAGTTTAAGGTGTAGGACTTTGGAATAGGTTGAAAGGATAACTTTCCAAAGCTATCAAACAAACTTAGTATCTTGCGGTAGGGAGAGTAAATCCAATTGTCGTATTAGTCTGCCTGGGATCCCCCTCTCACACAGGGGTTACGCACGAGGTCGCATTCAGGTGAGTTACGAAGATTATCCCTCCGTGGCCCAATTGTTTGTAGTGGTCGGATCGTGTATTGGGGGTCACTAGAAGGTATATCCACAATGTTGGGTGGAATCCTTTCAAGTTGATTTCGGACTTGTTATCCTGCCCATACGTTCCGATTGGACTATCGACTGTACCCACCCAGGGGCCGACTACGATTTGGTGACCTTAGTAGCCACAATATTTAGGGTCTCACACAAGGTGACGGTAAAGGGAAGTCTCACTGTACCTGGAACAGACGTTGGTCAAACTCACTCGGGATCCTTAGAGGTTAAATCCACAATTACTGCGTGGAAGCTTGCACCAAGGCGTAAGTCTGTTAAGCAGATCGCCAACGTAACTGATCCATCTGCTCTATCCCCGCCCCTTCCTATTTTGATCTCGCGACGTTGGATTTCATCACCAACTAGTGGTTTCATCATAGGAATGTTTGTTTGATTGATTGCTTCTCAGATTCATAGCGTGTGTTGTTTGTTTTACTTAGTGGACCTTAGGTCGAGTCAGTGTCAATGGCATCGAATCCTGGGAGTACCAATGGAGGAACCCCTGCTCCTGGGGAACCTTATACCTTTCCTTCGTTTGGAAACTTTGGTCCTCCATATGTTGCCACACTGAGTCTTCCAGGACTCACTATTGGATTACCAGTTTGGTTGTTCCCCACTCCGGTGATCTCGAATCCTCCCAATGTTTCAGTTGCATCTAATACTTTGGATGTCAATACACCACTGACACATCAACCTCATGTCGACTTTTCGCCTTCTTCATCCATCAAGTCTCCTTCCATTTCTCCTTCTTCGCCTAGTGAAAGCTCTAAAGCAAGTAGCCAAGTTGATCAGAAGAAGAAGAAACGAAAAGAGAAGAAGAAACGAAAAGAGAAGAAGAAGAAGAACCCGAAAAGGACAAAGACCCCAACAACATCAGATGTTGGCTCTAAGAAACCAATTACTGTTAATAGTACTGGGAGTGTTGATGAGGTCAACAAGATCAAAATGAAGAATCCAAAACCCAAATTCCCTTGCAGCCTTTGTAATGGTGACCACTTTCTACGGGATTGCCCTGGTCTTACCCAGGTCTTAGAAATGTGGTCCTCCACGTCATCGGCCTCTGTCGGTCATGGCGATGATACCCCGTCAACTAGTGATGTTCAGGTTGGTAAGAAGAAGAAAACTATCAAGTTCCCTTGCATGTTATGAAAAGGTAATCATTACTCTCACCTTTGTCCTCGCATGGACGAGGCTTCTTCTCTTTTGGAAAAACTTCAACTTCCAAAAGGTTATTGTAAGCTTTCCTCCGACCCATCGTTGGTTGATGGATTGGTCAATCCGGTTCCATCCCCGGTTAATCCGGTTGATCAGGTGGTCAATCTAGTTTCCTCTTCAATTGAACCACAAACCCAAGTAGTTGATCCAGTTCCGTCATCGATCCACCCCGCTCTTCATCAAAAGAGTGACACCAAAGTGATCGATCGGTTTCCACCCATCGACCCCATTCTTCCCTTGGAGAATGAAACTCAAGTGGTCGATCCAGTTTCGCCATCGGTCGATCCCATTCCTCCACTGAGGAATGTCAAAGTGACTGCTCCAGTCCCTTCCTCGGTCAGTCCCACTCTTCCTTTGAAGAGTGCCAAGGTGGTCTATCCAAGTCCACCATTGGTTGATCCGATCCAATCATCGGTCGATCCTACTCCCCTTCTAGAGAGTAAACCCGATATTGCCCATGTTTTTCTTGTTAATATAGACTCTACCATGTCGGAGGGCATTCCTCCTTCTCCTGTGAAACCCCCTCCAAGTACTGAAGCCATCCTTTTTGATTGGGGTGTGCTAACTAGACCTCGTCTTCCCTCCCACATTCCTTTCCAGATTACAGTACAGGTTCGTGGTCGGGACGTTCCTCAAATGCTGATAGATGAAGGTGTGTCCGTTAGTATTTTGTCTTCTGTTGCTTGGTACACTTTGGGTTGTCCGCAACTTGCACCGATTACACAAAATCTGTTAGCTTTTAACAGAAGAACTAGTCAACCTTTAGGGATCCTTCCTCAGTTTCCTGTAACTTTGGGAGGGAAAACTGTCTTTATCGATGTCATGGTAGTCCGAGACCCCTTGGATTTCACTTTACTCCTTGGGCGGGATTATGTCTATGCTATGAAAGATCTTGTATCCACCCTTTTCCTTGTGATATATTTCCCTCACGATGGAAGAATTGTGACTATTGATCAACTTTCATTCATCGGCCCCGACTGGGTTACCTCCCTAACTGGTTCTTATATGCAGACAGTATCACCCCCGCCGCATGTCAATTATGTGGCGTTGTCTCCCATGACCTCAACTTCCGACAATTTGGATCCGATAGTTGACTTGGTGATCTCTTCGGTAGGGTTATTGGAGCCTGATCTCCTTACCCCTGTCACGACCCTCGACGTGTGTTCCTTCTCAAGTGATTATCTTCCATCCAACGAAGATCTCCTGGAGGCCATGACCACGTTTTATCCTTTGACATGGTACCCTTCCAGAGCTTTATCCTCTTGGAAGCCATGATCCAGACGAAGTCACGAGCATAGTTTCCCTTCTCTGTGGCAAGCTCGTTAAAAAATGAAACAGAGGTCACGAGCATAGTTTCTCTTCTCTGTGGCAAGCTCGTTAAAAAATGAAACAGAGGCTTTGAGCATAGTTTTCTTCTCTATAGCAAGCTCATTAAAAAATGAAACAACAATCTGGGGATCGAACCCGAAACCTTGAGCATAGTTCTTTTCATGTGTCAATCTCGTTAAAAAATGAAACAATCACCTCTCCCTTCAAGTTGAGTCTTTCGCCAGATCTCGTAGATGTCGAGTCGAGTCTTTTGTTAGGTCTCGTTTTTGAACCTTCATTTCATCCACCTGTATCCTTTTTCTCCTAGCACAAAAATTGGCGACAACCTCAAAGTTGATGAATGAATTGAATCTTGGGGGGCATGTCTCCAGTATTTGATGATCATTCTGGAGCTAAGCCACTAGATTTCATGCTAGGGGTATACCGAGCTTAGTCTTTGTTCTTTCTCATGCTTGTAAATACATGAGAACGCACCGGGTAGACTTTTATCTCTTTTTCGGACCTGCATGGACAAATGAAAAAGGAACCCCTTGGAGTCATCTTTAAACTCTTTTCAGACTCTCTAAACATGAAAAGATCATCGAGTGACCTTGCTTCCTTTCAGACTCGTTAAAAGGTTTGAAAGGGCATCTTTCGAGCGATAGTTTATCTCTTTTTCGGTCTCGTTAGACTACTGTACGAAAAAGGAACTGAGAGAGTTCTCTTTTAAGTGTTTTTCCAAACTCTATAATCCCAAAAAAACTTCGAGTTTTCTGTCTTTGGACTCGCTAAAGCACACATCGACAGGCCCATACAGGATCGAACCCTTACTTCTTCTAGTTCGTTAAACAAAGGAAGAGGAACTTATCGAAGGTGAGTTATATCGAGCATGTGTTACCCTCCTCGAGCTCATTAAATAAAAAAGAGGTACTCATCTATCTGGATGGGGGAAAAATTGAAAGAAGCAAACCAAGCAGTCTCTTGAGAACATTATCAAGCAATTCTTAGAGTCGCCCTTGAATACGGCACTGTGTCATATGCACGCATTATAACCCGCTGAACCTCTGCACTGAGCCAATCCTTAGAGTTTCTTTCACTCCTTTCGGTCACCCAACGCAAGTCACAACATCCATTGCATCATCAAGTTTTGGTCCATGTCATGTTTCTGCTGTTGTGTCTCAGTGTTCAAGGGAAGTATCTGCCTCGAGAGTTATCCATCCCAAATATCTTGCCTCAAAACCTGTGTTAGTCCATGTCCATTTGATCTGCCAATTACATCTCCATGTCCGTTTCATATCGTTGATGGGGGATACATCAAGGCCCTCCTTCGACGAGCCTATTCCTGTCGACTTCAACACATTATCTAGGAATTAGGCTTAGAAACCAGTTAGTACTTTGGGACCTGCATGCCTTAATGACAGGCCTCCTCACATTCGACAGTAGGTTTACATCATTGACCTCTGATCGGATGATTCCATGGATGTTCGACTCCAACTCATCCATTCACATTCGCTGGAATGTACTAGGGTACCTTGGGAATCATTGACATTAATGGTGATATCCCTCGCACTTGTTAACGGTTCACACTATTGACCGGTAATCAAGTGGCTTCTGCCATGTTCGACATCAGGACATCTATTCACATGGTTAGAATCGTACCACATTGGGATTGGTAAGAAGACCCTGGGTTGAGTCATCACTTTGATATATACTTTGCCCAGGTTGTGAAGGAGTTTCTCCTGGACAAAATGATGCATACACTGTTACATAGATCCACATTGTATTGGTCGTGGATATGTCTTGTCACCTCGTAGATCCATTGTGTATTCTTCGTGGCTACGATTAGTCCAGGTCATCAGAGTATAGATCCACAGTGTATTTTCAGTGGCTATACCTTTTTATCAATACAATTATGGATCTACAGTGTATTTTATGGCGGCCATATCTTGCAAGTCTTGATCACCCAAGCATAGGTATGCCTGCCTTGGGTTTAAAACATGTCATAATATTTGTTGGATATTTGTGTGCAGCTTTTGTCAGGTTCTCTGCATCTATACCCTTGCTTGAAAGTCTACAAAGCATTTCAGTTATCAGTTCCTGTCTTCTAACTTCATACTTTGGGGGGCAATCTGTTACACATAAAAAATACTCACTTTGATAGTGTCGCAAGTGTCGTCATTACAAAGGTCGCAAGTGTCGCATGTTGCTCACAAGTGTCGTAAGTGTCAGGGAAGCATACTGCCATGATGCCTATGTCGTGCCTATAACGACATGAGGAGGACACTTGAAACACCTCAAACATTTGATTTGGAATAGGAGAAATGAGTCAGCAGGCTTGCAAACCTTTTGCCATCTGAAAGGACCTCAAAAACTAGCTTTTGAAGGAGAGCGCTCCCCTATACCTCTTCTGGGAGCGCCAACGCTCCCCCTTACACTGTTAGGGAGCGTTATAAAGCTCCTCTGGCCCTTTTGAGGGAGCACTATAGATTTTGAGAGCACTGGTGCCCCCCTAAAGCCTACTAGGGAACGCTACAATGCTCTGATGGTCCTTTTGAGGGAGCGCTACCTATTCTGGGCAGTAGTTAATTTGTTGAGATGAATGGGGGAATGATCCTTTCATTCTTGGAAGGTAGTTGGATTCGAATCCCTAGTCCAACCATGATCTTAGGGAAAATCCTCAACTAAAGGAGGAAAATCCTCACCTTCCCCAAGGATATCTCAAGTGGTTAAAGCCTCTCCAAGGCTATATAAGCAAGGTTTCTAATGGTGAAAGGGGACTGGAAAAGGAGAATCACACCAAACTTATGATCTCATAAGTGGTGCTGGAACAGAGATAATTTGGGAGCAAGAGACCTATGACCTCATAGGGAGCAATAAGTGAAGCTATCATCATTCGGATCGTGGATCTTTTGAGCAAGGGGTAGACAAGGAGGACTTGGCAGAGCTGCTGCAATTCATATATGGCTGTAAGCAATGTTTTTTCCTCATTAATATAATTTGCTTGGCCTGTTTCTTTCTAGTTTGTGTATGATCTTACATGAACTTATCGTTGATAGATAGATCTATTTTCAAGTTAATATCAATAGAGTAGGAAGTGGTCGTACTTTGTTTGTCTACAGGACTCATCGATGAGCGAAAGTTTGGAGCTTGACTCGGAGCGTGCAGGGACAAACGTCGATAAAGAGGTACTTCTGTTCTCCTTCCTCCTCATGCATTAGTTTGTATAGATTTGAAAGGAACTCAGTGTCCACGTTAAGCACTTTCTGTCTTAGAGTTTAGGGTGTAGCTCTTTGAGGCAATCTACCTGTCCGCAGGGAGATTTTCCTACAACAACAATATTTCAACATATGAAACCTTCCTGCTCCTTGCTAACAATCTCAGCCACCAACAACATAAGCCACTTGGTAAGTGCTTTGGCAAGTATTTGAAACATTTAGTAGGGTAGTGTGTTGTCGTCCACCCATCAAATCCTATTTGACACCTTTAATAATGAGATTGTGAATCCGAACATTAACCAACTCCCCCATACCACCTCCCTTGATAGCTTCTTGACACATCTTCAAATATGTAGGGCCCACCACATGCCACATTTGTTTATAAAATCAAATCTATCTACAAAAACAAAGAATCCATCAGGTCTAGGGGATTTCTCATTCTTGAGATCCTTCATCATCATCTCCAATTCATCCAACATAATATCTCTAGATATAAAGGTTCTCTCAAGAGCCTCAACTCATTGAGGAAAAACCCAACAAACAAGCTCCACAACAACCTCTTGCAAAGGGTTAGAACTAACAAAAGTGATCTTCAAAGATATGTCAGATCTCCACCTCATCTTTTGTAAGGTTACTACGAAGGTATCATAAGGTTATTGAGATACTTCATGGCTATCTCCAGTTCATACAACATAAGATCTCTAGAGTCCTATTGAGAGACTCAACTCAATTAGGAACAACCAAGTGAACAAGCTCCGCGATAGCCTCTTGCAAAGGGTTAGAACCTACAAAAATGAAAATTCATTGAAAATGATTTTCAAAGATATGTTGGATCTCCACCTCAACTTTTGTAAGGTTACCACTAAGGTCTTGTAAGGTGAGGATCCTCTCAAATTTGTGTTTGGATCTTTAGATATAGAGAATAAAATTTGTAGGCACATTGCCCTTAGCCATCTAATGCATGTGCCCCTTGATCTTGACCCTTTTGGCGTTATACTCTTCAAGCCCCTGTATGTTCAATTCCATTCCTTTGACCACTTATCAACACAACTCATTAAAGGGGTCCAACACCAATTGTTGTCATACTGTGCAGGTGATTAGGAACTTGGGTATGATGACCCTTTGTAAGTTGCACAACCATCTTTCCTTAGCCTCGAAGGAACTTTGTCGAGTGAAGAATAACAACCTTCCACCAATAAATCCAACCACTCTCTCTAATGGTGGTGGAAATAGTTATCTCTTAGACACTCCCTAAAGGAAAAGTCCAACCTTCAATGCGAGGGATAGCCTATTGAAACTATTATGTCAATCACTAGATGTCACCTATATAACTTACTCCTCACTTCAGGCTTGGATTGATCAAGCCAAGCAGGGGATCCCAAATAAGTATATCAAGTCCTATATTTTGTAGCTCAAAAGGTAAGTCGATTAAGGATAAGATATGGTATCATAGAGCACACACCTACGAATCTAGGCAATCAACAGACAAACCAATTTGTTTGAATGGACTTTCAAAAATCCAACCTCTAGGGGATGTCAAATCCCGAAAGGTAGGCTAGTGAAGTTATGAGAAATAGTTATGATAACCTACACACAATGTTCACCTAGGGTGCAAGTATCCCCACACAAAAGAGTACCTTCCCTAGGATCTGAAGAAGTTATTATATGTCTGCCTCAGGTACTACGAGTATTTCCCCCCGTAATCACTTCTGTAATGTTCCTAAGTTAGACCACTAGGGTTACGATTTCACATTTAGAAACTGGGAAAAACAGTCGTAGTTTGGACCATACGTATGAGCAGAAAAAACAAAGCCCGAAATTCTGAAAGTGATTCCACCCATGGGGTCTCCCACTTTCAAAATCCCCATACACGTAGGAATCCAAGTGATCTCATAAACACCAAAACAAGCGAGGAGGGGATATCTTCCCCACCTGCCCCAAATGTGACCTCGTGTTTAACTCCTATGTTAGAGGAGATTTCTCGACACCTCCTGCTACTATTGGATTTCCACTCCCTAACAACTCAGTTGGTTGTGTAGCCTTGGAGTGTTTACTTTACACCCTACACCAAGGCCCTATATCCTAGTCTAAATGTTGATTTGCTATAAAGAAAAATGTTTAATTGATTTTAAAATTAAGTATGTTTTGGGTTTTTTTTATTACGCAAGGTGAGGTCTTTGGTGTGCTTTGTGAAAGACAATGCTCCTTGAATGTTTGTGTGTTAAGTTCTCTTGCAAATGTTCTATGCAACTTGTAATATGATGACTTGTTTGCTCAATCTTTTAAGTATTCCAATAATGACAATAAATAACCAGTGTAAGCATCAAATGAAATATTCATAATTCATTCATCATCATGATCAATCACCATTCATTTTTCTTATTTCTTATTCACAATCATCATATAATTTGTGCAAAGAGGGGATATCCTCCAATCAAATGATAGTGCAAGTAAAGTTTGATATCCAAATGCAACAAGGTTTGATTTATATGTTTTGAAATTATATCAACATGTCAATGCACCATTACTTGTTGCCTAATCATCAATGATCAATGAAATCATTGGGCATGTATTCCTCTTTTAAATGCAAGAAATAATGCACATTCTTTTCAATTTAAAGATGCATCATAGTCAACATTTCAAAACATTTATCATGGACCAAGCTACAAACTTTCTTTTCTTCACAACTATAACATACTCCTAATTCAAAATTATACCTTTACAATGAATATTTTTTCAATGCTATAACAAATATGGAGTTTGAAACACAACATATACCACAATGAATATACCAGTAATTAAAACGAGTAGATGTGGCATACACCAGAATTGTAAGATTAATCCGATCTGTGGTCCAATCGATATTCATAATTGGTTTTTTATACACTATCTGTTTATAATAATCGGTTCCATGACAATGCACCAATCAAGTCTGGAAATATGCTAAGCACGACAATGATTGACAGTGTTAAAGATTCGTCCCAACAATGATAAAAGGTAGAAATTTATGGGTGCTCAAATGGATAAGGATCAGGCTGACAGAAATCACAAATACTGTCAAAATACCACATAAACCCTTGCGTGGATCTCCAACAAGTCGATTTAAGTTTTCTAGTTGTAGAAACAGTTAAATGATGCCTCAAAATCGTTGTCAAATAGTTATGTAACCTTGTTAACCCCAACCACAAAAAAACATAGAGACTGTGTTTTTGTCCACTGGTGCATTAGACAGTAAAATAGATTGTCTTGATAGTGGGTAGTGTTTCATCTATCCATAAGGTTTTGGGTTTTGTAAAGATAAATGTGCAACAATCAGATCCCGCTATCACCAAAACTAAACAATGAAAAACTTCACACTTTCTCACTGCAGGGTAATTTCAGATATCAATTTGGGCACGATGACAGCGATGTGTGTTATAAAAAATGATTGTGGGCACTGGTTTAGTATTAGAATACCTGAAAGTTCAAAGGGCATTAAATGTATAGATCGGATTTGTAAAGAATCAGTAAATGCCCTGGGTTTTGTTAGTGGTTTTAGCAGATTGGAGATGGTTGGTGCGATGCCCAGAAGCCCAATTTGGGGTACACTCTATGGATGACAATGTTGTAGTTCATTCAAAGCCCTAAACATAGATTGATGGCAATATGCAGATCGTCCCTGAAGGGAACCTGGGGTTACAAGTTGAAGATCTGACCTGCGATATAATAGAACTCTGTTTTTTTTTTAAATGAAGAAATAAAGGTATTTAAAACCCTAAAACGCTGGCTATTAACTACTGAGTGAGTAAAACGGCTAGTTCATGAAATTTGGAAAGATTTAGCAGTAAAACTCAAAAAAACAGAAAAAATTATGGATGAATGAAACCTCACGGAAGAAATAAGTACAAAATCTTGAAGACCATTGGGTAATGAGGTCTAATTGGCTTTGGTGAAGATCCTTACCTTTCAAAAAATGTATTGATGTCCTCACACCAGCTAATGAGCATGGGGAAATTTCAGATTTGTGGCAAGGGTTTGAAGGGTTTTTGAAGGAGGGTGAAATATAAATCAATTAAACCAACTTTTTTTTAAGAGAGATTAATTTATTCGTGGAAGACCAAGTTTAAAACATAAAATATTCAAACATTAAGTGAAATAATCATAAGAAGTAACAAGCTAGGTTATCACTGTACCTTATTAAATTCGTTCCCTTTACAAAATCTTAAGCTCCTATAGAAATATTTCACAAGTTTTCCATCGATTTGGATATTGAAAGGAAATTCACCGAGATAAAATGCACCAACACCAAGCTATGCCAAACAAAAAGTCTTTCTTTTATTATTCAATAATATTAAAATGAAGAGTGCATCCTCTTTTATAGGTGAAGAGGAGCCTCAAAATAGTTTTATAAAACCATGGGCCCTAAACCACTTACTCCAGCAAACCACGAGCAATGAAATAATAAAATAATACACTGAAAATGTGCTCATATAATAAAATGATATCCCCCTTTAGAAAGAGTCAAAGGTGGAATAAAATAATGCTCAAGGGGGAGTGCCTGTCTTAGAAGGGGTCAACATAGTCAAATAATCCAATATCTATGCCAATAATATTCCAATGTGTAATATCCTATAATGATGGGTTTAGCCTCCTAGTAGATTGCTAATTTGCAACCCATGATGACCATTTCTTAGTAAAACATAACAAACTTGATTAATTTTAACACTTTCGTAAGTCTTACTTAGGGGAACATTATTAACCATTTTAAATGAATCCATTCCTAAGAAAAACCCATATTTCCTAAGTTGTTTTTAGATGAAAGATAGGTAATTAATGTAATCAGTGACGAAAGGGGAAGGGGAAGGGGAATGAGCCATTTGATGATCCTCAAAGTCTTAGACATGCATAGGTCTCAATTTTAAACTTTTTATGCTTCTAGCTTTATTTTAGCTAGGTATTGTTTTTTATAATAGCCTTCTAGAGGGAGCTTTTCATTGAGTTACCTTCCTTGACCTATTTTTTACTATCCCTTTCGCCTTTTTCTTTAGATGTTCAGTTTATTGAACAAGTCTCTATTCTTTAGATTTTCTTTAGACAACCAAGGACTAGGGGCATTGTCCTTTTAATTAGGGGAATAACTCAAGTTTTATTTTCTTTGGTTTTAGATTTTGCTCTTCACCTCTTAGACTTTTGTGGCTTTATTTGATTTAGGATTTTAACTTTGAACTTTCCTTTTGACCTTTGAGAAGTCATGCATGATGAGATGCAATTAGTTTTATTGGAAAGTGATTAGCATGGTTGTGATATGTATGGTGTTATCTAGTCTAAACACCAAGTAGTATGATTCCTCTGAGGTAAAGACACACTTCTAAGAGAAAAAATGTTCCCCAAGGTACTACGATGCAAGTAATAAAAGTGTGTATGTTATGCAATGATAATCAATAGTCGTTAGGTAATAAAAAAATCATGACATGCCATGAAGTTATATCATAATGTCTAAGTAAGTATTACACATGGAAATCTATGAAATAAACTGGACCATCGGAGTGTATATGATATCTGAGCATCTAATCCGAACTGAGCTACATCATGGTTGAGCTAACAGGATCATGTCTCAACGGAGAAAGGAAGGAATTTGTCTGGATCTGAGAAAGAGATGCGTGATATCTCATGCAAGCGACTACATGGTATCATTGTGAAGGTATCCAAAGGTCGTCACCCTTGAGAAGATAACATCTAGCTCCTACTCGAGGACATGCACTCTATGCAAGGGTGTATGAGAACTTTAGAATCTTCGTAGACCTATGACATATGCACTATGGAAACAACAAAGGACATAAAATTCTGGGGCAAATATACCATTCCGATTAGCAAATGAAAAATAACTATTGTGCTGAATCAAAATTTCACTCAGTCTAAGCATGACATATGCAAAAAAGTTTCTAAGTAAATCAATATGCATCAAACAAATCAGGCAATGTAAGAAAGTAAACACACAAATAAAAAGCAACTGGGCATGGAAAGAAACACATTCTAATCTACTGCTCAAAGAGATTATTCATTTCCCTAAGTTTATCTGGCACTAGGTGCCATCAGAGTAGTAAGGTTTGAGGATTCGACCATTCTCCGAAAAATGTAACTTTTCACCATCCAAATGGCCAAGATGGAAATAATTTGTTTAGCTACACTCTCTATTATGAATGGTCCCCTCCAAAGAGAGTCAAATTTTCCAAGTTTTCTGGATTTTTCCTTATGTTTGTTCCACATTAGAACAATGTCACCTGGCTCAAAACATCTAAGTCTAGATTTCTTATCAAATGCTTTCTTGACGCTCTCTTGGCTCTCCACTTAGTGGTAAAAAATACTTCTCCTCTCTTCATCAAGCTGGACAAGTTGGTGGATCCTTTCTTGCATAGCTTCCTTGTCATCTATGAAATGCTCAAGCAAGTGGTACACAACAAGTTTTAAGTGAATGGGAAACGTGACTTCTATCTGGTATACTAACTCAAAGGGACAATGTCTAGTTGAATTCTTCTTAGTTATCGTATATTCCTAAAGAGCATACTTCAACGTACTATCCCAACTTCTCTTATTATCACCTACCGTCTTTTTGATTACGACCATCAAATTTTTGTTACTTGATTTGGTGAGACTATTTTCCCGTGGATAATAATTAGAGGAATGATATAAGATAATACCATACTCGAAGCAAAAATTAGACAATTTAGTTGAACTAAATGCCTTGGTATTATCTGTGGTGATTTCGGTTGGAACACCAAATCTAGTAATGAACTCCCTCATTACAATATTGTTATCTCTTTTATTCGGGATCACTTCGACCCATATTGTCAAGTAGTCAGTGGCAGTGGGGACCCACTTAAATACATTGATCTGTAGATTGTCATGGATATTCCATTGGAATAGTTTGTCACAATAGATACGATAAATAAAACCGAAATCTACCTATGAAGGTTAAATTCCTTTAGATTTCCAGAATATTTAGTTACTGATTTTTTACTTATGCATGAAACATATAAAATGTGGAAAATAGAGAATAATAACATACAATCACAGTGCACACACCATCCACAAAATGACAAAAATATTTGCTTCGGGAAATCCTTATGAGAGAAAACCCAACTAGAAGGTGAGGCTACTTTGCTCTCTTTTCTCTAGTATGGAAATAATGCAAGTACAAAGGAGAAGGCACTCTTTATGGAGTTACCTAAGTATCGTGACCTGTTAGGCTATTATAGACATTAATCCCTTATGTTATACTCTCTAATTTTCCACTTCTGGTTGTTCTTCTTGTTGGGTGTGTGTTATATTCTTTGCATGTGTGTGTGTGTGGGTGCGTCAGATACGACCACTGCGTCTAACGATCCCTTCACCTAGGGCTCTGCCGTGTGCGTCGGGCGCTTTCCTAGGGGGGTCCCAGGGGGGGGGAAGGTATGCCCCCCCTGGTTACGTGCAGCGTTCGGCACCAGGCGGTAGCCCGGGGCTGGGGTCCCGATAGCAGAGAAGTGTTTAATTTTTTTTTGGGCGGTTTTTGCTATTTTTAGCGGATTTTGGTATTTTTAGCTGATTTGTAAATTAATTCTGGATTAAGGGATTAGGGTTTTGGTATCTACAGAATACCTAAAAACATTGTATATATTGTATGGTGAATGGTGAAATTCGATATAATGAAAATAAGAAAGGTTTTCCCGGTTGAGGGTTTCTGGTAAAAATCTCTGTGTACTCTATGTATGAGCCATTGATTAATTTCTGTATTGCTTAAGAATCTATATGCATTGCTTTACTTCACAGGTTTAAAACTTACATGTGGTATCAGAGCATGTTTTTGGTTTCAGAGGGACGCCTTTGTTGCTAAGGGTTTGGCTCGGTCTTGATAGATCAAGTTTATCTTGGGTCTGTGATAAACCTGGGTTTAGTGGGAGCTTTTGCAGTGGAGATTCGAGTAAAGTAAGAGGAATGGCGAGCTCATCTAGAATCGAGATAGATAAGTTCAATGGTAAAAACTTTGAGCTATGGAAGCTCAAGATGGAGGACCTTCTTGTAGACAAAGAACAATGGATCACTGTGGATCCTAGTACATAGCCTACTGGTACACCATCTACAAGCACACAGGCTACTGGTACACAACCTACCAGTACACAAACTACTAGTACACCAGTTACTGGTATGTCGAAGGAAGATTGGGACAAGTTGGACAGAAGAGAAAGGAGTACCATTCGACTCTGCCTGGCAGATTCAGTGTTGTTGAATGTCTCGGGAGAATCTACAACCAATGAACTATGGGATAAGTTAGGGAATTTGTATCAATCAAAGTCCCTGGTAAACAAGTTGTTTCTTCGAAAGAAGCTGTATCATCTTAGGATGGAATATGGATATTCTGTGACAGAACATCTAAATGCCTTTAATACTCTGGTAAGTCAACTTGGATCTGTTAATATTACAATTGCAGAAGAAGATAAGTGTATTACTTTGTTATGTTCTTTGCCAGACTCTTGGGATAATCTGGTTGTAGCAATA
>ML778076.1:938022-949902 GCA_009831015.1 Picea engelmannii | reverse complement strand
CACCAGTTATGGATTGTGCTACCAAGGAAGACCGGGATTGGATAGAGTGGTGGACATACATGGCTTTGTTGATGCAGACTGGGCTGGAGATTTGGATCGCAGAAGATCTACAAGTGGGTATGTGTTTAACCTATTTGGAGGAGAAATCAGTGGCTAATGTAGCATCCTCTCGTACCATGGTCATCAACACGATAGGTCAACTTGTAGAAGGCACAAATTTTGCACATGAGATTTGATTGACGCAATTTTTGTACTATTGGAAAGGTCTCAATGTGTAGATTGACGTCACAGGTTCCAATCTATGCTAAGAAAGTTTTAGCCTAAATTTTTTTTGTCTTATGCCTCAAAACGACCCCATAAGGTTCCGGACCCCAGTTTTTCAAACTAGGAGTTGCCACTAAAATAACCCTGCAAGCTGATTCTTCCAATTTTTCTACTTTGAAAGCATCAAGATAGATGAAAAATAGTAGAATGATCCAATTTTGATTATATCTTCTCATTTATGGAGGATTTTGGTCCTCAAAATATTTACTGAATGAGGTGAGGAAATTTTTCCTTTACCTTCTCCCTAGAGTACCACTTTACTTTTCCCAAAAGTTGTCCTTTCAACCCAACCTTCCAAAGGTCATGCTGCCCATGTCTTGTAGTTCTGGATCAATTTTTCAAAACTGTGTCCTTTTCCAACTCTTCTTGAGCATCTGGTGCTAAATCCTCAATAGAAGGTAGGACCTTCTTCTCCTCCTGATCCAACATGGAAGGCTCATAGATTTTGAGATTCTCCACATTCACTATTGAGTAAATGCACATGTATGGATGTAGACTGATTCAATAGACATTATCTCCCACATTTTCCAATACCTCAAAAGGACCATATCATAGAGCCTTGATCTTCTTACCAAGATCCTGTAGTTTTTCCTTATTCAGCTATAACTGTAATCTATCTCCCACTTGAAATGTTCTCTTTGTTATGTGTTGGTCATGTCTATCCTTGTACTTTCCCTGTGACTTCTTCAACGTCTCTTGTACTTGCGAATGGATCTCGCTAATCTTCTCAACACATTTTTCTGCTTTAAATTCATCTTGTGTCAGGTCCTCCCTCACTCCTCCTTTTTGTCCATATACAACATCTAAGGGTGAAGGTGGAAAATATCCAAAGCAAGTTTCAAAAGGTGACTTAATAGTAGAAGTGTGGACAACTATATTATAAGAGTTTTGTATATAGATCAGATTTTCATCCCAAGTCTTCGGATGCTTCTGATTATAACCCCTCAAAAGCTACACCAAAGTCCCATTGACTACTTCCGTATGCCCATCTGTCTGTGGATGGAATGGTGTAAATCTCTTGATCTTAGTGTCCATCTTCTCCCACAATGTAGTCTAGAAGGCACCGAGAAATCCAGTGTCCCTGTCTGAGCTAATACTTCTTGGTATCCCAAAGTGCACCCAGACTTGTTCAAAGAACTTGTTTGTTACTTCTTGTCTGTTGATGGTATATTTACAAGGCATTAGAGTGCACATTTTGTTGAACTTGTCAATTACCACAAATAGATAGTCATGTCCCTGCGTGGTTGTTGGTAAACCTCCCACAAAATCCATGGAAATACTTTCCCAAGGTCGAGTGGGTATAGGTAAGGTATGTATAGACCTTGCTTCTTGTTACTGGGCTTGCTGGTACAACAAAGTATACATCCTCTAATATATTGTGTACATCTTCTTGCATTTTGGGCCATAACACATACCTCTGTAAGTTGACAACTGTCTTCCCAACACCAAAATGTCCTACAAACTTGGAGGTGTGAGCCTCTCTGATAAGATGCAATCGTTAACCTTTAGGAACACATAGCTTGTCAAGCTTGTAGAGTAAACCATTATGGAAATGATAGTTTTCCTTACCATCACCTTCTTATATATGAATTTGTCCATGTAGTTGTTGAAACACCTCATTCTGTACAAATGTGAAAACAATATTTTCATCCACAACAAATCTACTTTCAACTTGATTACTTGAATTCGTGGCTAGAAGGTTCTTTTTCTTTCTGCCCTTTCAGTTCTTCAGATTCAACTCTGGATGTAGTTTTTGATGTTTTTCCTCAGTGTGGCATGTTATCGCACAATTTGTAGCTAGGTCAAAAAGGCTAAAGGATAAGGGTCAAACTGGCGAAACAGGAACCTTCCCCACCCAATGTCACCTCAATGGGGAGGTTCTTTCTATTTAGGGAGGTTAACCCAGGGGAGACGTCCCTGGTAACCTGGGGTTTTGAAGAGGTTAAGGTATGAAAGTCAAGGGAAAAGATCCTCCTCACAGGTTACCACCAAGGTCAGAGAGTTCGGCTAATCAACCAATAAATAAAGTGTGTGCCCAAATGAAAACACCTGCCCGGAACAAGACAACAACAATACAATATATATGCAAGCTATAACTCAATGGGTTAGTACTTCATATGACTATTCGACAATTATATATAAGCAATGAAACAACAGATATTAATGGGATCAACGTTCTGTCAATATAGCAATGTAGAAATATCAATTCACCAATAACTATTGAGATGATGCAGCAAACAATATATCCAATCAATCATTTACTCAATAAATGCCTTTAACCATCATCTAATTGCTTCTTATCAATGTTTGCTGCACCAAGATGAGATAACCAACTATGACGTCAACCTAGTTAGGGTTAGTTAGGGTTCCAAATTCAAAGTTTTGAGAGTTGTTTTGGACACTAGGACTTCAACGTTGTGTGTCTAAGATCAGTGCCTAAGGGTATATGGAGTCATTCAAGGAGAGAACACAAAGTTGAAGGAATAATAAGCTAAAGACAAGAGGGAAGGGTTCTAGAGTGCTGCAATGGCAGGGCCCTAGAATTAAAACCCTAGGGGAAAGAGGCTCACTCCGGTGTTTCTTAAGCAAGGCCTCGTGCTCTTTCCTCCTTCTTTAGGTCAAACTTGGAAAAATGTCTAGCAAAGGAAAAGATTGAAAACAAGAGGATTTAATGAGGGAGAGTGTTGCAATGGCAAGACTCTATCACTAAAACCCTAAAAGATGAACGACCCTAGGTGTAGATAACCTAGGCCTAGGACGTCACCCTCCTTTTAACCTTTAAAATCAAAGCTAGCTTAAGGGAAGAAGTAAGAAGATTGTAGCAAAGGCTAGGCTCTTTCTTCCTTCCTTAATGGCTGAAAATTTCTCTCTAAGGGGAAATATGTCAAGGACCTACTTGTGTGCTTGTCATCTAGGGTTTTAAAATCAACAATTTATAAGTAAATGCAAGAATACTAACCTACAACCATTCAATCAAGAATTTTTGTAGGAAAAACACTTACATATCATGAAGAAAAACATGTGCAAACCTTAGTTGTAAACCTTCCTCAAGAGAAATGCCAAAATATGCTAAGAAAATCCTTCCATCAACAAGTGCGCCTCCTTTAAAAGATCAAATACTCAAACTAGGGCACAAAAATCAGACCTCACAAGTGTGAGTTGTTGTGTTATGTTCAAATGAGAGAAAAACATCCTCAATATATAACATCTCATGAACTTTAATTTAAAATTAGGTCATTAAAAATAGCCGACAAGGATAATAACCAAAATCATACTGTTTTTACATTAACTACTAAGTAAATGACATAAATGAGCAAAAAGTGAGACGTCAAGCCCCTCTGAGGGAGACGTTGGGCCGTTTTGGGGCTAGTCCAGCATCAAGAAGTCAGACGTTAGCCCTTTTTGGGCTCCTCCAAGTTGCCACACGTGTCAGCCATCCTATCAAACTGCAACACGCTCAAGATGATGTCCAAGCCTCCTGGGTGACATCCTGGCCATCAAGAGGAAAACGTTCCATTTGAAGTGGGTCAACCCCCCTGGGTTGGGCTCATCCCAAGTGTCCTGGGAAGAACGTCCTTCTTCTTCTCATGTGCAACGGCTCATCCAATCATTGTCCTGTATCTGCCCCTGATGGGGTCCCAACAACCATTTGATGGGCTCTTCAGCCCCATGGAGGTTCGAACTAATCATCTCCCAATGTGTACCGATCCAACTGGTACCTGTCCGTCGGGTATGGTCCTGCACATCAAAAACTTCGCCGTCCATGGGCTCATTAGTCACATGGATCATAGCAATGCCAATCACATTTCATCATTAATTTTATCAAATACATGCATAAAACCCCTGATATATCATCCAATAGCTTAAAGACATTACAATGACCTACTATACAAAACCGAAGAAAAAGACAAAATGCCCTATTGGGCTAGCATCCATAAGAGAAGGAAAGTTTCCAGAGGATATCATCCAAGCCATGTAACACGAGGTGATGTGGTCAAGGGACATCCAGACATACGGGTAGAGTGAAAGACAAGGGTGATATTACCTATGGGTGCCTTTGTAGAAGGCGAGTTGTACCCATCATTGATGCAATTCTTTCCAAGCCCTTTATTGCCTTTATTCTTTCTTTTCTTTATTTCTTTTACTTCAAGGACTAACTAGAGGACACTTCCTTGGTGTGGTGACCAGAGCTGATAGTGTTACCCACAAGCACTTTCACAGAGATGATAAGGCTGGCTCGTGATGAGACCCCCCATCCTCTTGGCTAGGTCTTGTTTTTTTATTTTTCTTCGGGTCCCTCTTATTTCTTGTTGAGAGGCTTTTTATTGCCTTCTCGGAGATCCCTGGGCGAAGCATATCTAGGTTTCATTTTTTTATGGCTTTTATCTTTTACTAGTTGCTTTCACCTTCTGGGCCTTTAGCCCCTTCTTACCACGAGATAAGGTGTAACCCTGCAAACAAATCATCCTAATGTCCGGACTAAGGGAATGAGGCAGATGAGTGGGAGATAAGATGTAAGAGTGATGATATGATGGGAGCAGACAATGGCCCTTCAAAATTCCCCTTGGTGGAAAACCAAAACTTATGGATACAAGATTGCTAGGGTACCCTGTCAATCCCTCCAACCCTGGTCAAGTGGGTTAATGTAAGATCCAAGCAGTTGTCAGTAATAAAAGGAATTTGATGCATATATCTAAAGGTTATAATGATCAAATACGACACTTACCATGATACCTGGACCAATTACCTCATGGAGCAAGAGTCTTCTCCGATACAAGTCCAAGCCGAAGGTGATGGATGTTGTTGCTACTGACAGGACAAGTCTGATGAAAGAGAATAAAGATGGGCCCTCTAGGGCCATGCTCAGGTCAATCCTGCTCTCGGTACTCCATGTGTAGGACTTGTGGGCCTCAAGACATGATCTCCTAGTTATCCCTAGAAATCGGGGATAACATGGCCATTAATATTGCAATGATTGAAATGGTTGCTAGGATCCTTACACTGATGTGCACTATTTTCTGTCTTCTTATTTTTTCACCCTTTCCACTTCTTCTTCCCCTCCTTGGAAGTTTCCTGGTGCTCTTTTTCCTTCAAATCACTTGGTTGCCTCTTCTTTTGGCCTATGTTTTCCAGGGATTATGCCTATAGACATGCCTTATCCACTATCCTTGGCTTGAACAACATCACTTGTTTTCATAGACGACTATGTAGACCCCCCAAATACTTGACGAGTACATCTAGATTCTTGGGAGAGATACCCAACATGATGACCATCTTCCTAAACTCGGTGGTGTACTCTTGTACACTCCACCCCTACCTTTACATGAAGTAATTCCAATGGATCCATTGGTCCTCTACATACCCAATAGGATAGAACTGGGACATAATGAGCGTTTTGAAATCCTCCCACTTAGTTACTGGTGGATCATCTCTAGACTAAGTGTCTCTGTGTGACTTTTTCACTAGGTTAAGGAATGGTCCTCTAACTTCAATCTAGCAAATGAACTCTTTTACTCTTCATCTATGTGATGAACACTAAAATAAAATTCTAGTTGTTGCAATCAACGATTCAGTTTCAATGCATCGATCTCACCTTGGTATGGATTTATGTCCACTTTCGCTTTCATCTTGAATAGGGACTATGAAGGGTTAACGACACTCGAACTCGATTGCTCTTTCTCGATTTCTTTTCGTGACTCTTTTCCTATGTCTTCCTGATCTCCCATTTTCCCCTCTGATATGATCTCTGAGTTAGAGCTTCCATCATCTCCAAATGGTCCAAGATTGCTTGCTAGATCTTCCATGAGGAGGTTCATATTGCGACTAATGTCGGTGACTTGCACTTTCAACCTTTCAAATATATTTTATGCTGGATCTCGAGGGTTGTTATGAACAAACTCGTCTGCCATGGTGTGATAGTCCAAAAATTCCCTACCTATGCATACATGGTATTGGCCTTTCCACTTACACAAATTGCCAAATTACTGCCGAGGCTCCTTCTTTAAAACACCATTTTTGGAACATGTACGCTCCCTGCTAAACTATAGCCCACATACACACGCGAGATGCATACTAGTTACCTCGCGTACATACACGAGCTGCATGCTAGACAACCCGTGTTTATCTCCAAAAATTGCAAAAAATATATAATTGCAAGGAATTTGGTGGAGTTTACGGGCTATCGAGGGTTTCCCAACCATTTCACCCATTGTAGCCCGTCCCATACCGAATAACCATCTTTTTCAGTTTAGATAGTTTTGGGGTAGCTTAGGAATATAACCGTCTTTTAAGGGAAGTCAGTGCTCTCCCTGTACCTCGACCTAGTATAGTAATAGGGGGATTTTTCCCACTAGCAGAATTGGTGACTCCACTTGGGAATATTTTTAGGGTCTTAGTGGGATATCTTGGTTTGATATGATTTTCAATGTCTTTTTGAGTATTCTAAGTGTTCTGAGTCAGTTTGGGTCTCCGATCACCTTCTAGGTGCCTACTAGCTTCCCTTGCCCAAGTTGTCTATCCAATTTCTTTTTTTTGAAAATTTGCAGAGGTGTACGTGCCCTGCTCTTTGTAAAACATGCATACATACGTGGTCTGAATTTTATGCAACACACATACATACACGGTCTACATTATATATAGCCTGCGTACATACATAGGTTGGTCGTGCACAACACACGTCTCTGTTGTTTTGGAGAATTTTTTCAAAAGATTTTCCTTTTCTTTTAGGAAACTTATGGTTCCCAAGTATTCCTGAGTTCCATAATCTTATGTTGTTTGGGTTTTAAACAGTTTATAGGCTCAAATTGTTTATGAAATAACAGAAATAAATCCTCTTGTCTCTCTGTGTTTCCTAGCATTTTTGGCTTATTTTTAGCTTGAATTTTAAGAAAAATGAGTTGCATTATGCAGTTGAATCGTGTATTCTGTAGTTTCTTTTAGCATATTTTGTTAGTTCTGCTTTGATTGGAAGAAAAAAAAAAACATAGTTTTGTAGGTCTCTTTCTTTCTTTGCATTGTTATTTGAAAAAGAAAAATGAATTAGCATAGGGTTGTGTTTTCTTCTCATCTTGAAAGTATTTCAAAATAAAAAATAAGAAAGAAAATCATTTCATTTGCTCTTTTGTTTCACTCGAAAGTTGCATTGTGCATTTTTCATTGAAAGAAGAAAAGATTGCATCTTTAGGTTTGAAGGATTGTTCATGATTTTTCTTCCTTGAAACTATATTTTCATTTGAAGAATTAATGTAAAGTTTTATTTCCCAATGTTCTTACAAGTTTCATTTTTTTGCAAGAGTCTTAAACAATATAAGTTTCACTTCCATTCCTCAAGTAATAAAAGCCCCTAAAATGAACGTGCTAATCTAAAATATATTAGTAACACTTTATCTAAGGATCACCAATAGCTTAGGCTAGGGCCTTAGATTAGGTGTGGAGAGGTAAACTCTCCAAGGCCAACTAAAACTTAACTTAGGTGTCTGTGCTAGGGTGTGAAAATCCACCTTGTAATTATTCAATCTGGGAAGCTCCTCTAACACATGAGTCAAACACGAGGCCGCGTGGAGGATGGTGACGAAGATATCAACTCTTGATCCCAAAAAAGTGTTTGGGAGAGTGTGTAATTGGGGGTGAATAATGTAGCGTTACTGGATCGACTTGTGTCAGACCTCTGAGACACTTGGATCTATCCAAGGTACTCTAAGAGTGATTATGGCCTTGTTGTGTTTTAGGCCTCATGAGGATCTTCAAGCTTAGTTACCCTGCCCATACACTCGCTTGGTTGTCGACTGTATCCCCTCTGGTTGTTGATTACAAGTTGGTGGCCTAGTTGCCATTATATATGTTGACACACAGGTGACTGCGAGGGGTGTATTGCGGTACCTGAGGCAGACTCTGTATTCTCTGGGAGACACTTGAAGGGACCGTCGGTCGGATTTCTAGGTAACTGCTTCTCTTGGCCAACCATTTGCCTTTGTGAATGCTTTGGAAGATCAAGACTTCATCTCCCTGGGTCAGAAACATTCAAAAGGGTAGTTTTTTTGGTTTGTATTTTTTTAGACTTTTCTTCTTAGTGGTGTGTTCTATGCTCCCTAGTTTTCCATAGCGAGCTAGTTAGCCATTTCTTTGGGTCTCTGACCTAAGTTGGTAGACCGCCTGCTTCGCTGGTCATGAGAACTTTTGGGTTTTTCGCTTAGAAACGTGGAGCCGGTTCCTTATAGACTTATATTTTTACAACATTGGTTCACTAGAGTCAGTGTGTGAGAATTTTACGGACTTGAATGATCCCGCAAGGGAAGAACCTATGCATAATATCTTCATGGGAAAATTTCATGATGATAACAACCAAGGAACCCCTTTGCAAGGGGATTCTTGTGCTTTTCCTTTCTTCGAAAACATTGGTGTCCCTTTGATGGCCACTTTGTACATTCTTGGGTAGAATGTGGGACTACTGGTTTAGTTGGGTACCATTCCAAATGTCCCAAATGATATTGATGCTTCTTAGTTAAGCACCTTATGTCACGGGAATCATGTTGATGTTACTTCATTAACAAAGTCTTCTCCTCCTCCTTCTACCTTCTCCGGTGAAAGTATAACTACTAGTAACCGAAAGTCTAAATGAAATAGAAAGAGGAAGAATAGGAAGAATAAATCACCAACCTCTGCGAGTCATATTGGAGATAGGTCATCAGCCTCTTCAAGTCATGTT
Organism: Picea engelmannii; assembly: GCA_009831015.1. Classification (NCBI taxonomy): domain Eukaryota; kingdom Viridiplantae; phylum Streptophyta; class Pinopsida; order Pinales; family Pinaceae; genus Picea; species Picea engelmannii. The sequence continues at coordinate 940,874 of ML778076.1, read as the reverse complement.
GAAGACTAGCACCCAGCCTTTGCAAGTCATACCGGGGGAAAAGTCCAGTCACTACTAGTCATTTTGGCCATAAGTCTGTAGCCTCTGCTAGTCATGTTATCGACCAATCACCAACCTCCGCAAGTCATGTTGGAGATGTGCAACCAGTCACTGATAGTCATGCTGGGGGCATTGATTCTATTGAGAAACCTAGACGGATATGACATAAGATTAAGTTCCCTTGTAATCTTTGCAAGGGAGATCACCTTCGTCATTTATGCCCTGGACTTCCAGAGGCACGAATATTGTCGTCCCTATCTGCAAGATCTTCTAATTCTGAGTCTTCTAAGGCTTCCTCACGGTCTATTCAACCTTTGGTTGATGAAGTGGTCATGTCGATGCAATCTTCGGCCAACCCCACTCCTCTTTTAGGGGGTGATGCGCCTTTAGACCATGTTGTCTCGCAGTCTATTCAACCAGTGGTTGAGGAAGTGGTCATGCCAATGCACTCTTCGAATGATCCCACTCTTCTCTTGGAGAGTGTAGATTCTACCAAAGTGGTCACGCCGATGCAATCTTTGGCTGATCCCACTCTTCTCTTGGGGAGTGATGTGCCTACCGACTATGTTTTTAGCATTTCTAGTTTAGTACTTTCAAAACAATGGGGCATTCCGCTCACTTCGAGCACACCCCCTCCAAGTCTTATGATGGTTTCCTTTGATTGGAATGACCTTGTTGAGCCTCACCTTCCTTCTTTTGCACATTTTCAAATAAGGGTTGAAGTTAATTCAAAAAACATTTACCGATGTATTGTAGATGAAGGAGCCTCCGAAAGTATTTTATCCTCCTTGGCTTGGCAAGCTATGGGTTTTCCCGAGCTTGTGACTTCTTCGCATGAGTTGTTGGTGTTTGAAAAATTTCCTAGTGAATATTTGGGGATTCTTCATTAGTTGCCTATCTCATTAGGTGGGAAGATTGTCCTTGTCGATGTTATAGTGGTGCAAGGCTCGTTAGATTTCAATATGCTTCTCATGCGTGATTATGTATATTCTATGAACGCCGTGGTGTCTACGCTCTTCCGAGTGATGCATTTCCCTCACAATGGAAGCATTGTCACTATCGACCAACTAGCATATGATAATCACGATCCTAATTCGACGTTAGGTCAGGATTCCCCTTTATATGTTCCTAGTGTTCATGTAGATTCTACCCCTCCACAGGTTAATTATGTGGTGTCTTATCCTTGATGTTCAATTGCTTTTGAGAAGGAACTTGTGCAATCATAGTTTCCTTCTCGAGACATGGTATCGACAATTGATCAGTCTTTTTATCCAATGGGGGCATGGGAGCCCTTGCTTCCCCCTCTTGGTCTGAGTGGTCTTGAGTTTCCTTTTTAGTTCGATCTCATTGTTTATAGATCCTCAATCCCTTGTGCTTGTGATTCTTCACTGATAGAATTTATCGGTCTTGGCCATAATCCCCATCATTATATGGAATATAGTCAGTTTACTTCTCCCTTTGGGACTGTCAACCCTCCTTATTCGTGTGATTTCTTGGATTTTGAATTACCTTTGGATGAGGCTATCCTTGAAGCCATGACTACACTCTCTATACCATGGGAAGAATTACACCATGTTTATGTTTTCTTCCCTTTTGGGGGACTTTTTAGGTTGACTATCGAGGAGACTTTTGGTTAGAGCCTAGTAGTGGGCTCTACCTAAACTACTACCGTGCATGAGCCATAAGGTTGTGCGATACCTTTTACATATTGTACAATCCAGGTTTGTTGTTTTCAAGTTTTGTATTCAGTAACACCTTTTATTTTCTGTAGTTTCTATCTATATTGGATTTATTAACTTCTGGATGAGTGTTATTGGCCTTATATACAAGATATTGAAGACATTTTTCTTTGACATTTGTTAGTCGTATCGATTCGTTCTGACATGTATTGACCTCGAAACTGGCATATAGGTTAGATTTTTCCCTACTTGCATTTTTTGCATTATATGTTTCCTGGTTCATTTAGCCTTAAGATCGACCCCACTGAATTGCAACACTAACCTTCATTGTTGATAAGTGTGTCGTACTTTATGTGATAGAGCCTTCCTTCCATGGGCATCCTAGTTAGAGTCGTGTTTTCCATTTGGTGCCCATGCTGAAGTACTTCGTAGGCACGAGAGTCCTTTTAGTCCCTCCATGACTTTGCATTGAAGCCTCATTCTTCTTTCTAGTCATCTTTCTTGGCTTTACCCACGAGACTCCCTAAAGAGCATGGTTTGTTGTCTTTCAAGATCAACAATATTACCAACTTAACGAGAACTGTGACCTCAAAACGCGAATTGTGACCTCAAAACGAGAACTCTAGCCCAAAAAACTCATATTTTTACATAAAAAACATGAAAATCAACCCCAAATCAAAAAATGGTGCTACCAGTAGCACCATTTTTTCAAACGGGGTCAAAATTACAACATTTTTCAAGCATGACTTTCAAAACTCATACAATAGATTAGAAAAAAAATTAAAATTAATACCTAAATAAAAAAGTGACGATAATTAAAGCAAAAAGTTTTTTCTAAATGTTAAAATTATGGCTCATTTCATCCTAATTGAAACCGTGGTTTTGACAATAGATCCCTATGCAAAAAAAAAAACCCAAAATTGGATACAAAATGGTCACTTAAAAATTTATTTACTAACATTTTTTTTTCTTCTTAAATTTACATTGAAAAATAAATAAATAGAAATGACAAAATATTCGCAAACTTTTTTTTTTTAAATGAAGCAAAAAACACATTAAAAAAAATATACTCAAAACCCAAATTATATAACATAAAAAAAACATTAAAAAAAGAGTCGACCAAAAGAAACTGAA
>ML778076.1:896521-914565 GCA_009831015.1 Picea engelmannii | reverse complement strand
GGGAGGGATAAACCTCCAAGAGGAAGATACAATCCTCCAATATCAAGAGAGAGTTGAACTCTCCATCCTTGCCCCTTCCTTCCACCCAAGAATATATGAGAGATAATAAAACTTTACATTAAATCATCACCATCAACCAATCAAAAAGTTATAGCAAAAATGGTAAGATGACCTGAAAATAACATACCTTAGAACACATCACCGAAAGAGTTCATACTCCCTTGAAATCCGTCCTTCTTTACTTCTTGTTTCCTCTGAAATTCAATTTAGGGCTGACCTGACACTTTCTTATTTTGTAATTCTTTTCTTTAATTATCTTCAGGGCCTACATGTACTTCCCTCTTCAATTCACTTTGTCATCTTCAAAAATTCCTTTCTCCTCAACCATGAGGATGCACGTGACGTGCCACATACCACCAGAAACAACATGATGTATACTATCCATTCATGGGTGTTGTATATGCATGTGCATTGTCCTTCATGTCCAAATACCTTTATCAATCTTGCAGTCCAAAACCCATGACTAGGTTTGACATCAATGACAACAACCAATCTTCCAACACGGGCTACCAACCCGCCCGCACATGTTTCTTGTAATGTATGGTGTCAAAATTATATTTAAGTTTGATTGTAATGTAATTCAGATGGGGTAAGGGATGGGGCCTAGCCCCAACCCTAGTGAAAAAACCTTGCATAGAACTGTGCTACACATGACCAATAAATTACGTTGGCGTGCAGATTGTAAGCAGTTAGCTCCCGGTTCCTATGGGATATGCATATGACCCGACATATATAGAGATAGTGCGGAGGTTATGGTGTTAGCCTCAGTCAGTCGGGCTAGCCCGTTGACCAATGGGAATAACTAAAGTATGGGATCCAGGGGCTTAAACCATTTTAGCGTGTGGAGGTTTGGCCCGCGACCACATGGCCACCACCTTATGACCAGGAGCCAGGAACGAAGGGGCCATCGCACAACAATTCAGCGCCTGGCCACATGGTGGGCGCCCATATGCCTACGGAGTTTGGGGGCTGCGCCCTTGATTTTTTCCAATAAGTGGGTTTTATACATTATTGTATGATTTTTAATGATTTATTCAACAATTTTAGAGATTTTTGGCCAATATTGGGGGATATTGGGCCCTTTTTGAGGCCAGATCTTGGGGAGAAGTTGGGAGGTTGTTACCCACTTCTAGTCTATAAAAACTAGAGGTTCTTGGAACCATGGAAGGGAGTTCAGAATAGGTTTATGCTGAAGAATTATTTACCAAAGCCATTTTTCTGCAGGGAAGCCATTGATGAGAGCACCTTTGTGGGCCATTTCTAGGAGCTCCGTTCATCCGATTTCAGTGCCGTCAATTTTGTTGGATTCCTAAGATCTAGTAGAACAAGACCAAATTATTGTGTAACCTTTTTGGCACTGTTATGATGTACTTTTAAATATTTGAACAGAAATAACAAAGCCTCACCCACTGAGACAAAATCCTAGAGACGTAGGCGAGATTGCCGAACTCTGTAATCACTTTGGTGTTTTATGGTTTGTTGTTCTTCATGCTTATGTTCAGATCTGTATATTGCTTTATGGATTTCATGTTTCATTTATAATTCTTCCTCTTTCATTTAGTTTCCTAAATGGTTAATTAACACATGCAAAATAACTCAACCATTATCTTTTAAAATATCTTTTCGGATCACCAGGAGAGTTCTCCTAAGTTATATTTTACACTTTTTTGGGCTAAGGAGACTAAAATTAGAAAAAGGTTATGAATCCATAGTTAATCTCTTTTCAGACTCCTTAAAATTGAAAAGATGGCCGAGTGATCTTGTCTCAATCGCACTCGTTAAAATGGTATTGAAGAGACGTCCTTTCGGTATAAGTTTAACCCTTTTTCGAACCGACTGGACTAGTTACAAAAAATGAACTACCTGGAGTCTTGTTTTAGCATTTTTTTAGACTCTCTAAACATGAAAAACCACCGATATTACCTTCTTTGGGCTCGTAAAAATTCGCATGGAAGGAGTCTTGTTGTGTCATACTTAATTGCATCGCATGTCTCATCCTTGCGTCTTTGGCCTAATGTTGACTCCATGTTGCTATCAACTGAACCTTCAAAGAATTCCTTAAACACAAGCCTTGAATCTCTTTTTTCCCTTGCAATCTGACACCTTGACCCATGAAGGAATTTTCCCAAGTGTCCTTATCATGCACATGTCTCCTTGCCCTGAGCATCATTATGTTCCATGCACTTGGAACCAGTTTGCTTGCTCGCGACACTTGTTCCTCCTTTGTAACCTAGCATTTTATTTATTTATTTTCGAGCTTGTTAAAAATTTAAAAAAGACAAAAAAATCAAATATTCCAAAAAGAGGGATGGGATATACATTCTCTTTTTTCATAAGAAAGATAGTCTCCCTTGGACAAAGAACATCCTTCCATTTGTTCGCCAAGCATCGGGATCTAGTATAACCTTACGAAATTGTTCTCGTTACATAGAGTTGTGTCCTCCTTTGTTTGGTTACTCTTCCAAACATATGGAGAGTTTTTGGTACCTGATGTATCACAAACTTATGGAAATATTATTCTTCCTGAGTCTCATCATTTTTCGTTCTTTTGTCCAAGGGAATTTTTATCCAACCTGAGTGAGCCATTCTGTAGTTTATCTCTTGCCTTTTATGAGTAAGCCATCCCGAGAGTCCAATCAAGTCTGGATTCAAGATCTATGACGTTCTGTGCCTGATGATCAAGATCCTCCAGTGTTTCCTCGACGACATGTCAACGACATCGGGGTAGTGAGTCTTACATTCCTATTGTACTCCTACCTGAGTTGTTGAAGATCTTGAAGTTGTTGCTTGAGCTATGAAGTCCTCATCTCCAGCTGCATGCATCAATGCTTCTTGAAAATGCATATTATATTGTACTTAAATATCATCAAATGATTTTGATGTAGATCCGTTATGTATTTCTCACGGCTACACTTTATAGACATTTATATGACATGGATATGCAATGTACTTGATTGGCAACCATGATTAGTTCATCCCAAGCATGGGTATGCCCGCCTAGGAGAGATTATCATTATTTTTCAGATGGCACCTCCTGAACTCTGGTCCCGGGCTCACTTGAATCAGTGCCTTCCCACTGGTAAATATATTATAATTTATTTTGACCATCGGTTTCTCTTCTGACCTCACACAATAGGGGGCATTTGTTACAGTCCAACAATTTCCTAGATATGCATACATGGCATTGGCCTTTCCAATTACACAATTTGCCAAATTACTGTTGAGGCACCCTATTTAAAAAACCATTTTTTGGAACATGTATACGCCCTGCTGAACTATAACTCGCGTACACATGCAAGATGCATACTAGTTAGCTCGTGTACATACGCGAGTTGCATGCTAAAAAACCCGTGTTTACCTCCAAAAATTGAAAAAAAAATATAATTGCAAGGAATTCGACGGAGTTTACAGGCTATCGAGGGTTTCCCAACCATTTCGCCCATTGTAGCCTGTCCCCAAACTGAATAACCATTTTTTTCTCATAAAAAAAGAGGTATTGGGGTCCCATTTACAACAACACGCAAGAGAACAAGTAAAATCAGCCAAAATCCCTTCCCCTTCTTAGCCCAAGTTTTGCAGCCCTTTTTGAGATTTGGCCTCAACATTCCCCTCCAACCCTTTCTCCTTGTACAACCCTTTCCCTTTTCCCAAGAGATCAATTGGTTGTGAGAGGCAAGCATGTGAATGATGCACTTGGAGAAACAATAGAGGAACCCAAACCTGGTTCGTGGAGCATTAGTCGAAGAAGGTTGTAATCTTTCTGATCTTCATATTGGATAAAAGAGTTCTTTCCTGTCCCAATACATTGTGTCTTTATTATTTCATTTGATTTATGCATTTATATCTATATCCAAACATTGACATTGATAAGTAGAGATCATATATCTTGTAGCACTATTTTTCTAAGCTTTTTGCAGGTCATTTTTGGGAGGAGACCCACAATCTAGGAAGCTGCAAGGGAGAAAGAGGTCTACACCAGATACAAGGAAAAAAGATACACCTATTGACCTTCTTTCCTCTCTCTTTTCATTCGGTTTAAATAGTTTTGGGGTAGCTTAGGAATAAAACCGTCTTTTAAGGGAAGTCAGTGCTCTTCCTGTACCTCGACCCAATATAGTAATAGGGGGATTTTCCCCACTAGAACATGGCTAGGGTTTCTTTGACTTCTCTTTAAGCCAATCCCTCAATCCTACAACTTTCCACAAATACCCCAAGAAAACCTGCTCTGCTACCAATATGATCTGTAAACTGTCGTGGATATTCCACTAGAACAGTTCGTCACAATAAATATGATAAATAAAACCAAAATCTAGCTATGAAAGTTAAATTCCTTTAGATTTCTAGAATATTTGGTTACTATATGCATGAAATAGATAAATTTCGGAAAATAGAGAACACTAAATTACAATTGCACACCATCCACAACATGACACAAATATTTGATCTGGGAAATCCTTATGGGAGAAAACCTAGCTAGAAGGTGATATTGTTATGCTTTTTTTTCTTTGGTATGGAAATAATGCAAGTACAAAGGAGAAGGCACTCTCTATGGAGTTACCTGAGACTTGGGGCCTGTTAGACTACTACATACATTAACCCCCTTTGTTATACTCTCTAATTTTCCACTCCCTGTTGTTCTGCTCTGCTATGGAACAAAATACAATAACATAGAACATAACCCCCTTTCCTCCTAGTGGCTTGATATTTTACATAGCTTGATATCCATCTAGGGTTTTTTTTTTTACTTTCTCAACCCTAAAATGTGATATGGTTTTCGAACTTATAGAATCTTATTGAATATACATATGTGGCTAGCCCCATATGCATGAGCAACGGGGGATAACATGGCATCCTCTCGTACCGTGGTGGTCAACTTGCAAGAGACATAACGTTTGCATATGATCCCTAATTGATAATATTTTTGCACTGTTGGAAAGGTCTTGATGTGTAGAATAGTGTCACAAGGTATACATAGTGCGAGGAAAGTTTTAACCCCCAAAAATATTGTTTGATGCCTCAAAATTGCTCCAGAATGTTTCGAACCCCAATTTTCCAAACTAGGACATACCACTAAAATGACCTTACAAGCCGATTCCTCCTTTTTTTTCCACTTTGAAAGCATCACGATAGATGAAAAATAATATAATGATCCAATTCAGATCATCCATTTCTAGAGTTTTCCTTGAATTCACCAATGAAGTTTAGGCCCCACTATTGGAAAGGTCTCTCTACAATAACAGGCTGAAGGGGCAAAGCTGAAAGACATTATTTTCTTGTGACATTGTTGACATGACCTAACGAAATGATGGAAGTCATGGAATATTGTAGGTCGATAGTAATGATGAGCCTCATTATTGTCCATTCTAAAGGCTCATCTTTGACACACTTTTCCACCATAAAATGACTTAATGTTTGCTTTTGATCGTATTTAATAGTCAGTCATGAGTATTTTGTATGTTGCTTAATAAATATGGTTTTTCTTATTCCACTAACTAGATCAAACTGTATGAGTCAAGGGTGCCAACTTCCTAGAAACAAAGGATTGTGTCTCCCTCAAGGAGTTGTTAGTCAAAGATCAAGGGAATTGTTCCCTACCTACCTCCAAGAGCGCACCTTGTGCATTAATGACCACTTCTGATCAACAATAGTTGAAGATTTAGGTGTAAAGGGATGATATCCCTCATATACCCATTTCTGTCCTCGATTTAGGAAAGGAGGTCAAACTCTCTAGATATATATATAGACCTCTAGTCTAGGAGAGCGAGATATGGAGAATTTTAGAGAAGTATTGTGTGGAGATTTTGTAAATACTTGTATTGAGAACTCAAATATTTCTTTCACTTGATGTATTACTGATATTTATGAAATAAAGATGGTTTTGCTTTTAGTCTATTAATGTTTCTTTTAGGCTCCTTGTGCTTATTGGGTAGGGCCCATCCAAGAGGGCTCAAGGACCCTATTACTATTTCTATAGTTTTTATGCGTATTAGTTAGTGTCTAGATAATATTTCATTCTCTCTTGAAGTTTTATATAGTTTTGCATGATTAATTTTAGTTTTTGTTAAGGTTATGAGTAACTGGCCAGTTGTAGCATGTAAGGTCTCTCCAAACAGAGCTTTATAAACATAAATTTAAATATAGAATTTCTAACATGATTTATTTTCTGTTCTATATTCAGTATAATAAGAATTCATTGTTCAACAAAATTTAAAAATGAGCAGCATGATAATGAATAACATATTCAACATAGTAAAAAAAATGAACACTGCATAATAATGATAATAAATACCTCCAACTGATGTTGTTCTCCAACTCTGTCCAAGCTAAAGCTCTGCCCAAAATTCACTAACTTTCCAGCTAGCTAGGAACAGCCTATCCGGCTCCCTAGCCCCAGAATTCCTTATGGTTTCTTGGCCCCCGAGCCAAAATTCCCAGCAATAGGTGCCCCCTGTGAAAGTCCTCCAGCAAGCTCCTCAAGCAAGCTGCCAGTAAATCCAGAAATCCAGATACAGTCCAAAACTGTCCTTCTTCACCTTCCCCTTCTCCAATGTCAAAAACTATTACTCCCAAACAAAAGAAGATCCCCCTTCCCGAGTGTTCCCCCTTGCCTTATCCTCCTTTTCTCATTATTCACTGCCTTGTCCCCCCATTAAGTCTCAACCACCTTATCCCCCATTAAACCTCAACTAACTTATCCCCCCCCTTCCATAAATGGGTCCATATACCGATACACTAAGTCTCCAAAATAAAAATTAATAATTTATTAAACTAAAATTCATTAAACAATTATTTAATCATGAAATTAATTAATTAATCAATTAAACTAATATTCATTAAACAAATATTTAATCATGAAATTAAGTAGTTGGGTTGTTACATAGCAACATCTTGTCCAAATGTTCAATAACCTTTTGGAAGCACTCCTAGGTGCCTCTCAAGGATAAGAACCTTAGATTCACTTCATTTATTTATAGTCTATTTTTGTTCATGATTTTAAATAATTGCACTTCCTTTTTAGACTCCATTTTTCTTCCTATAGGAATTTCCTGTAGAAACTGTACATTTCCTATAGAACTGCACAGTTCTTGCAGAAATCTCCTGTAGGCCCGTTTTAGCTTCAGATCTTGATTTAGTTTGTCGGACTTAGTTGTCATTTATGTCAAAGAGTTGATGTATATGGATTGATGTCAAATGAAATTGGATCATTGATGTCATGTCCAAGGTAGTCAATTATCATGAATACTCTTATGTAGGAAGTACCAAATGGATGAACTCCAAAGTGGTCCTCTTATGGTGCAAGCCCTCACGGGAAGACGCTCTTGGATAAAGTTCTCAAAGTGGTCCCCTTATGGTGAAAGGCCTCATGGGAAGACACTTTGAAAAGTCCAAATGGTTAAGTGGTTGGGTAGCCCCAACAATGTAGTTTTTGGTTAAGGAGTAATGTAATGAAGATCAATGAATTTGCAGGTGAGACTATTCTAGATGGATAATACAAGCCGTGCCATTTTTAGTGATATGTGGTACGTCACATAGTTCCTCACAGTTGAGGAGATATGGCTTAGTAAAGTTGGAGAACCCTCATGAGTTATCTAGAAGCCTCTATAAGGTCAAATAAGTTGAATTATTCTAGAAGCTCCTAGAAGAAGTTTACTAGTCAAAGTAGTTGTAACTAGGAGTTAATCATGGTTTAAGTTGTTGCAAAAAACAAAATTTTAAAAAAAATTAGTTGCAGCTAGAAGTGGTGAATTTACTATTTGTGGATAAAGTGGTTGTAAGTGGAAAAATTAGTTAGACGTAGGTTACCCCTAAAAGAAGGATGTTCGGTAAAACAGTTAGAAGATAAGCACTAGAGGAAGCTACTTGGAGAGTATAAATAAGAGAGCAAGGGTCTCTTACGAGAAATGAATTTTTTGAGCACATTGAATATCTATTATTTGGTAAAAGGTTTATTGCAGGTACTCATTGATAATTTGAAGTTACACAAGTCTGAGGTAGAAAATGAGGTTTGATGACGAAAATATGGGATTTTAAAAAAAACCTGGTTTCTGAGGTATACGTGAGTTGCAGGCCTGTCAGGTCATATACTTACGTGGGCTGCAGTGGAGTAAAGAATGTATATACGTGGGATGTATAAGGAAAGGTCGCATACATATGAAAAGGTCATGAAAACCTGAGTAGATGTTGGTGCCAGGTCCCTGAAGTCTGAAGCAAGTTCCCAGGTCAGCATTCTACAATTTCAAATCATTTGCAAAAGTTCTGGTATGGTTGCATGTTTGTTTTAATGATCACTTTTTCTTATAATCTGGTGAATTCTTGAGGCATTCTTGGTATGGTTATTGTGATATCTAGATATGTTATATGTTGGCTGGTTGTTTGAGTGAGTAACACTCTTATGTATGGTACCATTCTGATATGGTTCTTATAGTTCACACCTTTGATCTACTTGTACTTGGTTGAGAGATATCTATGTTTGGAGATGCTTCTTTGATGATATAGCACAAATACATGTTGGATACAGTGACATGTTACAAGTTGATGTGACAAAGGTAGCAAAGGTTTGAAGGACCAAAAGTTTTGGAAATCTAGAAAACTTGAAACCCTAGTTTTCTGAGGGTGTACACATGATGGAAGATGACAGTTCCTGTACATACACATGATGCAAGAAGATAGGTTGCGTACGTATGCAGATTACAGGAGGACATGTCGTATATTTGTAGAAAATATTTGACAGATTGTTTTTTGTCTACAAGATGGGTTTTGTACTTGAGGGTTGGAATCCTCACATCTCAGTTGGTGTTGAGATATGCAAGCTGGGTATTGTATTTGAGAGTTGGTATACTCTTGGAGTTGGTGATCTTTTCAGTTGGTGTTGATAACCTCCAAAGATTGTAGTCTTCATGTAACAACGTAATACAAAAAACTTACACATATATCTGGTGTTCTTTGTGTTCATTATGGTGATTGTTTATAGTTCTCTATTATTGATGAATGTTGTTGAGATATGCAAGTAGCTAATTGTGAATGAATAGTAATGTTTGAAGTGATTTCTAATTAAAGGAAGAAAGAGTTGTAAAAAGAGCCACACACTGATTCACCCCCCCTCTTAGTGTGGTCAGTGTGTCCAACATAGTTTAATCATATTTTTCATAAAATCACAAATAAACAATAAAAATACTTTTGATTGTTATTAATCAAAGGATTAGACCATTATCTTTATTTATTCATGCATTAGTGTCTCTTTACTTCTGTTACAATTTTCTGTCATAGTTTAGATTGAATTCATCTTCTTACCTTCAATTTGATTTTCTTGATTCAATACTCTTTTATAAGTTTTTTTTATACAATCTAGATTAATTGTACTTTCATATTAGTTTGTTTCCTTCAAGCAATTAGTTCAACACTGATTTTTGTTATTTTGTTTTTCTTGCACATTTTTCAACCTTTGATCAGTTTCAAACCTTTGCTATTGACAAATGTATACTACACATATAGTGCATAACACCTCATAGGTTTGTACAAACCTCGGGTTGACAAGTAAAGTAGGAAACCAAGGGTATAGTTAATTGTTAATGCTATTCCTGGGACCATCACTTTTTGGCACCGTTGTCGGGGAGGTGTTGAAGTCTGCATGCTATTTTTCTTTGTTTTCTTTTGTGTGACTTGGAGAAGTAAAACCGATACATCAGTCACAAGGCCAATTTCAATATAACATTTATGTAGTGTAAGAACCTAAGTTCTTTCAATTCATGTGAGTATTGATAGCTCCTTGTAACACTTAATTTTTTTGCATTAAATATAAAAAAAATTGTTTTTTCACTTTCTTTTGATTTCATGAATGATTATACCTAGAGATAGGAAATGAATTTTTTTACCAAAAACCTCACCACAAAAACAGGTCCAAGCAATCCAAAGATTGGTCCTGAAGCACTAGAATTTTTTTTGGAGAGGGAAGCTAGAGATTTTGAAAATATTTTAGAAGAGAGTCAATCCTCACCTCATTCCATGGCTGGTGAAGAAGAGATGTTAGAAATATTTGAGTTCCCTATTCGGGAATCCGATGGATAAACCAATATGAAAAATATTAATCCTTCTTCCTTACCTCATTTTCATGGGCTTGTTTCTGAATATCCTAACACTTTCTTGTTTGAGTTTGCAATTATATGCAAGACATATGATTATACCACTGACAAACAAAAACTCAAATGTTTTCTTTCTACCTTGAAGGATTCAACTCTAAGATGGTTTATGAGCTTGGAGGGAAATAGTATCACAATTTGGGATCAAATGAAAAATACCTTCAGTGAAAGATACAAAGACTATTGTAGAGCAAGAGATACAAGGGATGAGATTTTAAGAATGACACAAGGACATGATTAATCTCTAGAATACCTTGAAGAGAGATTTCAACTAAGCTACAAGAGAGCTCAAAATTGCACTGTGGACAAAGACTCACTCAAGCTTGTCTTACTCAGGGGCGTAAGAGAATATATGATTGAAACATTTAATCTCCTATCCAATGGAGATATCTATCAGTTAGACTATGATGATATGAAAAGAATATTCAAGAATCACTCAAGGTCCTTCAAAAATAAAGGTAGAAGCAATAGAGGTTTGGTATCTCAATCTTCTAACCCTACAACTCATATAAAGAATGAATTAGGAGGATTAATAAAGGACATGAAGACTTATATTTTACACTCTTTAGCCATGTAAGTGGATACTTTGCAGATCATGAAGAAACATGAGGAAACAAATAAGACATTGGCTATCTATTGTTCCAAATTCACTAAACGCCATCTTATAAATGAGTTCCCTTTAGACTTTATAGATGTTTGTGGTATTTGTGAAGAAAATAATCCAACTAACAAATGCCCTTCTTTGTCAAGATTGAAAGCTACATTTTGAGGAGTAGAGGAGAATGCAGAATCACTAATTCATTAATCAAAGGAGGCCTGGAGCACCATGACCATTTCAAACAGGTTTTCAATCCTGCTCAAAATTTTAGTGCATATTATTCTCAAATGTCTCCTCAACCATGGTATAACCCATCACCTTGGACAAATCCAAATCCTTGGAAGTACCAAGGACCTCCAATTCCTCCTCCATACCAATCTATTCCTATTATGCCACAAAACCAATGGAGTCAACCACCAGAAGGATGGAGGCCACACAATTTCCAACAACCTGCATTACTGCTTCCTCCTCCTCCTCAAAATGACACTACTCAAAACAATGTCCCTCCTAAACAACCTCAACTACCTGCTCAACCTACCCATAATCCAAACAATAAGCAATTCCAACTTGTATACACCAATGATACAACTTATCATACTTATTCTTTGGAATTAAAAGAGATAAATCTCAGATCAAGGCAATACAAGGAAAATACCTCTAGCGAAGGTTTTTGCGGATGCCCCTATAAAAATATTCCAAAAATCCGTTTATAGCGGATGATACTAGTGGAGGTGAGTGGTCGAAGGTTTTAGAATATGTTTTTATACCGATGATTTTATAAGTACGTAACACATCGGTGCATTTTAGACAACAGGCACATCGATGCCCTCAAAACATGTGCACCGTAGAAGAGTTATTTCAAATAAAGAACAATATTATCTGGTGCACTACGGAAATAAGGATGCATCATAATAGTGTTCTTTTAAAAATACATGGTGCACAACGTATCATCGGAAGCATCGATGTGCTATTAGTAGAGCATACCTTCATATGGTTAAATAAAAAACATTTATGCAACAATGTAGGATTGTGTCAAAAAAAATATACCGGTGCCCTCCTTTGTATCCTGCGCACCAGTGCTACAATATGGAGCACCGTGTTAGGGTTAATTTACGAATTTAGTTGGTGCACTCTATAAACCCAAGAGCACCAGGGTGTCTATTATTATACCGCACCCTGACATTCTTAAACACAAATTTCCGCACTATAGTATTTTTTCAAAAAAATAAAAGGAGGTGCGCTATGGAGTCATATACGCACCGGTGCACACACAAACCTAAGAACACAGTGCTAGCACTGTTTTTGTTTTAAATATATAACCAGTGCGCTCATTAAACATGTATGACCCGATGCATTTGTGAACCGGGCACACCGAAACATGGTTTTATTAAAAAAAAAATTACCGATGGTAAAAATCATTTTTACCATTATTAGTGTTGTAGAGCGCAAAATCACTGGTGCAACCTTTTCCTATCTAAAACACCCTTCCATTGATGTTTTCCTTGTTTGCGTTCCTTTCATCTGTTGTTGGGTGCGTGAATATCAAATTTTTCCAAACGGTGGGCAAATTTAGTTTTTTTGAGTACGTCGCAACCATGCCTCCCTGACGACAAAATGTCCAAGTAATCCCCTTATTTCTTCTAAACTTAGGTTTTCACTGGTTTAAAATTTAAAATTTAGTGAAATTAAGTGTTAAAAAAAACCAAAAAAAACTGCGCTATGCGTTTGAGGCTCTTGGTTCGCACCGTGTATAGTGTGACTTGTAAATTTACAGGGCACATCGTGTACCTTGTTACATTTCTCAGCAGTGCGTTGGTAAACATAAATGCACCGACATGTCCCTTTAATGACGCACCAAAGAAAAACATTTAACTGGTGGGGCGGTGCATCAAAGTACAACTAACACACACGGGCATTAAAGTTCATAGTGCACCGCCCTTATCAAATATATTTTACGTAGTGCATTGGTAAACGTGTGCACCGAGGCGTTCATGTTTACCAAACGCACTGCTAAGAAATGTAATATTGTGTTGTATTGCACCTAGTAATGTTTTTGGTGGCACTGTGCAGGGTGCGATAGGAATGACTGAAACACATCGTTAAAAAGTTCCATACTCAAAAATTTGTTAAAGTTTATGTGACAATGCAACTATGTTAGTTACCAATGTTTCTTTTTATTTTTTGAATAAATAAGATCTCTCCTCACAACCAATGTGTCACTTTCTTTCGATGATATGTGCCTCCATAAATAAGATGAAACATTTTTAAATATATGCATCGGATCTAGTAAGCAGGCAATCTTAAGATGCTCCCAATAGGGGATCTCATAAAAGATAGATTTACTTTTCATCCCAATAAGAAATTTCTCAACATAGGTGTCGAAGAATTATGGATCATCGAACATAGGCTCCCCATTTGAATCAAACATTTTTGTAATCTCCTTCTTCTTCTCTCTCTCATATGCTCTAAGCCATTCTGTTGGTGTCATTATTGCAGACATTTGGGTTCTCTCTAGTTTACCATTGAAATCGAATGTTGCTCCTATATAAGGGTGTTCTTCTGGGATGAATACCTTCGAGCATTCATACACTGGATTTCGTAGGTGGTTGGACCACCTAACCTTCAGAGAAGGTCCACAACATTTAAATCCATGATAGCCTTTAATTACAAGACCTAAGAAATTATTGTATACATAACACGTTAGCGTTTAAGAATAGAATGCCAATCACAATGAATAAAATATGCAAATAAATATTGTTACATATATAAACAAATCAATAAACATGTTATTTACTAGAGAAAACTTCTAATCCTATATAATCATGTGTGGTGTAAGCACGTATGCCATACAACATAAAACTTCTATTTGTTGCGATGGGTCTTGATACATCGTATACATGTATCCATTCCCATAATTATTTCAATTCATCTACCAAGGGTTGTAGGTAGACATCCATATTCTTCACTTGTCTTCTACCAGGGACTATAAGAAACAACATAAGATGTTCATTCTTCATGGACAACGATGGGGGGATATTGTTATTGATCACTACTACACGCCAAAAACAATATTTGGTGTTTTGGAGGGAATATGGGTTCACGCCATCCATTTCTATGTTGAGTCGTAGACTTTGTACTTCATCCTTGAATTTTTATGGCCATGTGTTCTCTATATTCTTCATGGCTATTGAATATGTTGGGATTGACATAACTCCTGACTCACTTCTGTGCGAGGCATGCCATCCCTGCAACATAGCTAATTCTTTGCAATGAAAGATACTTTGAATCCTTGGTATTATAGGCATGTGCCTCAATATATTATGAGAAGGACCATGCGATTTACCATTTTTATTTGATTTATGGTACCTGTCATGCCCACATTTCAAACATATCTCTTTGTTTGCATATTCTTCTCTATATAGAATACAATCATTTAGACATGCATGATATGATATATACTCAACACCCAACATTTTCAACAACTGCTTTGCCTCTTCGCAGCTATCGGTCAAAACATTATCACTAGGAAGAACCTTATCTTTGAATATCCTGCAGTTAGTGGGCAATAGAATTAATGTACAAGGTCATTTAACGTTTATAAAAGAAACCATTTCTAATGTTGATTGTACTGTGAAAAGATTTAGAAAAATTAATATACGTCACTTGCTGGTCAATTACCTCAATATTTCCGAGAAACATGCGTTTGACATGCCAAACTTTACGTTCATGTTGTAAAGTAATATTGTTGTCCCAAGTTGGGTAGACTTTGACCGGGCACTAGGTCCAAAGAGAGGGATGGTGGAAGTAGATTTTAGGCTTTCGAAAATGGTATCATTGATATGAGCATCATCCCCTAGCTCATCATTCTGGAATGCAACTAACAACATTGTCTTCATGACATTCGTATCTCGTAAGTAATCATCCATACAAACCTCTTTTTGATTGTCTCCATTGCCAACTTTTGAAGAACTACTAGTATTGTTGTAGTCATTCCTAATTGGTGAATCTGGATGTAGTGGGAATTGAATAGGTGGTTGATTAAACCATTCTTGGTACGCTTGCTCTCCGAGTTGTGCTCTCATTGTAGCCTTATCTCGAGTTGACATTGTTGTGGGGTGCAATGAAATATGGTAGGTAGGTCACTCATCATCATAAGAATCCTAATTTCAAAAATATTTAACATTAGTACATCGATGATATTAGTAAGCACAATGTAATAATTTGTTTGTTCAACATACATTATACCAAACAATTATTACCATTGCCAACCAAGGATTGCCGCTGGAAGATGGAATGTCACAATTGACAGGGTAAAGTGATTGTCCATTTTCATCTATCAACTGCTTGTGGTATGTTGCTCCTAATAAGAGATTCCAACATTTTTGAACTGATACTGGAATATTTTCTGCATATCAACTCTATTTTGAATCAGGATCCTGCAAATTTGGATACATTTTTATTCATATTGACATGGATAAATAAAAATTCAATGAGATAATCAAAACATATAAATAAAATAAATTTAACTTATTGGAGATGGAAAGGGAGAACTCCACGATGGACTTTGAACAATATGGAATGGGATGGAATTTGAAGAATTGGCCATTTGATCATATAATAAGATTTTCTTCCCGCATTTCAGCAAAATTAACAATAAGTTTTCATGTACATATCTAAAAAACATTTTTAGGACCATACCACAATCTGAATTTGAATATAGTTTTGAAACCATTTTTTAAGAATAAGGTGACATAAAACGTAAAATGTATACTGAAGTATTGCAAGTCACGTGAATTGGTCATAAAAGATAATTTGAGATGAATATACTATTTTATGTGCAAATAAAAGTGCAAATAAATTTAAACGCATATTGGTGCCCTTATAAAACACAAGCACACTGATGTGCATATTAACAATAAGCACTGGTGCGTTGAAAATCAACCACATAGTGTTTCTAGATTTTATTAATAAAAAAATTATGTCTCTGTTGCGTCCAATAATATGGATGCACCAGTGCGTAATGTAAAATGGCCGTACCATTGCATCTTACAAAAATGCATCGTCGTGCCGAAAAAGTAAAAAAAAAAACACGATTTTTTTAAACAATTAAAAAAAAAGCGGGAGTCAAATTTCATAAAGTCATTTAAATACTAAAAAGCTATTCAGTATTTCATTATTTTGCAAAATTTTGCAGGGAAGATACTTGCAAGAGAGACATATGGAGGAACACTATAGAGGAGCAAAATACTTTGGAACCACAATATTATTCAAGATATGAGAATTTGAAGGGTATGGTGATTCACTCTAAATCATTTTCATAATATTTTTTTAATCTTAAGAAGGTATTCAATATTTTCATTATTTTGCCAAAATTTACATGAAACAGATTTGGA
This sequence comes from Picea engelmannii, assembly GCA_009831015.1. Classification (NCBI taxonomy): domain Eukaryota; kingdom Viridiplantae; phylum Streptophyta; class Pinopsida; order Pinales; family Pinaceae; genus Picea; species Picea engelmannii. Next base: position 898,378 of record ML778076.1, on the reverse strand, counting down.
AGAGAGATATACCAGGGAACACTGTGGAGCAGAAGAATACTTTGGAACAACAAAAATATTCCAAAAATAAGGATTTGAAGGGTACGGTGATTCACTCAAAACCCTACATTCAGAAAGAATAAAAAATAAAAAATAAAAATAATCATACCTTCCTTAAACCCTTGTTTTGTTTTCTTACGTGAATGCAAAATTTCACCCAAGGGTTTAACTCTCTCTATCACTTCAGAATTAAGGCTTTTCGTTTTAGTTATTTTAGATCTAATGGGTTTGTTTTTCTATATATAATTGTTTGACATTTGATGAAAAATGACCACTTATTGCATCAGATCCCAAATGCAGTCGACTCTCTTCCTTTAAAAAAAAAATTAAACAATTTTTGATTTGACATTTAAAAAAAAAAAAAAACGATTTTTGCTTTTTCGGTGCGCCTTTTTGACAGAAACGCACCGATTAAGAAATATTTTTTTTAAAAAGAAAATTAAAAAATATGGTGCATAAAAAAAATATCGCCGATGTTCTCATCTAATCAACACAGAAAATGCCATCACATAATTTTTTTTATTTTTTCTTCTCATTGGTGTGTAATTTTTCTATTGTTTTTTTTTATGAATGTTTAATTTTTTGGCTATGTTTTTGTTTTCTATTGTAGTCGTTGTGATGTCTTCTATATATATCACATTGTTGTAATTCACAATATTTTAAAAAAGAAATTAAATTGTTCGGTGCATGTTGTATGGAACGCACCAGTGCGTTTTATGTAATGAACACACTGTTGTGTTTTATGCAATAAATGTACCGGTGCTTTGTATATAAAAAGTGCAACGCTTACAACGATTTTTTTTTCGCTAAAAATTATGTGATTTATTTATAAAATATATTTAATAATTTCTGTATTGAATGGTACGAGTTGTATATTGATAAAAATATGAGTGAGAAGAGTTCAAATAAGAAAATTTATGGTTGAAAAAATGATGACACATCTAGAAAAACAAAAAATGTAGGTTCTCTGTAAATTCTATTAAAATTAACATGGTTGAACTATATGTAAGTTTAACTAATATGTATTGGTTAGTGTGTGGCATGCAGAGCCACAAAATGAGGAATCTCAATAACATTATTTCCGATCTAAGTGCAAAAGAGCGTAAAATCTTGATGGAAAAATTGCAGAAGGATGAATCAGGTGAATGAAAAAATACTATTCAATATGATTTATTTTTTGAATTTTCATTGATAATATACTTATGAATATTAGATGGCATGTTTCAAACAATCTATTAATTCACATATGTTTAATGTTCTACTTGCACCAACAATGAGGGAACAAAATGTCATCATAAGAAAACAAAATTAATTAATATAGAAGATGTAAATGATAATGAATTGGTTCTTAGATCATCTGGAGTTGTGTTGGAGAGTAGTCAAAGAGGGAATTTTTTTTACATAACTATGAGGGATATAGTGGAATGAAATTATAGATGTACTTTCCACTTACAATATAGAAATCTATCCAATGATTCCAAGAACCAGGTTATATTTAAACTACTTGAAACATTTCCATAGCAATGGTCAATGAGAACTATGAGACTTGCAATAGCAAAAAGATACAACAAAAAAAATCATTCAAAAAGTAATATTCCTAAAAATAATTTCTTAGAATATATATATATTACAAAGTATTCATTTATTAATATATCAATTTTGTGATATTTAGTTTTCATACATCAATATAAAAATACTTTATTGTCATGTTATTTTTTCAGGAAAATTATGAAAATTCCAGAGGACCAACGAGCTGATATCCGAAATATACCAGTAAGAATGTCCAAAAAAGTGTACAAGGAGATGGTCAAAGAATTG